>KZ452001.1:3363732-3390887 GCA_002786265.1 Apostasia shenzhenica
CCCCAAACTTTGAATCTAACTAGAATTCATATGTGACACCTATGTGGCACCATTGCAACATAGGAATTCTAGTATGATTCAAAGTTTTGGGCCATTTATTGGGGATGTGTAGCATTGCTGTTTCTTTTATTTGGTTGAAAAGATCAAAATTATCTACCTTTCATGGATTCCATGCATACAGAGTTGGATGCATTGTACTGGTATATAGTGTATCCTAATGTGAAGCCAACTTGCACCATTTTTTCAAACAAATTGAACCGACATAAAAGTGCCAGCAATTTTGTCAATATCCAAGTAGCATAAAACTGAAACATCAACTATAATCAGAGTATTTATATACAAAAACAAAAGATAGAAGTACTTGTAAAAGCTAAAAGAAGAAATAAGTACCATATGAGCAGGCTCCACTATCTCATAGACACTCCTGCTTTTGAACATTGAAACAAAATCACCTGCAGTTGAAGTAGAATTTTAAATTACATTTCACCTAAAACAACCTTACGTCTCCAAACTGCAACAAAACACCAACATGGAGTTAGCCTGAAGAAAAAGAAAAAACTAGATACTAGATTGCAAGAAAGTAATACACTTTGTATTCAATAGTATTACTTAACAAAAGATTAGATTCTTGACGTCGGGATCCATGATCCACAATTATCACAGCATCTTTTTCTTGAATAGCTCGTTCTCTTCTTCCCGAAGTCTCGTTCTTGATACTCAAAGATAACTTTCGAGAAAAACTTGTGCTTATCCCAATTTTTCGCATAGTGACAAACTTGGGAGAAAACAAACTAGGAGGATATGTCACAAATTCCCTGCTTGAAGGTCATTTCGTAAAAAAAGGACAACAGTTAAACCACAGTTAGAGAGTATCTAGCTTTTCCTGAATTCATTTAGTCGTATTGAAGCAAATGTATTGCAAAAAAATATCCTTCATATTTATTTCGAAAGCTTGCTCCAACAACAGACAGTGTCTGGGATTTCATCTATTGCCAGCAATGATTTTGAAGTTGGGGTCATTGGGTGAAATGCTAGCAAATCTAGAAATGCAACAAGAGTACACTAGGGATCAAAAGGATTTACCTAAAAACTGGAACATGTGAAGTGGCTGCAAAAGAGTGCATCTTCGTTTTCTGTTCCATAAATTCAAGAACCTATTTAGGTCACTGAATAAAGAAAATGGTATATATACACAGAAAAACTTCTGATCAACCCATCATCCATGCTTAAAGAAAAATAAGAGACGAGTAATACCGTGATAATTATAATTTTTTTTTGGAAAAAAGGCAGATAAAAGTGTTCAGAATCTGATGACACGAATAGATGAACACTTGATATCACCAAGCATATAACATATGGGTATAACTTTGACCATCAAGAATTGATAACACCAGCATGAATATTTTACCTGATCTAAACCAAAATTTGTTTGGTTCAATCAGCAATTGTTCTACTATGTAAATATTTGTAGAACAGTCTTTCTGAGCTTCTACCTTTCACTTCACAGGCTTGATCCAACAAAGCAAATCCAGGAAATTGCTTTGGTGCAAGCCATATGTATTGATTTTTATCAAAAATCCATTTATTAGCTAGAAACATGAAATTGATAGCAGTTGTTCTTGCTATATTTACAGATATATGAGCAATTATCCTTATTAGAAACAAATATTTCAAGAGAACTTTTGATGTGGAATGGAAGGGAGAAGCTGTGGATCTTCTTATGTATTGATCTTCTACAACCACCACAGCATGTATGGACTGGGATGTGGCTCAGCGAGGAAGCCCTGCCTTTCATCCAGTGCCTTCTCATTTGGCATAGGACCCTAAGGTTTCAAGTTTATTTCAATTTGGCCCATTGAAATGGTTTCATCTCTAATCTAATAGTTTAACATAACATGGATCAAAATACCCCCTTTTCTCTTTCACTAACTTCTTCTTATGATTTTTTATCAACCTCCTCTTCTCATCATTCTCTGTTTTTGTCCCCTGCCTCTGCTTTATGATGCAAAAAATGATGGAGGACGAAGAAAAGAGGCTTGAGAGCAAAAGAGGAGAAAGAGGTGAAAGATGGAAGGAGGAGAAAGAAACACATAAATTTGATGAAAGATATTCAAGGGCAAAGACAGAAATAAAAGAGTTAAAGGGCACAATAAATTTTTTGAGTTAAAATGATAGAAACTCAGACAGAAGGACTTGTATGAAACGATTGAGTGGCCTCGGGGACTCACGACAAATTATTCAAAAAATGTAGACCTACACCACAAAAGGGAACAACCTCATGGATCCAAGTGTAGTACCTTTTTTTATGAAATTCTGTACCTAATTTTTTTAATGAGCTTTGAAATAAAGTGTTTGTCTCCCACAAACTGGTTACTCAAGTTCCATTGCAAGTTTCAACTCAACATGGTACTTAAAGGTTATGAATATGAGAAGCAGGATCTAGTTATTCTACCCAAATCTGATCCATTGTGACTATTTTTGACTTTTTTTGGGTCAGCTTGCCTCAATCTGGTTAAGACCTGTGATACCTTTTGCTGTGGCAAGAAAAAAACCAGAAGAACGAAAAAGATTTTTTACGTGAAAAACCGACTGAGCGGAAAAACCAAGGCGCCTTTGGGGCGGCTTCAAAGGTTCCCACTAATGTAGACTTTTTTACAAGATTACAATAATGAGTGGAGAGGAGGTTGAGCAGGGAGAGGTTTAAGGAGAGGGTTCCAGGAAAAATTCCTTTTTTACCTGTTAAAATGAGGTTTTATACTCTGATTTGATTTGTAGGGTTACTTCAAGAGAATGGGCTTCATCTCTGGTGTCAGACCAATGATGTCTACTAGGCTGGCACGTAATGGCCCTGGCTGTATGGACAGTATGGTCTGGGAGAGGGTGGTCATGCCTCTTAAAAGCGGTATGGTCCCCTATACCTCACTGATGCGGAACGGATGAATGACGATGCAGTTTAGAGATCAGCAATTTTATAAAGCAGATTATTCACAAACTAATGCTAGAATATCAGAGAATAATTTTGGAATGACTGAGAAAAAAATTAAACCCGCAAAACTAATTTCTTTCAAAATTTTAAATAAATTAGATCGAAGGTAATTGAAAAATTACCAATTCAGATTAGAGCGCAATCCGGATTTCAACAAATCAGAAATGGGGCACAGGATCAAGGATCTCATAATATTTAACTAACAGTAATTTAAATTCACTTAATAATGAAAGGTCGCACAGGTGGAACAAATTCGAGCAAATCACAAGCGAGCAGAAAAATCTAGATTTTTCAACTTAGCCAGGTCAAAGGCTTTGTTGAAATTCGTACTTAAGTAAGAGAGTTCAGGGACCACGATGTAATTTTCCCAAAAAAATTAAGGCTCGGGTAGCTGGGGCGCAGGCACACTCGGGTGCGGGCGCGAGCGGGCGCGTGAATGGGCGCAGGCGGGCGGCGGTGGGGTGGGCGCAAGCGAGCGCGCGGGCAGGCACTAGCGGGAGCCTGGGCGTGAGCGAGAGCGCGGGCGCGGGTGCGTGCGTGTTGCGGGCGCGCGATCTCAGGCAAGCGCGGGGTTGCGGGTCGGCGCGCGCAGGGCGGCGGGTCGATGTGCGTAGAACGACGCGTGGGGCAACAGACTGGGCGCGCTCAGCGGTATGGAGCGGAGCTGTGTACTCACATCGACGTAGTCGGCGCGGGCGCGTCGTCGGTGCGGGTGCGTCGTCGGTGATGTGGAAACCTGACGACAAGATCACGTCGAACCGGAGTCGGCGAGCTAGATCCAAGAACGCAAATGAGCAGGCGGGGTGGACGAGGATGAGGTACGGTGAATGCTGACGGATGTAAGATGAATGAAATCGAACCCAGATGGGAGGAGCTGAAGTGGGTGGAGTTTAGGAATTCTCACCCAAGACCCAAGCCCTTCCCTATCCAAGATATCGATTCTTTCCAGAATAAAATAATTCCATGGGAAACACAAGTCAAATTCATTCAGCATTCGAAAAATAAGAATAATAGGGAGGCGTTTATATAGACCTCTATATAAACTGACTCAATAAAGAAAAAAATACATAATATGATAAATTCCTCACACAAACGAGAAAGTACCAGATAACATGCCTAAAATAACAGTCACAGAAATTGAAACAACTAATACAAAATAAATGCGAGAAATAAAATCATCCCCAAATGGAATCACTAATCAATAAGAATGAATGGGAGATTTCCAATCCACTAAGTCAGCGATCCGCAACAACCATCTTTCCAAATATGTCCTAATAGTTAATCGATCCAGATCGAAGCAGCGTAGCTAGATCTTGGTTGTCAATGGTAAACTCTACCAGGAAAGAATCGACGGTCGATCGAGGTGTCCCCACCACTCACGTAGTGTGCAGGCAGTTCGACGTGATCTCTTCGGCTCGGCCTCTTTCACTAAAGCTCTTCGACATGGAATCTCCTCCTTTCGCCGCTGGGTACCTGTGACACTAATGCCACGTAAGCCTCCACGTGTAAACTCCAGATGAGGCGTGGATCCAGACGTAACATGCCCCCCGGTAGTCGTGAGGGGGCCCGATTCGGTGACCAGACTTGGTGCCAGGACCGCTGATTTGCTAAGTGCGGTAAGATGCTGATTGGAGTTTTCGTGTTTCGATTTTTTTCCTAACACGTTTTGCAGCTCACCAAGGAGTCTGTGGCGCAAGAAAGGAAAGCGAAAGAAATGGAACTCAAGTTCCTGGAATCGGAGCGCCAAAGTCGCCTAGCCGAAAAGCGTCTCCGTTCGACCATGCGGGGTCTGGAGGAGTCCAGCCGTCGGGAGGCCGAGCTCTAGCGGCTTTTGGAGGAAGCACTCAACCTAAAGCCGCGAGGAGGCTCACCAGGAAGAGGTAGTCGAATTCCGACGTTCACTTGAACTTAAGGCGCTTGTCAAGGAAGCGCTCGAGAGTTCGGTGAATATGCTGGGTTCGGCTCTCCTCGACTGGGGCATAATGAGCCGCGAACTCGAGGGACTAAACATGGATGAGTGCATCCGCTCGAGAAGCCACTCGTACCAGTGTTCGTACTTCAAGATGTCGGCGGAGAGGCTGGAGTGGACGTTCGCCTTTGTTCCTAACCTGAAGGTGGTCATCCCGCCTACCGAAGCCAAAATTGCGAGGGCTGAGGAGATCGCGGAGGGGATCCCAGTACCAAGAGAAGTGCCAAGGTTTGGGGCAAAGAAACTTCAGAAGATCCCCTGGCCATCTCTCCTTTTCGTACACGGGATTCACTGGAGGACGTTCCCCGAACCCCGGGTGCAGACATCCAAGTGGATTCTGCTTCCGAGACTTCGAGAAAGGACCGCAATTTGTAAAGATTTTGTAACTTAGCTTTGTAAAGAATCTTGTTAATGTAATGCTTTTACTCGTTTATGTCTGTGTTCTTTTTTTAATAGCTTTTTTTGTGTTGTGAACAACTGTTTATTGGCGTGAAACTGAGAAAATTGTTAAGTTAGGAATCGTTAGGCCTGGAACTTCGAGAAGGGGAGTGTCCTTGACTGCCAGTAGCCTAAGCTCTAAGTTAAGAATTGTTAGGCCTGGGACTTCGAGAAGAGGAGTGACCTTGACTGCCAGTCGCCTAGGCGCTAAGTTAGGAATTGAAGACAACATTTCATAAACTGTTGATAATGTTGTAGATGAGTTACAAGCGTTTCACGAATAGAATTTTCTGATGTCACTGCCGCTCCACGTCCTTGGTAAGAGAGTTCCATCGTGCCATGCCAATTTGTAAGTGTTCAGGCCCATCACGTTGTGAATGATGAAAGGATCTTCCCAGTTAGGGTCGAGCTTGCCTGATGCTATGTCCCGACCAACGGTGCTTTTTAATTTCAAGACAAAGTCGCCTTGTTGGAACGGCCTCCTTCGTACGTGTTTATTGTAGTACTTTTCGATCCTCCGTTTGTGCTCAATTTGACGAAGAGCGGCCATCTCCTTGTTTTCTTCTAGAAGGTCAAGCTCGAATTTCCTTGCGTCATCATTTTGCTTCTGCCATTCGAGGAGAGCCGATGGATCAAAGTTGCCAACGTGCTCAACTCGGGGGGGAGTGGATCTCTAGTTCGACCGAAAGGAGTGCTTCTCCCCCAAAAGCGAGTGAGAAAAACGTTTGACCCGTGGCCGCTATCGGTGTGCAATTAAGTACCCAGATTACTGCCGGCAACTCGGCGGTCCATGACGACCAGATCCTTTCGATTCGCTTCTTTAGTGTACTGAGGAAGTTCTTGTTCGTTGCCTCGGCTTGTCCGTTCGACTGGGGGAGCCGAACTGATGTGAAGTTAAAGGTTGATACCATTTTCAGAGCACAGGTTTCGGACGACGTGGCTCGTGAAGGCAGTTCCGTTGTCGCAGACCAGGGAGAGCGGGATGCCGAACCTGCATATGAGCCGCGTCCAAATGAAGTTCCTGACATTCGCACCAATCGGTTGTGTCATCGCCTTCGCCTCGACCCATTTAGAGAAGTAGTCGGTTGCCAGCAGCACATGGCTCAAGTTACTTCCGAACTTCGAGAACGATCCCAAAAAATCAAGGCCCTACATCAAGAATGGTCAGAAGCTTGTTATGGGTTGTAGCTGTGTTGCAGTTTGCCTCGGGATGCTCGAATACATCTGGCACCGAGGGCATTTCCGGCTGAACTCCTTAGCGTCTTTATGGACGTTTGACGAATAATATCCCTGGCGCAGGACCTGTATGGCGAAATTTCGTCCGGCGACGTGGGTTCTGCAGTCTCCGGCGTGGATCTGTTCAAGGATAGCTTTCGATCCTCCTCGCGGATGCACTTCGCCAAGGGCAAAGAGTAACATCGCCTGAAGTAAATGCCCTTGAGATTGGACATATCTGACAACCTTTACTCGAAGCTTGCAGGCCTGATGCCTGTCGTCCGGGAGTTCGCTCGCTTGGAGATAGCGTTGGATCCTGTCCATCCAGCTCCCTGAGATGGAGCCGGCATCGAGGGCTTGTGCGCTACCTTTTTCTTCCTTGGCCAGTTCATCCGCTAGCAAATTCATTTTGAGGGGGATGTCAAACATGAGGGCTTGTGCGAAATGTTGCAGGAGGTTTTTGGCAAGATGGAAATACTTCTTAAGTACCTCATCCTTCGTCTGATAGGATCCTCTCAGTTGGTTCACCATTAGCTTTGAGTAGTAGTAAATGTAGAGGTGACGTGCTCCGAGGCCCCTGGCGATTCTGAGCCTAGCAATGAGGGCTTCATACTTGGCCTAATTGTTTGTGACGAAGAAATGTATCTTTCCTGATCTTGGGAGTTAAACTCCCCAAGGACTAGTGAGGACGATGTCGATCCCTTGGATGTGTTCGCCGGAGGCTCCGTCGACATGGAGGATCCAGGGCTGCCTCTTTCTCCGGGAGCTCAGGTTGTTCAATTGTTGTCAGTTCGGCGATGAAGTCGGCTAGCACCTGGCTCTTCGATGCCGATCTGGAGAGAAAATCGATGTCAAACTTAGAGAGTTCCACGGCCCACTTCTGCAATCTTCCGGAGACCTCGGGTGAATGGAGTACTCTTTGGAGGGGTTGATCAGTCACCACCTTAACGGGATGAGCTTGAAAATAATAGAGTAACCTACGAGCAGCAGGATCAGCACAAAAGAAAACTTCTCGAGAGGAGGGTACCTCATTTCAGCGTCGTGAAGGATGTGGCTGACATAGTGGATCAGGTGTTGCCGACCCGCCTCTTCACGGACGAGCACTGTCGATACCAAATGTCGGTAGCAATGAGGTAGAGGAGGATGTCTTCACCCGAAAGCGGGGCGGAGAGTAGCGGCGACAGTAAGTATTCCTTTAACGACTCAAAAACTCTCCTGCAATCCTCATTCCATGTCGGGTGCTCCCCCCGAAGGATCTTGAAGCAAGGGAGGCATCGCTCGCCGGATCTTGATATGAATTTGCTGAGTGCTGTGATTCTTCCATTCAGTTTCTGTATGTCCTCGATTTTTCGAGGCGGTGCCATTTCCTGAATAGCCTGTATCTTTTCGGGGTTCGCCTTAATTCCCCTGGCTGACACCATGTGCCCCAAGAACTTGTATGCTACATCGAAAATACTTTTGAGAGGGTTGAGTTTGATGTTGTAGGCTCGGCAGGTGTCTAACGTTTCGCGGAGGTCGTTGAGGTGCTGCTCCCTGTTCTTGCTCTTGATTAATATATCGTCGACGTAGGCTTCTATATTTCGCCCCTTTTGGTTTTTGAACACTTTATCAATCATCCGCTGGTAGGTCGCACCTGCGTTCTTCAAGCTGAAAGGCATGACCTTGTAGCAAAAGTTCTTTGATCGGTAATGAATGAGGTGCTTTTCGTCCTCCTCCGCCATTTGGATCTAATGGTAGCCTAAAAAGGCATCCACAAAGCTCATCACTGAGTACCCTGCCGAAAAGTCGACAAGTCTATCTTCGGCAAGGGATAGAAGTCTTTGGGGCAAGCTTTATTTAGGTCTGTAAAGTCTATGCACATCCGTCATTTCCCTGAGCTCTTTTTCACTACAACGACGTTCGCGAGCCACGATGGGTACGCAATTTCCCTGATGAATCCAACGCCGAGGAGTTTTTCAACTTCCTCTCAGATCGCCCGCTGGTTTTGGCCGCCAAAATTCCTTTTCTTCTGTATGATGGGAGCTTCTCCTGGTTTGAGACTTAGCCGGCTGCGGCCCTTTCTATCCCAGGCATATCGCTAGGTGCCCAGGTGAACACATCAAAATATTCAGAAAGGAAGGTCGCCAGAGCAGGCTTTTTATTTTCATGAAAATCCTTAAAAATCAATACAGTTTCTCTGTCAGCGACAGTTACATGATCATTTTGTTCGACGGGCGGCAGGGCATGATCTCTGGGGTTTCGGTGATTCGTGTGGAGGCAAGCATTTATCATGAAGCACTTCCTAGCCCCAACTTTGTCTCCTTTGATGGTGGCGACGCCGAGCGGCGTAGGGAACTTGATACATAGGTGGTAGGTGGATGCGAGAGAGCATCCATGATGATGAAGTCGATCTCCTTCGTCTACTTCCTATGGCCCTCTTCGAGAGCGACGTGTAGAGTAACGTAGCTTGCGGGTTGGTAGATGTCTCCGGAGAAACTGGAGATAGTCATGGAAGGAGGGAGAGATCTACATTGTCCGACACCCACTTCATTGAAGGCGCGGAAGTAGAGAATGTCGACCGAGCTCCCTGTGTCGACCAGGGTCCGGTGGACGTCGCAGCCTCTGATTTCGGCAACAATTGTAATGGGGTTGTTGCGATTCCCCCATTCTTGAGGGAGGTCACCTGCAGCTAAACCTGTCAACGGATAGGATTCGGATTGGATTGACCCCGACCCGGATCCGATTCCAATATATCCGGATCAGATTAAAAATCGGATCGGATCGAGGTCAACCCAAATCCGTTCCATGACCCGCCACGGTTCGAATTTTTGGATCGAATTTTGAGTCAACCCGAAACTTTTTTTAAATAATTTAACTCTATTTTTTCAATGACTACAACAATTAGTTGTATATACATTCTTATATTTTTAAATAAAATTTTGATCACTAAATTTTATAATATAAATTCATTATAGTAGAAAATATATGGATAATATATAAACATCTAAAAATCATATCACTGACATCAGCATTATATTACAATATTATAAACCATAAACCAACAGTGTGAATGAAAATATTACACAAAAAAATAAAACGCAATTCTTTTAAAGCTAACACTAAATATTTCATCTCAAACAACAACAACAACCAAGCCTTAATCCCACTAGGTGGGGTCGGCTACATGAATCCTTTGTTTCCATTGCGCTCTATCAGTTACCAAATTCTTATCTAAGTTTAAGTAACTAAGATCACTCCTTATAGTTTCTTACCATGTCTTCTTTGGTCTCCCTCTTCCTCTTTGTACATAGGCAAAATCCAGTAACTCAATTTTTCTAACTGGAGCTTCAATTGGCCTGCGATTTAGATGTCCAAACCATCGAAGCCGACTTTCTCTAAGTTTATCCTCAATTGGTGCAACATCAACTTTCTTTCGGATATACTCATTTCTCATTCTATCCTTTCGTGTATATCCACACATCCACCTTAACATTCTCATTTCTGCAACATTTATTTTTTTTGTATGTTTCTTCTTTGCAGGCCAGCATTTAGCACCATATATCATCGCTGGTCTTACTACAGTTTTATAAAATTTACCCTTAATTTTGGATGGGATTTTTCTATCGCATAACACTCCAGAGGCATTTCTCCATTTTACCCAGCCTGCTTGAATCCTGCTAATAACGTCATTATCTATTTCGTCATCATTTTGTATAATTGATCCAAGGTATCTAAAGCGCTCACTCTTCTTGACAATTTGATCATCAATTGTCACATCTCCATAAATATTTCATCTCAACGGTAAAAAATATCTGTAGCTATTAATCGTACATCACAATGCAAGCACTTCATGTTTACTGCAGTTAAAATAATTTGCAAGTCTCTTTAATAATTATAGGCCTCTGTCACATTTCAAAACCTTCATAAAATAAAACAATAATTAACATATGTAATTAAATAATAAATATATAAATACGTAAAATAGTTTCATACTTATAAATTTCGGGTCGAATTTTTTCGGATCGGATCACCGATCCGGATCCGAACCAACAATACTTAAACGGAGCGGGTCAGTTTTCGGAATAATCGTGCTGGTCAAAAATTTATTCTGTTTCATAAGATAATCGGTTCGGATCAAGATCCAACTCATTTACGGGCCTACCTACAGCGAAGGTAATGTCAGGCAAACATGAGGGGATTTGACGGCGCATACCTCTAGGCGTCTTCAAGCAAGGAGGTTGGAGTCGTAGCCAAAAATCGACAACACAGCCTTCTTTCTGTCGGCCTTTGATGTCGCCGGGGTTGACGGGGAGACCACCAGAGGCTCGTCTTGAGGGAACAGCGCCCGTACCGTATTCAGCGACAGCTCCTCTATCTTCTTGTAGCCGATGAGGAAGTCGTTCTCTATATACTAGTTGACGAGCGCTCGAAAAGAGAGGCACTCATGCAAGAGGTGGTTGTAGCGCTGGTGAAACTAGCAATATTTTGTAGGATTTTTGTCAGGTTGAGGTGGTTGGCGTTCGCCACGACTCTTGATAAATCATTTCTCCTTGAGAATTGAAAAGATCTCTTCAATTATGTAGACCGGCGTCGAAGTGCGCGGGGAGTCGTCCTTGAGCTTGCGCTTCCCATTAGATGGGGGGGAAATTCCGATCACGGATGTTCCTCCTCCCCAAGTCCAGCTTCGGAGTGTCGCCTCTCTTGCTCAGAGAGGAGGCGTTTTCCCTTTTGGTGTTAGCCTTGAGGGCCTTTGCGTCCTCCAAATAGATTCGCTTTTGGGCTCGAGCCCTTGCTTCCATGAGCATCTTCGGCATGTCGTCCACGAAGGAGTTGTGTCCTTAGTCTCAGCATTCATCTTTGAAAACCGATCCACATAGTCGCGTAGGGACTCGTCAGGGCCCTACCTTATTTGTCAAAGCTCATGGATCATTCGAGATGTAGTCTTTGACGTGTCGAACCTAGTGTGGAACTACTCGAAAAATTGTTGAAGTTCTGAATGGAGCCATAGGGGATTTCGTCGAGCCAGTCCAACGCCAGACCTGTCAAGGTGTACGCATTCGAGATGGGGTCTTCCATCGCTAAAGCATTCTCAAAGCGTTTTACGTGTTGCGTCGGGTCAGTGAGGCCGTCATAATCACTGACCCTAGGGTCCTTGTAGCCGCAAGTGCTGGCGCCGCCATTATGGCGGGCGAAAAGATCGTGCTCACCGGAGGGGCTGGAGGGTATACTTTGAGCCAGCTTTCCGCAGTAGCATGAGTGCTGGTCTCTTCAGGAGGCAGTTCACGATGTTCCGTGCTTGGCGGCGGGAGCAAGCCTTCGAGGGGCAGAGCTAGAGGAAGAGGCCTCTGCTGTTGAAGGAAAGCTAAAAAGTTGGCAAGGAAAGTGTTCGTCGTCTGCGAGAGTGTGGTCACCCCGTGCGTTAGGACTTGGAGCTGGCGATCGTTTGTAGCAGCGCTGTTCTGACTAGGCGGTGAATTATTTTCGTTGTGAGTCTCTTCCATGGATAGTTATAGGGATCGGGTTCAATCCTGCATAAAAGCACCAAATTGTTGTGGCAAGAAAACAACCAAAAGAACGAAAAAGATTTTTTACGTGGAAAATCGACTCAGCTAAAAAACCACGGTGTCTTTCGGGAGGCTTTAATGGTTCCCACTAATGTAGGCTTTTTTATAAGATTACAATAATACGGGGGAAAAGAGGTTGAGCAGAGAGAGGTTTAAGCAGAGGGTTCACAGAAAAAATTCCATTTTCCCTGTTACAATGAGGTTTTATACTATGATCTAATTTGTGGAGTCACTTTAAGAGAATGAGTTTCGTCTCTGGTGTCAGACCAATAATGTCTACTAGGCTGGCACGTAATGACCCTGGCTGTACAGACAATACGGTCTGGGAGAGGGTGGACATGCCTCTTAAAAGCGTATGGTCCCCTGTACCTCATGTAGTGTGCAGGCAGTTCGACGTGATCTCTTCGGCTCGGCCTCTTTGACTAAAGCTCTTAGACGTGGAATCTCCTCCGTTCGCCGCTGGGCACCTGTGACGCTAATGCCACGTAAGCCTCCACGTGTATGCTCCAGATGAGGTGGTGTGAATCCAGACGTAACACTTTTTATAATATAATATAAAACCATTTGTTATAATAATGCTTCAGAGAGGCCGCCTCTGTTGGGTCACGTGGCCGCCGGTGGTCCGTGCACATGCGAGGTCGTGCGTGTCGCTGGTGGTCGTGCGCCCAGCTGGCGAGGTCGTGCGGCTGGCGTGTGCGAGGATCGGGAGGAGAGAGAGAAAGGAGGGGTAAAATGATAATTTTAAAAAATTTTAATAATAAAAAAACTAAAAAAAGACCCATTTGATAATTTATTAAAACTTAGGGACCCTATTGTTATAATTTTAAAAACGTGGACCTGTATGTTATTAAGTGTTAAAATCAGGGACTTAAGTGTAAATTAATAACTGTATTAATTCAACCTAATTTGGGTTTACTACATAGATTTTTTTTGATAGATAACATTGAACTAAGGCCTTGTTTGGTGCGAGGACCAAATTATGCTAGTTTAAAAAACAATAATAATAATAAATAATTTTTTTTAATTATTATATATTGTAATAATGTTTTTTAATTATCTGACACCAGAGACGAAACTCATTCTCTTGAAGTGACCCCACAAATCAGATCAGAGTATAAAATCTCATTGTAATAGGAAAAAAGAGATTTTTTCTAGGAACTCTCTGCTCAACCTCCTCTCCCCCTCATTATTGTAATCTTATAAAAAAGCATACATTAGTGGGAACCTTTAAAGCCGCCCGAAAGGCACCGTGGTTTTTCCACGTAAAATTTTTTTTTCATTCTTTTAGTTGTTTTCTTGCCACAACAATTTTGTGCTCTCATGCAGGATTGAACTTGATCCCTTTAACTATCCATGGAAGAGACTCACGACGAAAACCATTCACCGCCTGGTTAGAACAACGCTGCTACAAACGATCGCCTGGTCCAAGCCCTGACGCACGAGGTGGCCACACTCTCCCAGACAATGAACACTTTTCTCGCCAACTTTCTAGCTGTCTTTCAACAGCAGAGGCCTCTTCCTCTATTTCTGCCCCTCGAAGGCTCGCTCCCGCCGCTAAGCGCGGAACATCGTGAACTGCTACCTGAAGAGGCCAACACTGATGCTGCCGCGAAAAGCTGGCCCGAAGTATACCCTCCAGCCCCTCCGGTGAGCACGATCTTTTCGCCCGACATAATGGCATCGCGGCTACAAGGACCCTAGGGTCAATGATTATGACGGCCTCACCGACCCGGCGCAACACGTAAAACGCTTTGAGAACACTCTGGCGATGGGAGACCATCTCGGACGCGTACAAATACCGCCTGTTCCTCAACATCTTGACAGGTCTGGCACTGGATTGGCTCAACGAAATCCCCCAGAGCTCCATTCAGAACTTCAACAATTTTTCGAATAGTTCCGCACGAGATTCGGCACGTCAAAGACCACATCCCAAATAATCCACGAGCTTTGGCAAATAAGGCAGGGCCCTGACGAGTCCCTACGCGACTATGTGGATCGGTTCTTAAAGATGAATGCTGAGACTAAGGACACAATGGATGACAGGTCAACCATGATCTTCGTCCATAGCATACTATCGGGGGAGTTATACGACTCCTTCGTGGACGACATGCCGAAGATGCTCATGGAAGCAAGGGCTCGAGCCGAAAAGCGAAAGGACGCAAAGACCCTCAAGGCAAACACCAAGAGGGAAGACGCCTCCCCTCTAGGAAAGAGAGGCGACACTCCGAAGCCGGACTCGAGCACTTCCTGGAGGAACTTCCGGGATCGAAAGTTTCCCCCATCTAATGGGAAGCGCAAGCTCGAGGGCGACTCCCCACGCACTTTGACACCGGTCTACATAATTGAAGAGATCTTTTCAATTCTCAAGGAGAAAGGATTTATCAAGAGTCGTGGCGAACACCAACCACCTCAACCTGGTGAAAACCCTACAAAATATTGCTAGTTTCACAAGCGCTACAACCACCTCTTGCACGAGTGCCTCTCTTTTCGGGCGTTCGTCAACGAATATATAGAGAACGACTACCTCACCGGCTACAAGAAGATAGAGAAGCTGCCGCCGAAAACGGTGCAGGCGTTGTTCCCTCAAGACGAGCCTCTGGCGGTCTCCCCGTCAACCCCGGCGACATCGAAGGCCGGCAGAAAGAAGGCTTTGTTGGAGCCTCTCCGTTAATTCGAATACTTGGGTCCTCATCACCATGTTCTCAGCTCCAAGCCTGGCATAATTCTCACCGTTCATCTTCACCTTAGCCGCGACCTGGCTGTTCTCTTCTTTGAGTCGAGCTACATCGTTCACAAGCTCATCCAGATGCTGCTGCTTTCTCATTCGAGATCTCGTCGTCGATTCCCGGTTTGACAGCATTCTCCTGCGCTTTTTCTGGTCGACCGCCAGCTGCTTTTCTTCCTCGTTCGACATTAGAGTGATTAGGGTTAGGGCAGAGGAAGGTCGAGATTATGGTTAGGACTAGGGCTTGCTAATTCAGAAGATCACGTAGAAATAGTGGAGGAAGACGACGGAGAAGGATTGGAGAAGACGAATCCGGCGGAAGAAGGAATTAGGGTTCATAAAGACCGGAGATGAAATGTTCTAATTGCACTCATCAAAGGGATATGCTCGATTGCTGAATCAAAAGAAAGGGCTTCGATCTGATCCAGAAACTAGGGTTAGAGAAGCGGACAAGCACCGAACATGGCACTCAGTCGCCCAGGAACCAAAATATCCACCAAAAAATCGAAAAAGAACGGATCCAAGAGCAGATTTTCACGCAAAATTCGAAAATCCAACCACTTTTCGTAACAGAGATTCACCGAAAATTCAGTAAAAGCCCCTCGAATGCGGAGGAAATCGCCTTTGACCACAGAGAAGAACTACAACGAATAAACTTTGGGAACGAGATGCTAAGCAGGAACTGCGAGAAAATGCCGGAGAGGAGGAAGATATCACGGGGGAAGAAGAGCGATTTATGGAGAGCTTAGCAGCGACACAAATTGACACATGTGCTTTTGGATTCGTGCAAATGTTTATTTCAAATTCAGTACAATGGACTGTTTCATTTAATACGGCAAGTGATATTCGATATATATATTTCCATCAAAAAAAAAATATTCGATATATTGGATATTCAAAATTTGTACGCTATAGAATAATAAAAAAAAATAATTACTTACATGTCACATCTATAGAATAATAAAAAATAATAATTACTTACATGTCACATCATTTAGTTTTATTTATATTTTACCTATCCATTCTTAATTAATTATGCTATGCATATTCAAAATATTATAAAATCTTACGTACACACATTTTAACTTATTTCTATTATAATGAGTAATCGTAATTTTTCAATAACCTAACTATAGTTAGATTATAAAAAATCTGAACCGTTCATCAAATTATTTTAAGAATATTTAGGGGGCGTTTGGTTCAATGTTATCTCAATGTTATGTTATGTTATCTTTAGAAATTAATTGTTTGGTTTAATGATATCTTTAAATAATATTATAATTAATTACAAAAATGTCATTACATGATGACATCTTCCAAATTGGGCGACATCTCAAGATAACACCATAAATTTGTCATTATAATGCCAATAACTTCCAACTAAACAAAAATAATTTGGATAGCATTGATATTTTCTAATATCATAACATTGAACCAAACAAATGTCTATTGATGAATAACAATAACATTTAGATAACATGACATCTAAATAATATTGATATTGAGATAACACTGAACCAAATACCCCCTTAAATATATTTTGAGTGAAAATCCTAAAACTTTAATATTTAGGTAGCAGTAAAAGAAGGAGACATCCGCGACGTGAATTAATTTTAGGACAAATCAGCGCTTTAGTGTGGCATTGAAGAAAAGAAAAATATGTACTATTAAGGGTAAAAATATAATTTTAATGATTTAGTAACAGAATATTTTTTTTCAAATAAATTTTGATTAAGTTTTAACTCAAGTGTGTGTATGTAAGATTTTGTAATGTTTTGAGTGTGCATAGCGTAATTAACTAAGAATGAATGGATAAGACATAAATAAAATTAAATGGTGTGACATATAGGTAATTATTCCTAATAAAAAACAAGAGTATTGCATCTAGACCTTGAGAATGGAATGACATTGCAAATTAGTCCTTCCTTCAAAAAAATATTAATTTTAGTGTTTAGAGTCGTAAAAATGCTGCATTTATTTATTTCTTTTGTCAAAATTATGCATTTTTTGCTTTTACTTTATGATAAAAAGTGAAAAATTTAATTATTTTTTTATTAATTTGAACTGTTTATGTTATGTCCTCACATGCTCTAAAAATTTAAGATTTAAAATAAAAAAATACAAAATAAAAAACTTCTCAAAAATATTCAAGAAAAAATAAGCTTTAAGAGATGAAACTGTCAACTACACAATCTTGCTTTTATTGTGCAACAAAAATAAAATTAGTGAAGGTTCAGATTCTGAAAATTTTCAGACTACTATAAAATCGAAAAGCCAAGAAGAAATGTGAATAATGAGGATTACTAGTCTTAGCTTCAGAACAATTAAAAGCACAATACTTTTTCTACTTTTTGTTTGCAAGTAGAAGCTTGAAAGAGAGATTAGAAAATTTTGAGTAGGAAAAAGTTTTTTTGAACAGTAGGAAATATATGTTTTTATTCTCCTACAGCAGGTGGTATGTTTGAAACATAAAATATTTACTCTTAATTTGAATTAGCCAATGTGAGACAACTATTTTGATATGTCACACAAATGGACCAATGTAAAAGCAGCATGCAGAGGGCATTTTGGATATTTATGGGTGGTGATATATCCATTGGAACACTGGAGGCAAATGAATTCAGCTGTGTTTGTATTTTAAGAAAAAATGACATGTCTAACCATGCTTGGAATTATAGGAAAGGCTTTTAAAATGAAACATAGGACAATGCTAAAGTAAATAAGCATAAAATATTGAGTTTTCCTATTTCCTATGATGAAATATGCTATAGTATTTTTAGCAAGGAAAGATAACTTTTAAATAACTTAAATACCCAAACTTTTATCAAAAAGCTAAAACAAGGAGGGAGTGTTACTTAGGATGGGTTTTGACATTTTAGAGGGCTTAGGTGAACAATATATTTAGCACAAAACTCAAAAACTGCAGGAAATAACAAGATGGAATGAGAAAGGCAAATATTTTAATATTTTAGAATGAACAAAAAGTAAAGAAATATCTCTTAAAGGATGTTCAAATTAAAATAAATTTTTGAAGTGGAGTGCTAAGAAAAAAATAGCCGAAATAAGATATTAATAGATTTTAGAAATTTGGATGGGCCAAAAGGTCAGTTGGACTGCTCTGTTTGGGTTAGTTTAGAAAAATTCGATTGATTTCTGAAATTGATCAGTTTTTACTATAACTGCAGAGATGAGTTTCACAGAAAAGGTTGTCAATGAATGAATAGACATTACGCTAATTAAGATTGCGTGCAAGTTGAATTTTTGGCAAAAATATGTATGCTTATAATTATGTTCTAGAAAAGAAAAATAAAAACTGAACTATGAAGTGCACTTCTTCTCTTGAACTTAAATTTTGGAATTCACCTCAATTATGATGTAATTAACCTAATAACACACTTAATAAAATGAGTCTATAATGATAAATTAATTGTAATCATCAAAATTAAGAGATTCAATATTAGCGTTGAATTCAAGCTGAATACAAATATTTAGAAAATTATTCATTACATAATAAATTATTTTGATAAAATACTCCAATTATAAGATTATTTAATAATTTATAAATATATTTAGAAAGAATACATGCAATCAGACTTTCAACATATCTATATCAAGGGATTTTAACATGATACTAGAATTAAGCAACTTATATTTGTCTTATCGAAGTATTTTAGCCGAAAGCAGATATTTGACGATCTATTATGGATATATATCTGAATTTTAATATAACACTTATAATTACGCATCTTTTTAAAGTATATTAGTCTATTATAATTTTTTAGGCATTTTTAAAAACTGATTTATGACATGTCAATATATTTGAATTGAATAGTGACATTTTTACAATTATTCATTGTATTAGTGTTGAATTCAAGCTGAACACGAGAATTTCTAGAGTGATTCATTATATAATAAGTTATTTTAACTAGATACTAGCAATTATATGAGTATTCAAATATTTTCTATTGTATTTAACAAAATATAAGTAATTTAACTTTGATTGTGTCTATATCAAGGTATTTTGATATAATACTCTAGTTAAATAACTAATATTTACTATATTGATATATTTTAGTCGAGAATAGATATTGAGCGATCTATTAGGAATATTTCATTGAGTTTTAATAAAATATCGGCAATCACATATCTTTTTGATATTATATCGATCTGTTTTAACCTATTAGGCACTTTTAGAGGACATATCAATGTATTTGAATTAAATAGTGACGTTTTTACAACTATTCATCTCGTTAATGTTGAATTCAAGCAGAAAATTAGCATTTAGAGAATTATTCATTGTATAATAAGTTATTTTAACTGAATATTAACAACTATATGAGTATGCAATAATTTTTTACTATATTTGAAGAGAATACAAGCAATTTAACTTTGATATTATTTATATTAAGGCATGTTAACATAATATTCTGATCAAATAACTAATTATTATATCGATGTATTTTAGCAGAGAAAAGATATTTGACAATCTATTATTGACCTCTAATTGAGTTTTAATATAATACCAGCAATTATATATTTTTTGATTATATATCGATTTATCTTAACTTATTAGGCATTTTTAGAGACTGATTTATGATATATTAATGTATTTGAATTGAATAATGATATTTTTACATTTATTTATTGCATTAATGTTTTTTTTAATTTTGATTGCATAATAAGTTTTTTTAATTGAATACTAGCAATTATACGAGTACTTAATCATTTTCGATTGAATTTAAAGACAATATAAGTAATTTAATTTTGATCATATCTATATTATGGCATTTTAACATAATACTCTGATTAAATTACTATTTGTTATATCAATGTATTTTAGCCGAAAGTAGATAATTGGCTAGTCATTAAGGACAGATGACTGAGTTTTAAAATAATATCAATAATTACACATCTTTTTTTACAGTATATCTAACTATTTTAACTTATTAGACACTTTTAGAGATCGATTTATGACATATTTGTGCATTTAAATTGAATCTTTTTTCAATTATTCATTGCATTAACATTGAATTCAAGTTGAATGCAAGCATTCAGAGAATAATTCAATATATAATAAGTTATTTTAATACAATATTAATAATTATATGAGTATTCAATTATTTTTAATAATTTTTAAAGAAAATACAAGCAATTTGACTTTGATCTTGTCTATATCAAGGTATTTTAACAAAATATTTTAATTAAATAACTAATACTTATTATATTGATGTATTTTAACTAAAAACAGATATTTTACAATCTATTAGAAATATTTGATTGAGTGTTAATGAAATACCGGTAATTACATATTTTTTTGATTGTATATAGATCTATTTCAATCTATTAGACGCTTTTATAGACTGATTTATAACATATCATTATATTTAAATTAAATAGTAATATTTTACAACTATTCATTGCATTAATATTAAATTTAAGTGGAATACAAGCATTTAAAGAATGATTCATTGCATAACAAATCATTTTAACTGAATACTAGCAATTATATAAGTATTAAATTATTTTTCATTATATTTAAAGATAATACAAACAATTTGACTTTGATCTTGTCTATATCAAGGCATTTTAATATAGTACTCTCATTAAACAACTAATATTTATTATATCGATGTATTTTAGCTGAAAATAGATATTTGACGATCTATTAGTGAGATATGTTTAAGTTTTAAGATAATATCAGTAATTACACCTCTTATTGATAATATATCAATGTATTTTAACTCATTTGGCACTTTGAGAGTCCAATTTATGACATATCAATGTATTTCAATTGAATTGTGACGTTTTTGCTGCTATACATTACATTAACGTTGAATTTTAAAGCTGAATACAAGTATTTAGAGAATAATTGATTGTATAATAATTTTTTTTAACAGAATACTCGTAACTGTAAGATTATTCAATAAATTTTTAATGTATTTAGAAAAAAAATATACAATTCGACTTTGAACATATTTATATCAAGATATTTTAATATAATACTCAATTAAACAACTTATATTTGCTTTCTCAAAGTATTTTAGCCAAAAGCAGATATTTAGCGATCAATTAGGGAAATATGTTTGAGTTTTAATATAATAACGACAATTATACATCTTTTTAATAGAATCTTAATGTATTATAACTTTTTAGACACCTTTAAATACTGATGTATCGCATATCAATGTATTTGAACTGAACAAAAATATTTTTACAACTATTTATTGCATTAACGCTAAATTCATACTGAATACGAGAGTTTAGAGAGCGATTCATTGCAAAGTAAGTTATTTTAAATGAATACTAGGAATTATACGATCATTCGATTATTTTTTATTATATTTAAAGAGAATACAAGTTATTTGACTTTTATTTTATATATATTAAGCTATTTTAACATAATACTCTAATTAAACAATTAATATTTGCTATATTAATATGGGTAATTACACTTAGGCCCTTGAAATTTAATCGACTTGCCACGTAGGTTCATAATTTTGAAAACATGCTAGATAGATCCTAAAAACTTACTGTATAGATCATTGTGGTCCTTAATAATTATAAAAGCTTCCAATAAGGTCCAATTAAACATATTCCGTTAAACTTTTCGTTAAATCAAAATTTTAATTAAGAAATCATAATTTTTTTTAATGTTAAATTATAATTGTACCCCTCCTCACACTCGCAGACGCCCTGAGTGTGCGTCCGCGCACATGAGCCCGGCAGCACGCAGCCGCTGATGTCCGCGCGCGGGTCGCCGCATCGAGCAACTTTGCGCGCTGGATACGGTGCGGCGACTCGCACGCCGGGGCCCTGCACGCGGGTGTCCGCCCTCGTGGCCGCGCACTGCGGCAACCCACGCGCTCCGGCGTTTGCGCGTGGGTCACTGCAGCTCGCGGCCCAGTGCGCAGACGCCCGCGCCCGCCGGCGTCTGCACGCGTCCCCGCGTACCGGCGACGTTGCGGCAACCCGATCGCCGGCGACCTGCACGCAGGCATCCACGAGCAAGGCCGCGGGCGAGTTGCTGCAGCGTTCGGCCCCGCGCGCTGGCGAAACTGCGGCGATTCCCGCGCCGACAACACTGGGGCAACTCGTCCGCCGGAGCCCTACGCTCGCGCGTGGGGCCGAGAGCTGCGGCGACCCGCGCGCTGACTCCGGCCCTCGTGGCGGTACACGCGTCCGCCAGCGCGCAGACTTCGGCGGCCGTGCTCTGCCGGTCGCCTGCACGTGGACGCCAGCAAGGCGGGGCAGCCAGAGATTGAATGGTAAAAAAGAATATTTTTGTAATTTTAATAATATTTAATGAATACCGTCACAGAAGGAATATAATGATCAATACAGTAAGTTTTGGGATCTATTTGATATATTTTTAAAATTATGTACATGTATGATAAGTCGAATAAATCAGAGTAATCTTAGTTGAATTAACTCTAATTTTAATTTAATATTTATTCGAGGCTCCAGAGGCCCAGACTGCCTCTCAATAATCTATTATAAACGTACTTCACGCTTTCCTTAAAAAAATCATCAGAGAACGAAAAGGAGGGAGGAGAAGCAGCAGCAGTAGCAGCCGCAGCCATGGCCATCAGGGTTTTCGGATTCCCGTCGTCGACCTGCACCTCCCGCGTTCTGTTCGTCCTGGAGGAGCTCGGCGTAGAGTACGAGCTTATTCCGGTCAACTTCGCCGCCGGCGAGCACAAGCAGCACCCTTACCTTGAGAGAAACGTATAATCGATTATCGTGATCGTTTTTTGCTGCAATAGTTCGATTTTATTTTGACCAACGATTTAATTCATGATCTGTTCTTTGATGAGAAGTAAAAATTCTATCTTTTGTTGTATATTTTACAGCCCTTTGGTCAGATTCCTGCGTTCCAGGACGGAGATCTGGCTCTATTTGGTAATTTACCGCCCTCTTCTCTCTCTCTCTCTCTCTCTCTCTCTCTCTCTCTCTCGCTCGCTCTCGTTCCTCAGTTCTCTTCTTCCTGCTTTGACTCTGTTTCTACTGTTTCTATATCCTCTGTCTTTTCTCTAGTTCTCTGCTCTCTCTCTCTCACTCTCTCACTCTTTGCTCCTTCCACAGAAGGGCTGTAAACCAGTTGGGTATGAGCAGGTTGACTTTATTTTGAGTTTTAACTCTTTGAATTTGAATAGAGTTTGATTTGAGTTTAATTCAAGACGAGTTATAGTCATTTTGAGTTCGAGCCGATTTACAACTATCCCAGTGTGAGCTGCTTTCTGAATTTATTCTAGCAAAATGATCAGCTTTGTATAATTGATAGAAAGTTATTCTGAGTGTTATAGTCGCTACAAGCGTTGAATTTAACAAAAAATTAAATTGGATTTTAGACGAGCTAAACTTGAACTTCAATTTTTAGTAAAATTTACAGCCCTATTCCGGTATTCCCCCAGTTCTGTTTTTTTCTCTCTGTTTTATTCTGTTTCTTCTTCTTTTTATCTCCTTCTAAATTAATTCCTCTGTTTTTATTTCTTTCGAACTCGCTAACGACGTGTGATTGGCAGAATCTCGAGCGATAACGCGCTACCTGGTGCGGAAGTACGGCAAGGATTCCGGCCTCCTGAAGAAGACCACGCCGGAGGCGGCGGCGGCGGTGGACCAGTGGATGGAGGTGGAAACCGCCCAATTCGACCCGGCGATCTCCACCATCGTCTTTCAAATTCTCGTCGTCCCCTTCTTCTTAGGCGGCACAACCGACGAAAAAGTCGTGGAGGCGCAGCTCGCCAAGCTCGGCAAGGTCCTCGACGTCTACGAAGCCCGGCTGTCGAAGTCCAAGTACCTCGCCGGCGAATCCTACACCCTCGCCGACCTCCACCACATCCCCTGCATCCACTACTTTCTCACCGCCACCCCTCACGCCTCGGTCTTCGACTCCCTCCCCCACGTCAAGGCCTGGTGGGAGGCCATCTCCTCCCGCCCCGCGATCGCCAAGATCACCGCCGGCATGTCGTTGAAGTGATGGGGGAGCTTGAGGGAGACGGAGAGTTCGGTTTAAAGAGAGAATAACGCCGCCATATATGGTTTTGATGGTGGTTGGAGTGCCAGCACTAGCGAGATCTTGCTAGCTACCTCTAATCTCTGTTTCTGTGTTCTGTGTGAAGTTCTCTCTGTGTTCTTCAGCAGTAATAACATGCTTCTTTCTGGTTGTAGTTAAATTTGGTTCTTTTTAATCTTGAAGAAGAAACTGAAGATAAATTGTTGAAATTTTGTAAGTTTTAGTTATATATATATATATATATATATATATATATATTATAACAAAAACTTACCATTTAATATCAAAATTTGATATAATTTGATAAAAAAAGTTCTCCCAAAAAATAATTTTTAAATATTAAAAATTTCATAAAATATTTTTATTTTTATAAGTCTAACTACTATTTATTTGTAAAATTTAATTTTAATTTAATTAAAATTAAATTTAAATGAAAATATTTTTTATTAAAAATTATAAATAATATAAAAAAATTAATTATTATATTAAGATATATACGGAATGTAATATAAGTTAGTTATTATTTTGGTATATTTATAAAATGTGAAATAAAGTTAATTTTTTATTTTAAATTATGTGTATGTAATGTGATATATTTATTTAAAATTAAAGTATATTAATTTTAATCTATCAAATAAATAGGTTAAAATGAATTTACTCAGAAATCTTTGATGCCATCTTTTCCTTTTTTTTGAGTGAATTTATCTTTATTTTATATTTTTTTTTAATTTGCAGCTAATTTTTCATTTTAATTAATTGTAGTACAAGTGAGTTATTTGAGTCATAAAAAATTAAATTAAGTAAATTACGAATAAATTTTAAGTTACGAACATAATGCCCAGTCTAAATTTACATTTGACGTTGGCCTCATTTAGTTTAAGTCATTTTTTTTACCTAACATAAATTTTAATTATAAAAATTAATTTTATTTCATATTTAACATAAATAAGAATATTAAATTAAAAGTATTTCATATTTTACATATTTTTTATATTTAAAGATTAATATAAAAAACAATTTTATTTCATATAACTGCTGTTCAATTGATTGTGAAATTTAGATACACATTAGAGCAAATATTTGTTATTTTTATAATATTATTTAGGATAAATTACATCATGATCCCTGAGTTTAAGGCTTAATAACGTACAGATTCATGTTTAACATCAAGATTCTTAAATTTTAATACATTATCAAATTAGTTTTTAAATTTTTTATTATTAATTTCTTTAAAATTACCATTATATCTTTCCTTCCTTTTTTCCTCTTAGGGGGTATAATGTTAAAATATGAAATAATTTAAAAAATGTGAATCTGTGCGTTATTAAGCGTTGAACTTAGGGACCTGAGTGTAGTTTACCCTATTATTTAAATGTAGTATCATTTCAAAATAATTTAATTTTATGAATAATATAATATGACATTAATATTAAATCAAATGCTCACTTTACAAAATAAAAGATAAAAGTAATTTTATTTAGGCCCACAAGTTTGCCACTTAACTATAAAAATTCATAAAAATTAAAACATATCGTATAAGTCTACAAAAATTATTATATAGTTCAATGAGGTCCTAATTATTTTTAAAAAGCTTTCAATTAGGTCCAATATACTATTTTTCATCTAATATATCGTTAATTCATCTACTAAAAAAACTAAAATAAATTTTTTAATTTACCATTTTACCGCTGGATTTCATTTGTCGTGAGCTTTCCCATGCTTACCGAGAGCTCACCCGGAGCCCGATGTGCACTCGCCACAAGCTCACCGCTGGTTGTACATAGCCCAGCTCGCGGGTGCCTTTTTAATTTTGTGTCGTAGCACGCATGACTGTCTGGTGAGCATCGCCATGTAGGCGGCCATGCACAGCTACCCTCATTGTAGCGGTCCCGCGTGGGCTGACCTCATGGCTGCGCACGTCAGCTTGCGTGGAAGCAGGCTGTGCGCATAGGCAATAGCGCAGCTTGGCCAGTTTGCGGGAAGCCATGTGCACAACACCGGAGGTTGCTAGTGGCAGTCTTGTCGCGGCGGCGAATGACTTGATCCAGCAGGCCACTGCTGGTACAGCGAGGATGGAAACATTGGTAGCACATTTTGAAAATTGATAAATGATATTTTTTTCATTTTAAAATTATTTTCTTTACGGAGTGACCATGATATCCTGTATAATATTTTTTTAGAACTTGTATGATACATTTTGATATTTTAAATTTTTATGGTAAAACAATCAAACCTCAAAAGCCTAAATCAAATTGCTCCTAAAAGAATCACGCATTTCTAATTATGAGACTCGTGCTAAGTTGAAACGAAGAGAAATAAGTCGACAACCATTGCATATCATAATAAAGCTCACTCTACGACTTCTCAGTGACTTTATCAATAGATCAACTAACGATCATTAGAGTTAATATAAGTTGTGGCAATCTCCTTAGATTGCACTTTTTATTTTAGACGAAAAAAGTTAAATCTTAATATACATTGATTCGTGAATCTCAATTCTGTTATTAGCTATTTGAGTTATACCAGTTCACAATGGGTTGGAGCCTTTACTGAGAAGTCCGTGGCCTCAACTAAGGCTCATAACTAACGGTCAAATAGAGTTCTAGACCTAGCAGAGCCAATCGATTGATTTGGTGAAATTGATCAGTTGTGCTTTATTAGTTTAAAAAATGAGAGAAGTTTGAGAGAATTATCGCCCACTTAAAAGATGCAATATGATATAATTTTAAATCAACTAGTGAAATGCACGTGCAACAGATATTAAAAAATATGTTTCAATATTAACAAATATATAACAAATATAAGCTAGGTAAAAAAGATAATTTCTATAAGCCATTTGAAACGTTTTAATATATTTGATGCTTTTTTTATTGTTTTAAAATTGCAGTACAATCTAAATCTTTCATTTTAGAGCTTTTATAGTTTAATGATCAAATATGAACTTACAGATATAAAAAATTTCTTTAATCAATTCTATCATTTTGTACGTTATGATCAATACAAATATTCTTCAATTAATTTGAAGAATATCAACAATAACAGGCTTTAACATTTCCAAGCTTATAGAAATATGAACCTCAACTATTTTTACTTTTTCAACTTTGAAGAGTCATTAATTATTGCAAACTTACCATTATATTGAAATAAGAGTATAAATAAACTTACCATTACTTCATTAGATTTCTATTTAATTACGTTGAACAAAAAGTAGAAATAAAGAATAAAATGTCTATTATAAGAACATGATTGCGGTACACGTCTTTCCT
>KZ452001.1:3399523-3421066 GCA_002786265.1 Apostasia shenzhenica
GACGAGCGGCGCGATGGGGTGGGCGGCGAGGAGGCCGAGGAGGTCGCCGTAGACATCGAACTGGTGAAACCCGGAGTGTTTCGTGAGGGGGACGCCGACTGATGAGGGTATCGGGAACCCTAGAACCCTAGAACTCATCCGCGTTTGCACCGCGTGGCGCGAGGCATGCAAGGTGGGAAACGCGATAACAGGAGCGTGGCGCGAGGCATGCAAGTTAGAGTGAACGGTTAGTATTTATTATCAGCAAAATGACAAAAAAAATTTTAGCAGCTCAAAGTCCGACCTTTATATATAGTATAAATAAGTGCAAGTGAAAAGAAAGTAAAATATTTAAGAAATACGAGTAAAATTTCTGGGCAAAACTAACGCCATTATATAAAGTCCTACGAAAAATAAAAAATAACAAACGGTTAGCTCTGCTTTACTTGAACTTAAGAGTATCCATCTCCTAAAAAACGATTAGCTTATAAGAACATACTTAAAAAAATATTAATACTAAATATAAAGTAATTATAATAATCAAAATTAATAGAGTTAAACACTTTTCCCTCTCACTGAAGTAGTAGAATTTCTCCTACTTATGTCAATTGTAAATCTGATATTCAAATAAATTTTTTTTTATTTTTAGTTTTTATATTATTTTAGTATTACTTATTTAATTACTTGTATGTCTGTCAATTACGAGTGTTAATATAGATCAAATATCGAAAATCGATAAAAAATTGAATCGATTTTAGATCGACAATTATAAATCGGATATTCCCATGTCAACAAAGACATATAATATAATCAATAATATCTGAAAAATAATAGAAGAATTACAACATAATTCCTCTATGATATATACTCTCAGAAAAATAATATACTATATATATCATATTGAATATTCTCTTCAAAATATCAATCATAAATTACAGAAGGAAGATGAATTCTCTCAGTATCTTCTCCGAAAATATGAGAAATTCCATCCAGAACAATATAGTGATCTATATCCAATTTTTGGAAGTTATATATCGATCTAAATGAGCCAACTAACGAGCCAAAAGTTTGGCTCGATAATGATTTCGAGCAGATTTTGAGCTGGGTAGGCTCGGCTCGATCGAGCTCTAAATGAGCTCAAATTAAAATACATTTTATATTATAATATATATATATATTATAAATAGAGCCGATCTCGAGCTGGGTCGAGTCGAGCTTACTAAAAAAAATTGAGATTCAATTCATTTCCGAGTCGGCTCAAAGACTATTGGAATCGACTCGAGCCGGCTCGAAGTCGAACCCAATCGACTTTGAGTCGATCGAAATATGAACGATTCGATTTCAAGTCGGTATCAAAATCGGATCGATGACAGCCCAACTGTCTATCTGAATTTTTCATTCCTCATAATTATCAACTTCTTTCAAATTAATGTTGCTAAAAGGATGGCAAATTTAAGTAAAAAGACAAACATTTTATTACTACAAAAGAAAATAAAACTTGGAACTGCTGAACACAAAAACACACAAACAGAGATAGGCATGAGCTAGCAAGATCTTGCTAGCCAGCACTATTACAAGCTATGACGGCCGTTATTCTCCCCCTAAATTAAACCAAACTCTGTTATCTTCCTCAGCCTCTCCGATGATCACTTGAAGGACATGCCGGCGGTGACCTTGGCGGTGGCCGGGCGGGAGGAGATGGCCTCCCACCAGGCCTTGACGTGGGGGCGGGAGTGGAAGAAGGAGGCGTGAGGGGTGGCGGTGAGAAAGTAGTGGATGTAGGAGATGTGGTGGAGGTCGGCGAGGGTGTAGGATTCGCCGGCGAGGTACTTGGACTTCGACAGCCGGGCTTCGTAGACGTCGAGGACCTTGCCGAGCTTGGCGAGCTCCGCCTCCACGACCTTTTCGTCGGTGGTGCCGCTGTAGAAGACGGGGAGGAAGAGGAGCTGGAAGACGAGGGTGGAGATCGGGGAGCTGAATTGGGCGGTCTCCACCTCCATCCACTGGTCCACCGCCGCCGCCGCCTCCGGCGTGGTCTCCTTCAGGAGGCCGGAATCCTTGCCGTACTTCCGCACCAGGTAGCGCGTTATCACCCGAGATTCTGCCCGTCGCAAATGGTTAGCTAGTTGGAAGGTAGAAAAACAGGGGAATATAGAAGGAGATAAAAAGATGAACTAAACGCATGTAGTCAGAAGTAAACATAGTAGTGGGCTCCACCCAATCTGAATTTCATAGTCTTAATTTTTAAGACATTATAAAAATTTTATCTAAATTCGACTAAATAAATTTTTTATTTTCATTATACATTATTCAATAATAAATTTTTATTTAATTCTAAATACGTAGGATCACATATTTTTTCTTTTTTTTACATAAATAACATCAAATAATCAAACTCACTTTACTTTACTAGAGATTTTATCATCTTATTTTACTTTAAAATTATATATTCAATTAAAACTACTACTATATTTTCAAGAGTATTTATTTCTTATGTTGTTCTTTCACATGTACTTTAAGTTAACTCCTGATTTTAGTTAGACCCACTAAAATAAAAAAAGGGATTTTTACCCGTATGACACAAAAAACTTCAATATTTACTTATTAGACACCCTAAAGTTAAATATTACATGACACACACTTATTTATTTTAATTTTACAACCAACACACCTAGTTAAAATCCTTATTTTATTTAAGTAAACCATACTTAAGTTATGTTTTAAACTTAAAATAGAATTCATAGGAAAAAATCTAACCCCTTATGTATCTTAAATTAAATTAATCGTTAAGAAGATAGCATCTAACGATTAAATTTAAAAATATCTACATAAATAATAGATTTTAAATATAGTTGTTTAACATGTAAAATTTAAGTATAAGTGCACCGAGAGTTAGATTTATTCTTCACCTATGAACTTTATTTAAGTTAAAACATAACTTAAGTATATGATTTACTTAAATAAAATGTAAGAATTTTTTAACTAGGTTGTATTGGTTTAAAAATTAAAATAAATAAGTGTGTCATGTAATATTTAACTTTAGGGTGATCTAATAAGTAATATTGAAATTGTTCGTAATGGGTAAAAATCTCAATAGAAAAACGTCTAGTCATTAAAAGTTGTCATGTAGGTCATTTTTGAGGAATTTTGTTAATTTTAATTATTATTTAAAAAAATTACATATATATATATATATATATATATAAATATATAAAAATATAATTTTAAAATAAAAATTAAGATTAAAATAATAATTAAAAATACTTAAATAAATTTGCATTATAAATATATTTATTTATTTATTTACTTTTTAACATAAAATTCAGTAAAAAAATTTGACATCATAGAAATCCGAATATCATATTTTTGTCTATATGAACAAATCTAAGTTCTACTTTAGAAAACTAAATGGAATTACTCCTTATTTCATTATATTTCATGCAACAATAAAAAATAAATTCAAAAAATTGGTCTCAATTTTGAGTTAATAAAAAGATTAACCTTTGAATCATTATTTATTAATGCCTATTTGGTCTATAAATAATAATTTCACGAATAAACAAATAACAAAAAAGAAAAAGGCGAAAAATAAGAGAGAGAGAGAGAGAATGCATATCTTTCAATTTAAAGATGCCATAGTTAATTAATTAGTTATCAGATGGAAATAATTTTGCATGCGTTTTGAGCTCCCAATGTAAACAAATTTCATGAGACGAAGGTAGGGGTGACAATATATAATCCGACCTAAATTTGACCCGCAAATTTCGAACATTAGTCATGAATTTTGACCCATTTATTTAAAGATGTTGGGTTCGGGTTAGATTTGGGTTGAGCATTTATCAAAAAAATATTCTATAAACGAGTCGAGACAACCCACCACCCGACCCATTTATTAATCAGGTTGAATTCGAGTTATAAATTTTGACTCATTTAATAAATGAATCAAATTCAGAATGAAGCTATTCAAGTCGGGTCGAATTCGGGTTCGACCTAAACCCGATCCTCTGACCCATTTTGCCACCGCTAGACGAAGAAGAGCAAAAAAAAATTCAATAGATAACGCGGATTCTGAAAATTTCACTTGTCACTTTGCAAATCAATATTTTGGGGTGGAGTAGGTAGAGAGCAAGTACGGCGAGGTAGGTGCAAGAGATAAATAAGAGAGAGAAAGATAATAATAATGACAAATAGATTATTTTATTAATTTAAAAAAAAAATATTTTATTTATATATTTATCTAAAGAACGGTTTTATAAAAATGTCCAAAAAAATATTTTATACCACGTAAAAGGAATTTCGCTACTATATAATATTTGAGTGAGTCTGACTCGACTCAAATTTGAAAAATAGACAGCTTCAAGTTAAATTTGAGTGAGTCTGACTCAACTCAAATTTAAAATTTTTAATTTAAAGTTAAATTTATGTTCTAAATTAAATATGTTTATAATAATATTTAATATTTAATATTAAAATAATATTTTTATTTTAATTTTAATTTTTAATGTATGTAAATCTAATCTTATCTCTTTTACATAAACTATTATAACCTAATCAATGCTTTAAAAAAATTCAAAAACAGAGTAAAACAGAGCAGCTATAGATCTACGCAATCAAGCACAGATAGAATAAGAGAGAGATCAGAGGAAGATGAGAGAGAGAGAGAGAGAGAGATTTAGGGTTTTAGATTACCAAATAGAACCAAATCCCCGTCCTGGAGCGCCGGAATCTGACCGAAGGGCTGCAAACATAACAACAGATTTTCGATTTTAAATTCGGATCAAAAGAGCAGATGAATCAAATCCTTCATCAAAAATAAATCAAATCTGTTGCAGAAATAAAAGACGACAATCAATCGTACGTTTCTCGCAAGATGAGGGTGCTTCTTGTGCTCGCCGGCGGCCATGTTCACCGGAACGATCTCGTACTCGACGCCGAGCTCCTCCAGCACGAACAGGACGCGGCCAGTGCATGTCGATGCTGGCGATCCGAAAACCTTGACTGCCATGGCTTCTTCTTCTTCTTCTTCCTCAGATGATTTTGAGAAAGATGGGTGAACTCCATATATAATGCATCATCGAGACTCCTCTGCCACAAATAAAATTAAAATTTTAAATCATAATAATTAAATGAAGGTAAATTACTGATAGGTTCTCAAAATATTTTTATAATTACACTTTCATTTATATTGTTTTAAAATCTATTATTATTATATTTCTACAATTTAAAATATGAACATAATAAATTTTTACAATTTAAATTAAAGATCTAAATAAAATATTTTAAAAATATTAATTAAAGTATAATTATACATAAAACTAAAAAAATTATCAATAATTTTCCCTTGAATGAATTAAATCCCACCACTTGGCATTTACTGAATTTTCTCCGGCAATTTTAAAGGAAATTTCTTCCAATTTTTGACTCAAATTAAAATAATTTCAATTTTTATGGCTAGAAATTTTTTAATTAATAGTTCATCGCATGCAGATGACGTGCACGGTGCACAGCGTTTACTTTCCATTTCTATTAAAATTATAATAAATAAATTTTTAATTATATATTTTGAAATTTATGAAGGAGTGGTTGTGGGTTCATGAATTCGCTTGATGTGCACTTTTGCTAATTTAATTTCTTTAAATTTAATTTCAAAAAATTCAAATTATTCATTAATCTTGTGAAAATTAAAAAAAATGATATTAATTAATACATTTATTAGTTTTCAAATATTAAAAATTTAAAGAAGATTCCCACGCTCAATAAAATTGGATATCTATTTCTTGAGCATGACATGCAATCAAAGATCTAAAGCACTTCTCTTTTTCGCTTTTTTCAAAATCGAAATCTATAAGGCACAATTATTGGCACTATAGACAGATTGTCGGATCACAAATTATCCAGTTCTATCTATGAACATGTACAACGATCTTCTTTCAGTTTCACCAGATGATATAATAGCGATATAGTTCACATCATAGGAAAGAAAACTTGTCACATTCTCTTCGATGAGTTAAAGATGAATCGCAGATAATAACATCTCCACATAACATCTTTTATATCTTATGATCTCATGAGATAATATTATAACCTCTCTCTCTCTCTCTTTTTACGTATTTGAAGGATTTTCTTTATGTAGTATTGTGAATTATCAGTTAATTTGTCATCAATATCTTTAAGATGAAGACCTCTCTATAAGTTCGTCCTAGCCAAAACTATTTTAATTAGATGAAGACTTACTCTGTGAGCCCCTTAAAAGTTAGGAAGAAAAACACAGATACAACGTTCCCATGATTCCAATGTAAAGGTATTATTTGCTTTGACTTTAAAAAACTGCGTGACTTGAGCACTTCCTAGAATGTCACCCATCCCAGTGTTACTCCAGTCTAAGCACGCTTAACTATGAAATTTTTTAACATTAGCCCAATGATTTTACCTCAAAAAATACCTTTATTATCTACTTATACAGTTCAGAATCTCCCTCCCTTTCCCTCCCTTTCCCTCCCTTTCTGATGTAGGACGATTTATTCTTGTGTCCCTCTCATCACTCATTATTCGGCCTAGAAGCTTGCCAGGAGTCTCAGTTTATCTTAGCGATTTCTTTCTCTTAGGATATCACTCAGCAATCACTCCCCGCCCTCTTCGGCCACGGGCGTCACATTTACCCTACTAGATAATAAGATGCATGTTGCTCTTCCTTATAATATGTATATTAATATATACTATAAGATCTCATTTGGTTCGAGGGTTGAAGTAAATTTAATTTTAATATTCATATTTATGTTAGATATAAAACAAAATTAATTTTTATAGTTGAAATTTGTATTGAATCAAAAAGAAGCTTAAACCAATCATGCCCTAAAGGATGAATCAATACCACCTCTATAGGGCATAAGAAAATGCAAAACTTTATCTAAAATGTCTCGTCGGATTACCATAAAACTCCCAATCAGTGCCCACATAGCATCTTAATGTGATTGTAGCATACCACTACAAAAGAGGGTGCATACTTATTAAATCGTAAAAGAAAAGAGAGCTAGGAGGACTTTCTTCGACAGGCTATCATGATATTACGGCCAAAATCATTTAAAGTTTTTTGATCAACCAATGTTTCAACAAGACAAATCCATAATACCTCGCCCAACTATTACTTATACAACATGCGATTACTGCAAATATTTCAATAACGAGGAAATTTTCAAATTTACGATCTTTTAGCCTCGTTTGGTTCGAGTTTTTGTTTAAACAAAAGAAAAGAAATATTTTATTTTTTAAATTTAATGAAAGAAAATTTTATTTTAATATTAGAAAGTATGTAAAATGTGAAATACTTTCGATTCTAATTATCGTATTTGTGTTGGATGTGAAATAAAATTGATTTTTATAATTAAAATTCATATTGTGTAAATTTACTTGGCTTTATTTTGAGCTTTTTAATTCAAGTGTAAAATTCGAGACTTTAAATTTTTGCATAATTGAGAGAAAACTAGTTAGTAGTTTGTAATTGCCCACCGTGAAGATTTTTATATTTGAAAATTTTAATCGCAAAAATTACGTTAGCCGTACCTAATTAATATCTTTTTCTCTTAAAAAAAAATAAAAAATTCCATTTTCTGGAAGTTTCTGCACGTTGCTCGTGATGAACTTTGCTTCGTTCTTACGCCGTAGACTTTGGATATCAATTTTTTAATAATTTCCAATGACGTCATGCATGATGTATTAAAAAAACTCGTTTTGTTTTTATATTATTTAGCCTATTTTCCTGAAATTTTAACTGTTCCAGATCCAATAGTTTTTTATTTTCAGTATTTTTTATTATAAGTTATTTTTAATATAATTCTAAATTTTTTTTAAAAAAAATTATCTATATGCCACACTATTTAATTTTATTTATGTTTTACTCATCTATTCTTAGTTAATTACATTATGCACACTCAAAACATTACAAAATCTTACGTACACACATTTGAATTAAAACTTAATCAAAATCTATTTGAAAAAAAATATTCTGTTAGTAGATCGTTAAAATTATATTTTTACTCTTAATGGTATATATTTTTTTCTTCCTCAATACCACACTAAAGCGCTGATTTATCCTAAAATCAATTCACGTCGCGGATGTCTCCTTTCTTTGCTACCACCTAAACATTAACGTTTTAGGATTTTCACTCAAAATATATTTAAATATCTTTAAAATAACATGATGAACGGCTTAGATTTTTTGTAATCGAACTATAGTTAGATTATTGTAAAATTATGATTACCATTATAATAAAAATAAATTAAAATATGTATATGTAAGATTTTATAATATTTTGAGTGTGCATAACATAATTAACTAAAAATGGATGGATAAGGCATAAATAAAACTAAATGGTGTGGCATACAGGTAATTATTCCTTTTTTTTGAACTATTTCTAAACTTAAATTTCAACAAAGCTAAATAATTTAAGCTTAATTTTTTTTGCTTGAATTCGGATCTAATCTGGTAAAATTAAATGACTAAGGTTCTGTTTGACAACTAAAATTAGGATCAAAATAGTACTACAACTACAACAACAACAACAATCACAACCAAGCCTTAATCTGACTAGGTAGGGTCGGCTACATGAATCCTTTGTTTCCATTACTCTCTATTAGTTACCAAATTATTATCTAAGTCTAAGTAACTAAGATCACTCGTTATAGTTTTTTGCCATATCTTCTTTGGTTTCCTTCTTCCTCTTTGTAAATGGGCAAAATCAATAACTCAATTTTTCTAACTGGAACTTCAATCGGCCTACGATTTAGATGCCCAAAGCATTTAAACCGATTCTCTCTAAGTTTATCCTCAATTGGTGTAATACCAATTTTCTTTCGGATATACTCATTTCTCATTATATCTTTTCGTGTATATCCACACATTCACTTTAGCATCCTAATTTCTACAACATTTATTTTATTTTATTAAGATCAAAATAATACTAATTTTAAAAATTAATAATAATAAATAATTTTTTTAATCATTCTACATAAATTCTAATATAAAAAATAATTTTTAATAAAAATATCAACTTTATTTCATACTCGAATTAGAGAGTTAGAATCACAATTCAGATATAATTTTATTTGATACTTTAGCATTTCCTCGTGAAAACTTCTAGCCGAGTGATAACGGTTTGACTTCAAATAGAGTTGGGCACATCTCAAGCTCAATATGTTAATATGTAGATCGATTTGAGCACAGGTTGAAGCTAGCTCGAACTCTCAATATGAGTCAAATATTTATACCTATCTGCTTGCCCAATATAAATATATATATATATATATATATATTCTAATCACTGTGGATAATAATAAATAAATATATTGTGACGCTTGTAGCTGAAAAGAGCAGAGAGTGATTGTCGGGTAATATCATAAGAGAAAGGAATTATTGAAGTAAAATACAGCATTTGGTAGGCCTCTAAGTTGATAAAAAGTAGTGAAAAAGAAATATAAATGAATCGTCCCACACTGAAAAAGGGAGGAGATCCAAACTGTATAAGTAGATAACGTGATCTCAAATCACGAGATTTCCTAAAATTAAAACGAACAATATCTCTAAGTATATTATATAACAAATTATTTTTTATTTAAAAAATAAAATTTAAATCAAGTTCTATTAGATCGTGGCTCAAATTTGGCACAATAAAATTAAAAGTTATAAATATAATTTACGATTCAGCTCAATAAAATTAATTTTTTCATTTATTTCAAAAAAAAATTTAAAAAGTTTAAATATAATTTGGTACATTGCATCCTGAAAGCTAAAGTTAGGAGATATTGTAAATTAGTATTAATTTTTTAAAAAATTTAATTTTAATCAAAGTCGTAAAATTTTACTATTTTTATCTCAGGTAATACATAGTTACTAATTTTTTATTAGTATATGTAAGATTATTTTAATTTATTAATTTTATATAATTTTTTAGAATTTAAAATTAAAATATTAATATTTTATTTTAATTTAAAATTTTTAGTATAAAAAAGGTAAAAAATAAAAAATTAAATTAAATTTTTAAAGAGGGTGAGAATAGAGAGGTGTAATAGTCTTTTAAAATTTGTAAATGATTTAAAATAATTAATCAAATTTTTATATTTTTTATCAAATAAAATAAGTAAAAATAGTGAGGTTATAAAAAAATAATAAAAAAGTAGCACTTTTATACAATCTCAAAGACCCAAATTAAGGTTTTTAAAAAATTAAGATCAATTTGTAATGTCCTTTCGAGCTAAGAGTTCGGACGCAATTTACCCTTATAGAAGAGTAATATATATAAATTGCACAAAAGGTTATTTAAATAAAGAGATAAAATTAAATTTTTTTAATGTATAATAATAACAACAATAACTACAACTAAGCCTTAATCCCACTAGTTAGAGTCGGCAAAATGGATCCATTGTTTTCATTAAGATCTATCAATTAACAAATCTTTATTTAGATCTAAGTGAGTAAGATCACTACTTATACTTTCTTGTCACATTTTCTTGGTCTCCCTCCTTCTCTTTGAATATGAGAAAAATTCAATAATTTAATTTTTCTAACAGGAGCTTCAATCGACCTATAATTTATATATTCAAAACCATTTAAGCCAACTTTCTTTAAGTTTATCCTCAATTAGTACAACACTAATTTTCTCACAGATATACTGATTTCTCATTCTATTCTATTATGTATATTCATACATCTATTTTAGCATAATCATTTCTGCAACACTTATTTTATTTATAATTTTTTTCTTTACAGGACAGTATTCAGTACTATATATCATCATAGGTCTTACTATAGTTTTATAAAATTTACTCTTAAGTCTAGATGAAATTTTTCTATTACATAACACACCAGAAGTATTTTTATCTTGTTTGGATCTTGTTAATAATGTCATTATCCACTTTACTATCATTTCATATTATTAATTTAAGGTATCTAAAGTGCTCATTTTTCTTGATAATTTGATCACTATTATCACATCACCAATATAAGTATTTTTTTTAATTAAATGTGCACTCCATATATTCAATTTTTTATTTGTTGAGATGAAAAACTTTATATTCCAAAGTATTTCTCTAAAATTTGAGTTTCGCTTTGACTTCTTTTTTAGTTTTATCAATAAGAACAATACCACTTGTGAAGAGCATACATCAATGTATCTGATCTTGGATATGCCCAATCAGGACTTTTATAATCAAAGCAAAAAGATATAAACTTAAAGCTAAGCCTTAGTATAATTCAATTGTAACAGAAAAATTTTTAATCAAGCCTCCTTATTCGAATATATGTAATAACTCATTTATACATATCTAATAACTTGAATATAAGCAGTACATATCTCTTTCTTTTCTAAAACTCGCTAAAGTATTTCTCTTGAAATTTTTTCATAAGTTTTTTTCAAATTAATAAAAACTAAATGTAGATTTTCCTTTCTCTCTTTAAATTTTTTCATTAAACTTTACAATAAATGAATAGCTTCCATAGTAGATCTACTTGGCATAAAACTAAATTGATTCTCTAATACCGTAGTATCATGGCGTAACCTATGTTCGATCAATCTTTCCTATAATTTTAAAGTATGACTCATTAATTTAATTCATTTATAATTGACACAATTTTGTACATCGCCTTTATTCTTGTAAATAGCTACCAATATACTTTTTCTCCATTCATTTGATATTATTTTAATTTTTAAAATCATATTAAATAATCTAATGAGCCAAGAAACTCCTTCATCTCCAAAGCACTTCTAAATATCTATTAGGATATCATCCCATCCTACTGCTTTATTATACTTCATTTTTCTTAAAGCTTTTTAAACTTCAGCTTCATTGATACGTCGGATGTAAGAATAATTTTTACTTTCTTTTGGAGTGTTTAGTTCAGTAAGATCAATTGTATTTTTACATCATTCATTAAAAAACTGTTGAAAGTAATACATCTATCCATTTTTAATATCTTCTTTCATAAAAAAATATTTTTTAATCTTCATTTTTAATATATTTTACTTGAGTTAACTTTCTAGTTTTTCTATCACTTGCCTTAATCATAGTATATATTTGTTTTAATGAAAAACAAAATTTATTTATTGATTAAAATTAAAATTGATTCAGTAACATCCTTTGATCTCATTATAGAGATATTGTTTGCTTTGGCTTTAGGGAATTGCATGTTTGAGTATTTTCTAATAGATCACTCATTCCAATACTACTCCAGCCAAAACATACTTAACTATGAAATTTTTCATCATTAATCTCACGATTTTTTTTCAAAATGAGCCTTTACTATTTGAGATCACGTTATCTACTTATACAACTCGGGATTACCCTCCCTTTCTGATGTGGGACGATTCATTCTTGTTCCCCTCTCACCGCTCACTATTCGATCTAGAAGTTTGCTAGGAGTCACATTTTACCTTAGTGATTCATTTCTCTCAAAATATCACCCGACGATCACTCCCCGCCCCTCTTCGGCCACGGGCGTCACAAGCCCACCAACTTCTGTTTAGTTTGTCCTTAAACTACATCATACTGTGGGAAATCAGCTATGATATCATATTATAATATTTCATGATCTTAAATGATAGAGATGTCTTTTTGGGAAAAATTGTAAGGCTAATAATAAAAAAATTCATAATTAAGCGTACATGCATGGGTTGAAACAACACTGAAATAGATGGCCTCTTGGGAAGTACTTAAGTAATGTAATTTTTTTAAAGTCAAAGAGAATAATATTTTTATATTGAAATCACAAAATATTATAGATTAGACTTTTATTTATACGATATTATAAAATATTTTTAAGTGTAAGGTGATATTTAAATATCACTTAATTAGATGCCTTTTCATTGGAAGAGATATGTGAAGTGAAAAATGCCATGCACTACTAATAATCGATCAATAAATTAATTATTTATAATTTTAAATTATGATTGAACTTACGTGGAACTGATTTTCTAGAGTTGCGAAGGAGGAGGCAGAGGCAACTGTAGAGGAGAAATTATTGCAAACGGATAGAACACCATCCGAACACCAATCAAATGCCGCCACATGTGCAATGCATCTGGGTTTGACAGCCTCTAATTAGACGTCTGGATAGTGCTCCATTCGGATACAATAATTTCTTACGGTGGAGAGAAAGCAGAGATACTGGTAAATGACATATAAGTTATTAACATTAATATATTTTAATATTACACATTAAGTTAAATAAAAATAGTTTATAACAAATTAATACTAATATTTTGATTACATTTTTTAAAGGCAATGAGATTCTCTTATAAAAATAATAAAAAGTACCAGTGTTAAAATGCAAGTGACAATTATATATATATATATTAAAGTGATGATTTAATAAGTAATTTATCTTTATTTTAATATTATATATAACATATATTGAGTATTGATGTCCAAATAATCAACAGAGATTTTAATTTATTTAGCTTAAATTAAACTCATTTATTAGGCTTAATCATGAGTCATTGTTGAATCTAATCAACTTAATTCAATCTTTTTTTTTACTTAAATATAAATATTAAATTTATTCATTTAATATAATTATTTATTATTTAGCATTAGTTGTGATTGAAATATTTATTAAATAATTTTATAGCTATGATTACCTTAATTTCAAATCTTAGCATGTATTTTTTTTCCTTAAATTTTATTTCTTTAGAAGATTTGAGTTAGCTTGATTAAAGCTCAAGTAAACTCAAACTCAAATCAAATAAAGATAAATTAAGTTTAAGTTGTGCTTGATTTGGCTCAAACTCGAATCATTATAACGTAGATAACAGCTACAGAAACCGTCGACTTTTGTTGGTAATTAAAAGTTTGTTCTTGTTTGCCTTCGGAGGGTTGGGGTGGGGGCCACCTACTGGCATTATATGCAAGAAATTAGAAAAATTATTGGGTTCAGACTTAAACTAATCAATGAGCAAGCGAGAAGAGCTTGGCACATGTTGGGCTCACCTAGCTTAAAATTAGTGTTATGGGTAAATTACATTCAAATTTCTGAGTTTAAAACTTAATAACACACATATCTAAATTTTTAAAATTATAACATCGAAGTCTCTGAATTTTAATAAATTATAAAATAAAATTTTTTTATTATTAATTTTTTTAAAATTAGCATTATACCTCTCTTCCTCTTTTAAAACCTGAGAGAAAAAAGGAGAGGTATAATTATAATTTTAAATAATTTTTAATAATAAAAAAACAAAAAACTTATTTAATAATTTATTAAAATTTAAAGACCCGATGTTATAATGTGAATCTATGCGTTATTAAACCTTAAACTCAGGGAGCTGGGTGTAATTTACTCTAGTTTTATTATTTTGGCCCGGCCTAGGCTCGTGAATCAGGCTCAACTTAGGCGCCACAACCTTTTATAAAGCTAAACGGCTCACTAAACCTCCCCTCACACAAACTAATAATAATAATAAAATTTTTAAGTTTTATAACTTGTAAGTTTTAAAAATAATATTTTATTGAAAACAAACATTTTCTTTTATCCAAAAAAATAAAAACAAACATTTACTCAAGATTTAGAGTAGTTTCATTTGATATTAAGATTTAAAATAGTTATTAGTTAGATATACGACATAAAATAAACATTGTTTTGGTAATTTAAAAATTTAATGATAACAATATATTTCATTGTTTTGGTAATTTAAAATAATTTAATGATAACAATATATATAAATACTATAAAATTTGATTTACATTTCAAAAAATATATATATATAAATATATAGCTCAATGCATCCCGAGCTTGGCTCAAAAATGATGACCGAGCTTAAAAGCCCGACACTTGTATATGACCGTTTTTATCGTGACCAAGCTCACACATACAAGCTTCAAGCTTGGGTGGCTCGACGGGCCCCACGCCAATTGATTAGAATTAGTTCAAACCCTTTGAGCTTGACCACTCAATGCGTCAATAGCGACGCCACCGCACGCAATGCGGTGGCTCCCCGAGAACACTCGACGAGGCGAACGCAAACGAGCCTAACCAGGCGATTTGGTCAGGCCGTCTAGCATGGCGTGGCAATGCCAGTGACTTAACTACATGCTGCTCTCGTTGCTGTGGAGTTAGCCAAACCGTGGATTGACAGAGTTCAAGGAGTATGGCTTGAAGGCGATTCCCAGAGGATTGTTCTACAGCTTCAAGAAGCCCTCTATGGCACGCAGCAGCCCTCCCTAGCGGAACTTTCGGATGCTATTCACATTTTGCTCTCTTTTCAATTTTGTAAAATATCTCATGTATACAGGCAAGCCAATATGGCCGCCGACTATATCGCTTCCTTTGCTCTTTCCTCAGATGTTAGTTGGGAGTGGAATACCGTCAGCTTCCCTTCTGATTTTTGTGCAATCCTCCTTAAGGATTGCTTGTCCTGTATTTGATACTTTGTTTTTATTGCTTTAATGCATAGGCTACGGCCAACCTTCAAAAAAAAAAAAATGAACCCTTTACGTTGTTATCTTGATCGAATAGTTAAGGTAGGGCCCACTACAGCCCATACAACACTTCTTTTTTTGCCCCCCAAATGCTGACATGATTCTGAACCTAATAATTTTTTAAAACGTTAGCGATTTTATTGAGTGAAAGTCGAACATAGCATGAGAACTGAATCATTTGACCCAACTTATAACGAAGATGATGAAGTTCGTGAGATAATTGCTCCAAAGTAACTTTTTTTTAATTGAATATAAACTTTGAGTTAAAAATTGAAAAATTCAATATTTTAATTATAAATTTTGGTTAAAAAAATTAAATAACTTATGCGACGAGAAAGAAATTGGCAGTTATAGGCAAAGCGGGCTAAACCTACCGCATCCCAACTTATTAAACAGCATAGTATTTTTTTTTTATTTTAATAAATTGCATTCAGACTTCTAAAATTAAAAAAATATTACAAATTTATCCTAATTTTTTAAAAATTTCAATTTAGAATTGTAAAAGCACTACAGTTTTAATTCTTTTTTTAATCTCACATTTTTTATTGGTCATTCTCAATAGAAAATTTAAATTTTTTTTACTAGTTTGAACAGTTTATATATTTTAAAAAATTATTATACTCTTTTTTTTCTTTATTTTTAAAAATTAATTAAAATTTAAAATCAATACAAATTCGTCTAATATATCATTCAGGTCGGATAGAAATCAGTTTGGATCAGGGATAATCGGGATTTGAACTATGACCCGGGTGTGTTTGTTTGTAAGGTTAAATTTAAGAAGGTTAAAATTAAATTTAGACAGAGATATTTTTTTATTGAAAATTGTGAATGATGTGAAATAAAGTTAGTTATTATGTTGGGATATGTGAGGGATGTGATATAAAGTTAGTTATTATGTTGGAATATGTGAGAGATGTGATATAAGTTAGTTATTATTTTAGTAATATGTGTAGGATGTGAAATAAATTTAATTTTTAATATTAAATTTTATGCCTGGTTAAAATTAAACCAGGTTAATTTTAAACTCCTAGACAAACGAGAATAGATCAAATTTCAAATTAAATTAGGGGTCGACCATAAATGAAAATAACATCGAAATCTCATCGAAAGGAACTACACGTTAAAAAAACTCGACAAAATTCTTCTAATTGTTAGCAATATCAAGGAAAACAATCTCCACTTAAGGTGCATATATAAGTTACAATCCTCAATTATAAAAATAAACATCAAATTTATAAGTTATAATTTCCACATTATGAAGATAGATTGAACCATTTTGAATTATTGAATCCAAATGATATTTGGGGAAGTTTCAAGAAAAATTGAAACCTGCAAAGGTATTATAGAAAGATGAAAAGCTGAAGAAGGCGTTTCCGATGAAAAGTAGTATGCTAGAAACAACAATATAGAAAAACTAGTAGGTCGTGACTAATTTTAGTCATGATCAAAACCTTAAATTTATTTTAAAAAAACTTTAAAATTTATTTTATATCTTATCCTACACAAATTTCAACATTAAACAATCACTTTATTTCACTTTATTTCACAACATACACATTTTTCTAAAAATTTTTATAAAAATTTTTCAAATTTTTTTTTTCATTGATTATGATGATTAGAGAGTGTAATACCTGTCAGAGAAACAAGATCGAAAACATTCCAACACGAGTATTGATGCTTTTAGAGAGGGTTTGAGCCGAAGCATCATTAGATTTCGTTGAAGGCTCACCAAAATCTGAAGAAAAAACTACAATTTTAGTAGTAATGGTATGCTAAAAAGAATCCTTGTTTTAACGGATTATTTGACAAAAAGATCAATTTAGTCTTACAATAAAAATTGCGAGCTTGCCCCAAGATGTGTGTATTATGAAAAACAAAATTAATTGATGAATTGAAAATAATACAGGAGGTGAAATAAAGTAAATTTTTTTTATATTGAAAGTTGTGCAAGATGTCATAAAAACTAATTTCATATAAATTTTTATGTTTTATAATGAAAGAAAATTTTTGGTCTTTTGCGTGACCAAAATAGTATTTATCTCATCCCTTCTCAGCTACTATAACAGCAAACATTTTATCTCGACTACATTTACAAGTTACACGGTATGCGAAAAAGAATCATAAGTGATTAAGACCCCCACTTGTCCTGTTTAGCGCGAGGACCAAAACAGGACCAAAATGGTACTAATTTAAAAAAAAACAATAATAATAATAATAAATAACTACACAAATTTAAATATAAAAAATATTACTTTACTTTACATACTCAATAATTTAAAATAAAAATATCAACTTTATTTCACATTCTAGATCAAAATATTCAAATCGAGTATTTTGATCTAAGATGTGAAATAAAGTTTATCAACGAACCTAAGCTACTAAATTACAGTTTAGTAACCCAAATTTTGTATTTCTAATTGGAGCCTAATTCTTTATAAATCTATTAAAACTTATAAGAAATCTATAAGTTTGTTTCTTAATTGCTCTGTAATATTTAGTCTCCAAATACCTCGAATTGTTTTTATTAGATATAACCACCTTTATTTCATTATAATACTCGCCAGATGTGGGTTCTCTCTTCGATAACTGTATGCCTATAGTCTTAAAATTTCAGTATCATAATATCATTTAAATCTCGTATAGTCAGATATATATCCGTAATCATGATTGTACATACATATAGGCATCCTTACATTAGCCTATTCTTTTGCAAAAACAGCTTCTAAAATTCTCGACGGGCCGCATTCGCTTATTTTATACAATATACAATTGTCTCGATATTGTTAGTTTAGAGCGCTCAGCGTGAAGGAGGCTTCATAATTATCGGTACTCTCCTTCTTAACTTTCTCTATTCGACGCCCGCTACTCTCAGTATCACACTCTAATCACCTAAATTTCATCTGGATACTAACCAGCAAAAATTATCAAGAATGGGTGGGCAATCAACATCTTCTACGATCTCTGACTCAAAATATTTCGGTGCATGCTGTCCCATCCATTTATCCTAAAAAAGATCTACCATTATTTCAAACTGTTTATCGGCGATCTAATGATCAAGTGTCATGTACCAATAACATCTTATCTCAAAAAAATCATTACGAGATGATAATTTATCATATAGGGAGCATGACAATAGCATCGATTATAATCATCGTCCTCCTAGCTCTCTCCTGTGTCTAATATAGGCATATTCATAAATCTAAGTCTCATATGCACCCTTCTCTTAACTTTCATCTCGTGGCAGCTTCTGTTCGCCTATATTTAATGCTCGTCACATATATACAAGCGTGTCAGAATAATTAAAGCCACATAATACTTATAGATAAAGAGCTATTCATTAAATACAGTGCACGTGCGAGTGCGGTACGTTTTATCACAAAACTATTCTTTATAGTTGTGACGCTATATTCCTCTAGATGAGTCAAGTTTGATTATTTCTCTTATCCAACATGACATGATGAGGTGTGCTTATTCATAATCAAAAGTGATAAATTCTATAATCTCATCGAGCAGACTGCTATTGAATGCATACATCTCTCTAATATTGTATTGTTTGGATATAGTACTCCATCGCCCATTCCATCCGCGATAATTGTATTAGGCCATACTTTATTTTAATTATTACTTCTAATATTCTGCATTAAATATCTCGTAGTCTCAAGAAATTTATTATTTAACCATGGATAAATTTAAAATTAAATTGACCATTTTTTAAAAAGATTTGATGCTGCACGTGCAACGCACCCGCGCAGTAAACAGCTAGTATTAAGAAAAGGTGCGGAATACCTGCAGTTTATTATAAGCCGCATCCATCAGTTCTACCACCGCTCTCCCTTGGGCGTCTCCCTGGACCGAAAAGCCCTCGGCCCACTTCGGCTGCTTCCAGCGGGCCCTGCACCGGGGGCGCTGTCTTCCTCGCGCTGATCGGACGCACAATTCGTCGGACAGCGACCTCTTTAACGGCCGCGTTTCTATTTCTGGCCGAACTGCTGCGTCTTGCTGACGGGAGGCCTCCTCCAGCTTGATTCCGCGACGCCGGAATCTTTTCATCTCTGGAGAAGGACCACTTGGATCTTTTTGCTGGTGCGTCCACACGGATTCCGAGTTTGTGGCCTCTAAGGTTGCTCGTTACTGAGATCTTTGTTTGGTGGTATTTCATTTGAGTCTTACGGGACTGCAGCTGGAAGTTTGAGAGTTGGATCTGCTAGGGATGCATCTGTATAATCCTTTTGAGTCTGAGATTTATTGTGAGATACCAGACTCCATGTCCTATAGAATCTGTTCATACGAAAATTAACTTCAACCCTTTATCTTGATTTGATAGTTTCATCATTTCCATAATCCACTTTTTCTTTTTGAAACTGTTCATTGCTGTTGCAACCGGATTTAAATTCCCTGATTACGCTAATTTTCAGTACTTTTCATAGCCAGTCATTTACATCCGATCCCGCAATCCACTATTTTCTTTTTGAAGTCAATGACACAGTCGAACTATTTTCTGATTGTAGGGCAGAAATTGATGTTGATCTCAGTGTTCTTTTCGTCCATTACACTTTTTCATTGGCACTCGTTGACGGGTAGATGTGGGGGTCCAGGAAACATCAAAGAGAGAGAGGAGTTCCGGAAGATCGGCCGGCGCGCAAGAGAGGGGGTGACCTGTTAATGGGAGCCCCCGGGAGAAGGATTTCTGTCCACGGGCAGCCAAGAAAAGCACACAGAGATTTAAGGTGGTTCAGGGAGGGAAATCCCCCTACGTCCATCGATCGGTCAGCGGAAGAAGTTTCACTAAGTGGGAAAAATAACCCTAAGACAGGGCTTTATACAGTGTTTTGTTATGAAAAAGAAGAAGAAGAAGAGGTAGAAGAGGAAGAAGAAGAGAAGGAAGGGAAGGAACTCCTCAGTTGGGGTCCTGATATCAATGAAGAAATCCTTTTTTTTCTCTCTACTAATCTCTTTTCTTGCTCTCCCCTGTCCTTGCCTTTTTGGGCTGGAACTGTTCCAGCGGTTTTTTATAGCCGTTGACGGTGCGCACCACCCTGGTTTTCCGGAGGAAAGTGATGGGTGAGCTCCGAGCGCCGCTTATCTGTCACTGGAGAGGTCAACACACAGTACGAGGAAGTGACATCTTTTAATGCTTGTCTTAGAAGGGGCGAATCTAGTTAGCATCGGTGAATCGGATCGGAGGAATCCTTAGGCGGAGTTAGTGAAGCTGATTGTGACAGGCGTTATCTCGTACCTCGGGTCCGAGGTTACGAGGGAGATCCTGGAACGTCGCGGTCGAGCGGTTGGGTGAATTCCTCGTGCCCGAGGTTTGACCTGGGTCAATAGTCCTGCAAAACTGGAAGCTGAGTCAGCAAATCAATCAAATCAAATACAAGCCCGTCAGGCGCCACGCGTTCGGCCAGGATGCAGCGCAGGAACACGTGTTAACATATTACACTCTTTATATTGGGATCTTTATATTTGGAAAGCCGAATCTAAGGCCTGTTAAAACGCCTTTAAAAATAAAATAAAAAAATATATCTTGTGAAACCCTTGAACCTCAAGGTTTGAACAGAAAAGTGGGAAATGGAAGCCGAATTGAATCGGCATCTTCCCAACTATCTCTGGATTCGATTTCTTTCATTGCATTAAAAATTTGCTCTAGCACACATCATTGCATAGTGTCATTCTGCTCCTAAGTACTGCTACAGGGGTTCAGCCTGTAACTTCTGGTGCTGGTTGCATGTAATTGGAAGCTCTCCTTCAATCATGTGCCCACTTTTTCCTTATCTACAGAGGCTTGAAAGACTGGCTCAAATTTAGTTTTTCTCTAACACCCAATCATCCACATTGAGTTCTTCTCTCTTTCGGTCCTGATTAGCTTTGCGCTTTCAATCTGCTCACTGCTGATGCTGTTATGGCCGAGAACTCGGAATCCATTTCTTCTCTTGATTGTAGAATCCTGTCGAAGGATTCACATTACTGTTTGGCGCAAGGACCAAAAAGGTACTAGTTTAAAAAATAAATAATAATAATAAATAAATAATTATTAATACTACACAAATTTTAATATAAAAATAAACTTTACTTCACATACTCAATAATTTTAATAAAAAT
>KZ452001.1:3421076-3436103 GCA_002786265.1 Apostasia shenzhenica
CTAAGATGTGAAATAAAGTTTATATTTTTATTAAAAATTATTGAGTATGTGAAGTAAAATATTATTTTTATATTAAAATTTGTGTAGAATAATTAAAATAATTTATTTATTATTATTATTGTTATTTTTTAAATTAGTACTATTTTGATCCTATTTTGGTCCTTGCGCCAAACAGAGCCATTGCACTTTTGTAAAGAGCTACTCAAAATACAAGGCCTGAAGGTAATCATGTAGACAGCATACCACCCACAATCAAATGACTAAACAAAACTCATTTGCTAAGAAACCATCTATTCATTCATACACCTTGTTAGGCCAAACACCCTAATGTAGAATCCTTCGACAGGATTCTACAATCAAGAGAAGAAATGATTCGAGTTCTCGGCCATAACCAAAGCCGTGAGCAGATGAAAGCGCAAGCTAATCAGGACCGAAAGAGAGAAGAACTCAATGTGGATGATTGGGTGTTAAAGATGAAACTAAATTTGAGCCAGTCTTTCAAGCCTCTGTAGATAGGAAAAAGGTGGGCACATGATTGAAGGAGAGCTTCCAATTACATGCAACCAGCACCAGAAGTTACAGGCTGAACCCTGTAGCAGTACTTAGGAGCAGAATGACACTATGCAAATGATGTGTGCTAGAGCAAATTTTAATGCAATGAAGTAAATCGAATCCAGAGATAGTTGGGAAGATGCCGATTCGATTCGGCTTCCATTTCCCACTTTTCTATTCAAACCTTGAGATCAAGGGTTTCACAAGATATATTTTTATTTTTATTTTTAAAGGCATTTACGGGCCTTAGATTCGGCTTTCAAATATAAAGATCCCAATAAAGAGTGTAATTGTTAACACGTGGTTCCTGCGCTGCATCCTGGCCGAACGCGTGGCGCCTGACGGGCCTGTACTTGATTGATTGATTTGCTGACTCAGCTTCCAGTTTTGCAGGACTATTGACCCAGGTCAAACCTCGGGCACGAGGATTCACCCAACCGTCGACCGCGACGTTCCAGGATCTTCCCTCGTAACCTCGGACCCGAGGGTACGAGGTAACGCCTGTCACAATCAGCTTCACCTAACTCCGCCGATTCCCGTACAGATGCTCTTCCCCATAAGAGTATCAGCATTAAAAGATGTCATCTTCCTCGTACAGCTGCGAACCTCTCCAGTGACAGATAAACGGCGCTCGGAGCTCACCCATCATCTTTCCTCCGGAAAACCAGGGTGGAACTGCGCACGTCAACGGCTATAAAAACCGCTGAACAGTTCAAGCCCAAAAAGGCAGGACAGGGGAGAGCAAGAAAAGAGATTAGTAGAGAGAAAAAAAAAGGATTTCTTCATTGTATCAGGACCCCAACTGAGGAGTTCCTTCCCTTCCTTCTCTTCTTCTTCTTCTTTTTCATAACAAAGCACTGTATAGGCCTTGTCTTAGGGTTATTTTTCCCACTTAGTGAAACTTCTTCGCTGACCGATCGATGGACGTAGGGGATTTCCTCCCTGAACCACCTTAAATCTCTGTGTGCTTTTCTGGCTGCCTTGGACAGAATCTTCTCCCTGAGCCTCCATTAACAGGTTCACCCTCTCTTTGCGCGCCGCCGTCTTCCGAAACTCTCTCTCTCTTCGGTGTTTCCTGGGACCCCCACATCCTACGTCAACAGTAATGAAAAGTGTAATGGACTAAAGAACACTGAGATCAACATCAATTTCTGCTAAATCAGAATAGTTGCACTTGTCATTGACTCAAAAAAGAAATGTGATGCGGGATCGGATGTAAATGCTGGCTATGAAAGTACTGAAAATTATTGCGATAATCAGGAATTTAATTCCGGTTGCAACAGCAATGAAAGTTCAAAGAAAAAAGTGGATTTATGGAAATGATGAAACTATCAAATCAGATAAGGGTGAAGTTAATTTCGATGAAACAGATCTAGGGACATGGAGTCTGGTAATCTCACAATAAATCTCAAGACTCAAAAAGGATATAACAGATGCACCTAGCAGATCCAACTCTCAAACACAGCTGCAGTCCGTAAGACTCAAATGATATACCACCAAAAAAAAATGATTCAATTAGGAGTATACCTAGAGGCCACAAACTCGGATCCGTGTGGACGCACAGGCAAAAGATCCAAGCGGTCTCTCAGAGATGAACAAGCTGGAGGAGGCCTCCGTCAGCAGACGGCAGGTTCGGCAGAATAGAAACCGGCGTTAAAGAGTCGCTGTCGACGATGTGCGTCGATCAGCGCGAGAAGACAGCGCCGGTAGGCCGCTGGAGCAGCGAAGTGGGCCGAGGGCTTTCGGTCCCAGTGACGGAAGAGGGGGAGTGGTATGATGGAAGTGCGGCTTATAATAAACCTAGGGTATTCCAGCACCTTTTCCCTTAATACTAGTTTAATGCGCGTGCGTTGCACGTGCAGCATCTAAATTTTTTAAAAATTGGTCAATTTATATTTTAATTTAATGTTAAATATAAATTTCTTTATAAAATTTTAAGATTTAAAATTAAAATTAAAAGAAATAATAACAAGATTACAATTTTATAATTTCAAGAGATTAGATTATAATTTATTAGAATTTAAAAAGCTAATACAATGATTACAATTTTATGTCATCTCTTATATGATAATTCTCTATTTTTTTTATAAGATACATATACATATCATCAAATTAAATAATATCTTTTTTAGATAATATGATATGATATCAAAATAATATTGAGCCAAATGATTTTTTAAAAATATTGGAGACTAAATTATAATTTTTGTTATAAGAAATTAGAATTAAGATAAATGTTAATAGAAATGAGGGATCAAATTATAATTTTTTAGAAACTAACATGGAGTAAGAAAAATTAGGGACTGAATTTTAACTTTTATTGCAAAAAAATTAAGACATAAAATTAAAATAAAGAGAAATTTAAGATCAAACTATAATTTCTATTTTAAAAAAATTAGGACTTGAGGCCAAGATGAAGAAAATAGGATTCTAAATTATAATTTCTTTAAAAGAACTAAATTTTATCTCTAAAAAAATTGAGAGATTAAATTATAACTTTTTAAGACCTAAGGCTAAAATTAAGAGCAATTAAGAAACAAACTATAATTTCTTATAGTTTAAAACTAAGTTTAAAAGAAATTATGCCTCAAATTAAGAATACAAAATTTGGGTTACTAAACTGTAATTTATTAAGACTTAGGTTCAAGATTAAGAGAAATGAAGAAATAAAATTATAATTTTTACTATAAAGAATTAGGACGTAAGATCAAAATTAATTGTAATTTTTAACAAATTGTGTGATCAAATTATAATTTCTTAAGACATGATATTAAGAATAAGAGAGATTGAGAATCAAAGTGTAATTTTATCATAAAAAATTACAATTAATACAAAAAATAAGAGCAAAATTGTAATTTTTACTAGGACTTTTGACTAAGAATAAGAACAACTGAAAAATCAAATCAAAATTTTTACTGTAATAAATTAGAATAAAAGATCAAAGCTAAAGAAAATTGGGGTATAAATTATAAAGGAAAAAAAAATTAGATAGCTATATTAAAATTTTTACTGCAAGAAAATATTCAATATTAAAACTAATTGGAAGATTAAATTATAATCTCTTAAAATGTAAGATTAGATAAATTCTAATAAAAGTTCGAAAATAGAATATAAATTTTTTAAGAAATAAGACTCAGGATTAAAATTTTAAAAAATAATAAAACTAAATTATAATTTTTAGGACTAAAAATAAGAATAAGAAAAATAAAGAGATTAAATTAAGAATCTGAATTTTAATTTACTATGAACTAAGATAAATCGAGCAATCAGATTATAATTCTTAAGACTTAAAACTAAAATTAAAAGAAATCTAAGGACTATATAATAATTATAAAAAATTATAATTATTTCAGACGTAAGACCGTGTCTATAAAAATTAGAATATTAAATTATAATTTTTATTGTAAGAAATCAAGACTAATATTAAGATTAAGCGAAATTAAGAGATTATATTATAATTTCTTAAGACGTAAGATAAGTGTAGGGATGAAAAAATAGTTCCTTTTTAAGAATTAAAATCTAAGATTAAAATTTAAATATATCAAAAAACTAAATTATAATTTTTAGAACAAAAAATAAGAATAAGGGAAATTAGGAGATTAAATTGATAGAGTCAAGTATAATTTTGTATGAACTAAGAAAAATTAGGGTAGCATATTATAATTCTTAAAACTTAAAATTAAAAGAAATTTAGGGATTATATTGTAATTTATTTTATAAAAAAATAAAACCTAAAATAAAGATGGTGAGAAATCAAGAATTAAAATTATAGTTCTCATAAAAAGATAATAAAAGATAACAAATTTGTAATGATATTGCTAAAGCTAAAGTCAGCTCAGTAAATCACTGCCCTCGAACTGCGAATACTGTAGTTCATCAACTTGCTTCTCATACTATCAATTTAGCTCATAATATAATATTAAATAATTCTCTTTTTCTTTTATATATTAATTTATCTGTAATGATCTGCCGATTCTGAGAAATTTTATTAAATGAATTTTTTTTATTTAAATTTTTTTTTGCTTGAGTTCCTGCACTAATGGTCTCAAAATTTTATTATTTTACAATAAAAGAAAATTTGTTTTTATCTTCAGAAAACTTTTTAGTGATGATCTTTGATAAAATTATAATTTCAGGTCTGCACTTCTCTTTTCATTACCCATTGCTTCTTTCCACGCAAAGCCTTGTTTAATTCATAGCTCAAAAGAACCTAAATTAATATTTTAAATTTATTATTAATTTTAACAATTTTATTTAACATCTAACATAAATTTTAACATTAAAAAATAATTTATTTTATATCTAAAATAAATTTTAATATTTAAATTAACTTTATTTTATATCTTACGTATTTTTTAATGCTAAAATATCTTTATTTTTTATCTCAATCTCTTCAAGTTCGGTCTCCATGCCTCCTGTAGCCATATATTTGACAAATACCAGCCAAAAAGAGGCGAAAAAAACCGCAAATGATATTTTGTTTTACACTTCGAACATTTTTTTGTACAAGGAAATTGGAAAATATGTAAATTTCATGAACCGTTAAATAAAATATTTCTTTGTTAAAATTTTCCCAAATTGTGCATTACATAATATTTAAGATTTTAAATAAAAAATTTATGTTGTATGTGCATTTTCTAATCTTTTTATGATCCCCAATCAACAATATCATAAATAGCTGCTGTTATTATTGTTGCTACAATTGCTGCTCTAAATATTGCTGTTACTACTCTTACTATCACTGCTAGTTTGACTATTGTTTCTATTACTACTCTTGTCGTGTTCACGCCGATGCTACGAGATATTATTGCTGCCAATCTTACTACCACAACTCCAGCTCCTATTGCTGCTGCTACTACTTTTGCTGCGAAAACTACTGCTACTACTTTTGCTGCGAAAATGACTGCTACAAGTCTTACTACTATTGTCATTATTGTTAGACTGACTCTTTCTTGTACTGCACACGCTGCTCTCCCTTCTCCTTTACCATGCCAAATTTTTATGAAATAATTTCGATGAGAAGAAAAAAGAAGACGTTAAAAAGACTTTTTTGCTCAATCATAACCATAAATTACGAACAGAATTACTATATAAAATCTTCATGTTTTCCCTTTTCCATTAAATGTAGCTTTTAAATCAATAAAGAACCTTTATATATGAATACCCGCTCAGATAGCCCACGATTGATTCACACTTTTTTTTTTTTTTAGATCCAACAGAAATTTTATTTTACTTTCAACACAAATTTCAATATTAAAATTAATTTTATATTATATCTTATATATCTCCTAATATGAAAGAAACTGAATGAATTGTATTCCATGCTAATGACTGCTTGGTGATTTTGCAGTCCCATAGATGTTCATTCTATCAGTTATTTTTCTAGCAGGATCACTTCTTTTGTGGAATCTTTTCTAGCAACTCAGGAATCACCTCAAATAGGTCTGCAACCAGCCCATAATCTGCAACCTGCAAACAAGAAATTGCAGTTGATTGCATTATAACTCTGTTGAGTTGGAGAAAAAAAAAATGATGATTTGAAAAAATTTTGTGAAATTTTTTGAAAAATGTGAATGATGTGAAATAAAGTGATTGTTTAATGTTAAAATTTATGGAGGATGAGATGTAAAATATTATTTTATTTTTTTTTAAATAAAATAAGATATTAGTTAGGGGAAATTTTAGTTATGGCTAAAATTTCCCCCAACCAAACGAGGCCTATGTGATAAATTTGGTATGCGAAGAGCTCTAGTCTAACCCGGTATCACCGAAATATCATCCGTTTTGTTTTGTCATCCTAGCGATATTAGGCCTCAAGGTCGAAAAACTCCTTGACAAGTTAGCATCAAACTTTGATTTTTTTATTCCCATTAACGTTTTCTCTTTCCACGAATTGGGAGAAACAATCACTATCTTCTCTCATCAAAGCTATTGTAAGTACCGAGTCAAGCAATAATAGGTTCATCGTTAAACGAAATTGTATTATAAGATACCATACCACACGGACTATTATGACATTGATAAAGTGTTGATATTGTCTACTTACGCCAAAACCTATTAGGCCTTATGACGGTCCTTAGAAGGCATCTAAAAGAGTATGATGAATATTTGCTTATATTCTTATACATTCGCTCTCTTTTCAATGTGGGACAAGTCATTTATTCACCGTCCAAGAAACTTGCTAGGAGCAACACTATTTGAACCCTTTTTCATCCAAGCTGATGGTTTCATATGTACCCTCATTGTCCGATGCCTCATTGCTCATCGGACAGGGCCATTACAAGTTCTACAAAGTTAAAAATCAACACACCATCATGCCCTTTCTTTTTAATGAAACTAAGCAGCTTCTTTCATACATGGAAATATTGATATGCCTACAAGACGAAGATGCTAATGAGTAAAACAACCATATTTATAGCTAGTAATTTTATCGAATTGAGTTCAAATCATATTATTGGCTAAGCTTTTATTCTATAATATATAAATAATATAATTGTTTATATATTATAACTGTTCACTAATTTTAGGAATGTGTAATCCAAGATATTAGAATATGTGTTGGGTGTATGGTCAACCAAAGATCGAAACCAAATTAACGCATTAGTTTATTTTCCGAAAATAATTCTCTTACTCTTTGGTGAGCTTAAACTAGCTCAATTGAGCCATCTCAAAATCGATTGCTTGTCCAGCCAAGCCCACATGAACTCGAAGAGCTCGAGCCAATATGTAAATCAACGAGCTGAACTTGAGCTGTGTTTAGCTCAACTCAAACTCGAATTGTTCTCATCCCGTCCGAAAAGCACTGAATGGAAAAAGCCAGGACAAGTTGTTAATGTTGTTTGGAATAGGGTAGTTAAAGGTCAGGTTAGCTCTGCATTAGCTTCCAACGCAACCAACCCCTCAACACTAAAGTAGTAACGATTACGAATGTGCGTAACAACTAAAGGAAGATCATAATTTTAACCCAGCGAAAAAGTTCAAACATATTAATAAACCAACCCCAAGATAGCTCTAGTTGAATTAGGATTACAGCTAAAGGTTAAATTAGGTCTGCATAAGCTTTCAAGCCCATCAAAGCTACAGCCGTAAGGAGTACAAACTCGTCAAACAACTAAAGAAAAACTAATAGTTAACCCAGAGAAGAGCTGGAATAGGTTATAAAGCTAACCTGAGAAAGCGTTGGAATGAGGCTGGTGTCAAAGGTCAGGTTAGATCTGCTTTAGCATCCAAATCAGACCATCCAACAAAGTTACTACTGTGATAGGTGCAAAGTTCTTTAAGAATTAAAGTAGACTAAGCTTTAGACACCAACTAAAATTCCATGTTAAGGAAGTTAGCAATTGAAGTGGCACGCAGAGTTAGTTGGCACAGGACCGCAGGAACATTCTAAAAATGCACAAATCTATTTGATACATCAGGCATCGCAAATTTACTAACACTTAAAAAGTGGAAAACCAAAGATTACTGCTGCCATATTTATAATACGAATGAGAAAGTTTAGCATCAAAGACTGAAGATTGTGTAGAACTTCAATTACCTGAAATATCGGTGCATCTGGATCTTTATTTACAGCGACAATGACTTTCGAATCCCTCATTCCTGCCAAATGTTGGATAGCTCCTGAAACACCAAATGCCATGTATAGTTCTGGAGCAACAATTTTTCCAGTTTGACCAACCTGAAAGATTATAGACAATGGCAAAGAAATGCGATCAGAAAAAGGTAAACAAAACACCCTTTAAAGATTTAAACAAAAACGAAATCACCTAAATTGCACGAATGTTCGACTTTTAAGTTGAAAATGTTTGCTAATAATGTGGTTCTATAATTAACTATTCAAATAACACTTTGCTCAACAAATGCAAACCTGATGATAGCCACTAAGAATGGCATTTCAAACATCATGATGTTTCAACCATGTTTATCCAGCATAAAAAAAGTACAAACGTGCCATTTATATAAATTGCAACAAAATTTGGGACTAAACAATCATTCTTCCCAGAAAAGAAATGATTTTCTTGAAAAAGTACCACAGTAATTAAATTTCAGAAATTGCTAATACTAATCTTGAATTAGATTCTCAAACTATATTTTAATTTTGGTTAGGCTAGGGTTGTTAACAAGTCGAGTTCGAGTGAGTTTGGATAAGCTCAAACTCGACCCTTACCTTTTTTAACTTGGCTTGAATTGATTCGAGTTCAAGTCAACTTGAAATGAAATGAGTACAGTGGACTTGAATTAAATTAAAAGTCAACTCACAAAAAATAAAATTTATTTTGAAGTAAATCCATAATAATTATTACTATAATATTGTATTATTTTTCCTTGCAATCAAAAATTCCCTCTTGTGAGCCCAATATGATTCAAACTCAGCCAAGTAAGAAGCAGGAGATATCATGTATCAACCAACCACACTAGCAAATGCTTGTAACATATAAGTATAAGATATACATGCATACACATTGATAAATATATATTTCTCAAATGTTGACCATCCCATATAAGCCCACGCTCAAATGTATGGGCCTAATATAGGATGGACTTTCCACCATGTTACACGGTTATACATAATAAGAAAATTCCTCACCATGATTTGCTAAGCAAAAAGTATGGTCTAATGCATCCTATGGGGCTATACCACAAATACTGACAGGAATTACCTGGAGATCATTAGGTACAAAGCCGGCATCTACAGCAGCTCGTGTAGCTCCAACTACAATACAGAAATATAATAAGGATCAAGGAGCGATAAAGACTCGAAAACTAGCATGAGACTGCATCTGTAGCTTTCTGAAATACGGAACTACTGTGCTCAAATATTTTAAAATAATTGCATTACTCCTGAGTAGCAGGCCACAAAAGGAGTAACATCAGTTTGTAAGACACCTGTAGGAGCTACCAGATAGAAGTTTACATTCAGTATCAGAATAGAACAAATGCTTACCTGAAGAACATACTAACTTTATTCGAATTTCAATATTAAAGCATGAGATATAATCAGGAACCAGGTAATAAAAATGTTTAAGAAAGACTGTTACGAGGTTGTTCGTATCCCTAGGTTAACTTTATCTTAAGTTAAAATTATTTTTTTAAGAAACTCAATGAAAAATCGAAGAAATGCTGTTGCTTTTAGATGATGCCATCCAACATTATTATATTTGTTGCTTTTCGTTAATATGACTTTTCAAAATATTCTGATTCATGTAGTTACCATGATTCCTCAAATTTGAGGCTGCATCAATGTGGAGATGCATATATTTTTATATATGTACCTACCTGCAGCTCCGAGTTTTTCAGCAAGTTTTTCCAGTAATTTAAAGTTATCAGCACTTTTCAATGCCCGTCCACCTGTCACCACAACGCGTGCATTTCCAAGTTCTGGGCGGTCAGTTTCTTGAGATGTAAGTTTCAACCACCTTGATTTCATCGATTTTTCTACATTAACAAAAACAAAGCATAAAACATGGATCGCTATCTTCTGAGCTTTTAGCTTGACATGAAAAATTTTAACAGTAGCAGAGGTGCTAAAAATAAGCTTTCATTTTGAACATTAGAGTTTTTTAAGAACAGATAAAATGTAGGTTTTATTCATAGGTTTTTATTCATTGGTGTGTTTTGTAGACAGAATTCTATCAAGCTAAAACTCTAGCATGGATGTTATGATCCAGAACCTAGGTTTTAAGCAGCCTGTGCACATTAATTAATCTTATCTCAATGAGCAATATAATAACTATAGCTTGCACTACCATGGAAGATTATGCAGAATATTTTGATAGAAACATTTTGGATTGCTACCATTTCGAATAGCACTGACATTATGGGAAGCCCTTTAAAAGAAAATAATAAGCGCATTCTTAGATGGACTTACAAGTTAATAAAAAATATCAAAATCCGAATATTTATAGTTACCATAAGAAATATAATGATTGCAGAGCATCATGTTTAAGTTAATGGTAGTGAAGCATGGTCGAGTTCACTGTACATTCAGTTCTTCAATAATTTCACATATCAGCTTCTTCAGAATTGATTTTTGATTCCTAGACTAACAAAAATCAAGAAAACGACCGAACATATCCATGTCAGAAGTATGACGAGATAACCATTAGAGAAAATACGGATAAGCCAATTAACTAAATACAACATATCAGATCTTGAAGAACAACTGTTAAGGGAAAAACCAGACCTTTGTTAAAGATTGAGAGGTCAACTTGAGAGATAGGTGCTGCATCATGATTTGAATCAGCTTGGATGGATGGTATGGGAAATGACGTAGACCTGATGGTCATCATACAAGGATCTGTGCCAGTATAACGAACAGTGCATAAAGCATTTCCAGCATAAATTGGCCTGACAAATGAATCTTCATCATTAGAAGATAGGATAATTTTAGAAAACATGTCAATAAAGTATCATTGGAAAAGTTCAAAAAGAAAAAAGAAAATCTACATTTGATTTTCATCGATTTGGAGAACACTTATGATAAAATTTTAAGGAAAGCGCTTTGGAAAGTTTTAGAAAAGAAGAGAGTTTGCACTGCCTACATTCAAGCTATCAAAGACAAGTATAACTGGCTATTACTTGTGTTCGAACACCAAGTGGTTAAACTAAGAATTTTTCATTTACTGTTAGACTACACCAAGGCTCAGGTTTAAGCTCATATTTTTATGCATTAATTATGGAGGTTCTAACTGGACATACCAAAAAACAGTACCTTGGTATATGCTTTTCGCAGATGATATTCTTCTTATTGATGAGAATAAAAAAAGGCTAAGCCAAAACTCGAGTTACAAAGGAATACCTTAGATATAAAGGTTTTCGTTCAAGCAGATCAAAAATCGAATATATGAAGTACAAATTTAGTCAAGATAGAAGCATTATATTGGTAAGATGACAATTGATGACCAAATTATCAGGAAAAGTGTGCTTTAAATACCTTAGATCAATTATACAAAATAACAGTAAAATAAATGAGAATGTTATCAACAGAGTTCAAGCAGGATGGTTAAAGTGGAGAAATGCTTCTAGTGTGTTATGTGATAAAAAAATTTCATTTAAACTTAAAGATAAATTCTATAGAATAGTGGTAAAACCAGTAATATTATATGATGCAGGATGTTGGCCCACAAAGCGAAAACACACAAATAAAATAAGTATCACAGAAATGATGATGCCAAGGTAAATGAGTGGACAGACACAAAAAGATAGGATAAGAAATGAGTATATCCGCGAGAAAGTTGGGGTAGTCTTAGTTGAGGATAAATTCAAGGAAAGTTAGCTAAGATAATTTGGACATATAAACTATAAGCCAATTAGAAGCTTCAGCAAGGAGAGTTGAGTTATTGAATTTTACTTGTGTAGAAAAGAGGAAAAGGAAGAGGAAAACTAAGTAAGACATGATAAGAGACCATCATAAAGAATCTCACATATTTGAAAATAAATAAGGACTTGTTATTTGATATAGCATAATGAAAATAAAACATTTATGTAGCTAACCACACTTAGTGGGAAAAAGGCTTGGCTGTTGTCATCTTTGCTTGAGAAAATTGCAAACAAGTTCTTTAGGTACATAATTTCTAGCAGTTAGATGTCACATTTTTTATTAACATCAAGTTTGATAAACTTAATAACAATATTTCTTTTATCTAAGGCACTTTCCCACATCTCAATCTCTCTCTTTCGCCCATCCACCACAATCCACAATATTTTGTTCCTACCTTCACAGCATTATTTCTACTACCCAAGTTTTTTATCGCTCAAATAATGAATACAAAGAAGCACTTATAAAGATGGATGCAATTACACCTTAGTCACACAAAGATTGAAAAATGATCGATGTTCAGATCGATATGTAGCTCGAATTGTGCTCAAGTCAAGTTTGTTGAGCCAAGCCACAAGCTATTTTTATAGCTTCTTATTTTATAGAGTAGAAATCAATCCATTGTTAGATTGGATTGATTCAGATCAAACATTGCTCAAGTTTTATAAAATATAAAAAATACAATTTGTTTATATAATATAATTATAAAAGATTTACATATATACCCTTCAATTCTTCTATAATAACATATTAAATCCCTTATTCTTTTATTTTACAACTTAACCCCCAAATCTTCTAAAAACAACATATTTGGGCCTTTTACAAGATTTTTGAAAGATTTTGTTTTGCTAATTATGATTGTTTAGATGTTTAATACTGCTGACGTGAGAAGGGGGGTCCCGAGAGACAGCAAAGGCTAAGCCTGATAATTAAGGCTTAAACGAAAGAGAAAAGCATCCAGAAAGGCACATAGAGATTTAAGGTGGTTCAGGGATGGAATCCCCTACGTCCACTGGACCAGCTTGAAGTCTTCCACTATATCTCAAGAAAGAGAGTTGCTTGGGCTCAGTACAAAGGTAAAAATAGTAGGGAGGAAAAGATCTGGCGGATTCCAACCTCCTCCTTGAAGCCTATTCAAGGGTATTTATAGGCGGGAGGAAGAGAAATTTCGTCCGGCTTTTCCGGAGGAAAGATAATATATAATTGCTGAGCTTGTACTAGTGGTCCCACTGTTGTCAGCCACTGGAGGAGAGCTTGTCTCCTTGAACTTTGTGCTTTTCCTAGGAATTTGTAGTAGCTGGAGCACGCGGGTCCTTAGTCGGCGTAACTAGAAGGAGCATGCACCGCTGATAGCAACAGGTGCAGCTGAGAAATATCGTCACCGATGATGTTGGAAGATGGCTCAAAATATCGTACCCGATGCTTGGGAGAGCTGGGATATGTCGTCCCCGATGTTATGGGACAACTGTAGCTCAATCCTCGTCGACGAGGTCTGTGGAAGGCTAATAGTCGAGGTTGAGGTTGAAATCTGCAAAAGTAAAGCCCATTAATTAGTGGCTAATCGTGATGGGGGATTAGCGTACCTCTCAAGGTAACACATGTATGGCTGAGATGCAATGCTGGAACCACGTGTTAACATCAGCCCTCGCATGACAATGCGCGAACATTAATGTGGGTCTTGGAATGCGAACCGCTGCAGTGGTGGATGCGTTGCCCAAGGCCTATCAGGATAAAGCTGGGGCGGCGTCCCGTCGATCTGCATTCTTCTCTAACAATCCCTGAAATTCTGTACTCAGAGAGAAATATGTGAGGGTGCAAAAAAATGTAAATTGTAATAAGTTTTGTTATGAATGAAAGTACATTCTTTGAAAACTTGTTAACTGGATGAATTCTGTTTATTGCGTTTTTCTTCTTTTGTCTCCTTTCTCTTTTGTTTGGAAAAGATACTATGAGATCATAAAAAAAAGAACAAGAATTCATAAGTAAATGAAGGTATAAAGCATATGATAAAATCTCTAAACTGCAAAAAAAAGTTAAGGATTTCTGTAAGACAAAAAACAAACTATCGTCATCCACGATGTTGCGTTAAACAGGTGAAATGTCAAGAAACGGTAGTTGAGGAATGAGAGTGCATTCCGATATTTCAAAAAAATCGTGCACGAGCTCAGGAAGAGTTCAAATGAAAAGCGTCTCGATATCCGTGCGCTGCTTCGAATGTAGGGTGGATGGATGGGGAAGGAACCCTGAGGAACCTAGAGAAACTAAAGAGGCAAAACTGGCCCCTAAAGAATTTCCTCAGGCACGTGAAGAACGACATATCCCTGAACACGAAATCATTAGGATATGCCATCTTCAAGGAGATAACCCCTTCCCAAGGCACAGTTCTGATGAAGAAGGCCAGGAGAGGACGGCCCCCAGCCACCCAGCTTAACAAAGAGGTTACTGAGGTGGTGGAGAAACAAGTGATCGAGCAGGGCCGTCCGATTCAGCAACAAGGCGAGGAGATAGAAGCCTTGAAAGCCCAACTTGCAGCAAAGTCTTCTCAACACGAGGTCTTGCAGGAGGAGAAGACTAAACTACAAGAGGAATTTGTAGTTTACAAATCTGCAATGGGGGCGCTGAAGGCGGACAACAAGGCTCTACGAGAGAAGCTGAATAAGATCACTGAGGATCAGGAGGCTACCGTCGTGGCGAAGTCTGTGGCTGCGGTGGAGGCCTACAAAATAAGTTTACCCTGCAGAAAGGAGAGGTTAGATGAGATCAGGAGGGCGTGGGAAGGTTTGGCTTCCACTCTGATCCGAGAGGGCAAGATTACCGTAGATAACGTCTCAGAAGTAGATCCCATCCCCTGCTTGGGCGCTGATCCCACTTATAAAGAAGAGGGGCTGGACCTCACTGACGATCTTATCCAACAGATGTTTGATCTTTTGGATAAGGCCAGTAAGGGTCTTCCTTCTTAAATATAAGGTGAAAATAATTGTAAACTCAATTTGTGTATTTTGATAATGAATGAAAAGTTTTTGCATACCTGTTCTTTGTTAATGTAAGATAAACAGGTACCTTGAATGACTTTAGATTGTATGAGATACAATTGGAATAACCAATATGTTAACCTGATTCTGATAATAGGTTATTTGAAACCTGGATATGATATTTGA
>KZ452001.1:3439863-3757968 GCA_002786265.1 Apostasia shenzhenica
TACCTGTTCTTTGTTAATGTAAGATAAACAGGTACCTTGAATGACTTTAGATTGTATGAGATACAATTGGAATAACCAATATGTTAACCTGATTCTGATAATAGGTTATTTGAAACCTGGATATGATATTTGATTTAGAAAATAAACTTGTAATCTTCACTCTTAAGAAATTCAAGCTGGACCAATTGAGTGGAAAGAACACTAGAGAATATAACATCTAATTGAGAAGCAATCTGGTTAATTCCCCTCGCATTAGGTTGAAAATAGAATAGAACTGATAGGGCACATCCCCCAATTTATCTTGAAATCCTACTTCTTTACACATCTGCACAGGAAAGAAGTAATGATAATAGTGGAGATACTGCCTAGAAGGAGTTATCTGGCCCATGTCAAAAGGACTTAGATCGTCTGAAATATCGTAGTCAATGTTTGTGCTTAAGGCATGGGCTGACCACCGTTCGAGAGACAGATCCTAGTGAAAAGATCGTTGAGTTTTGATGTAATATCTAAGTTGAGAAATGATCTGAGAAATCTCTATCACAGCAAGTTCAGAATAAGATAGAACTGATTATTTCCCAAGATTTGATTTGAAATCATACTCCTTTATAATCCTGCACAGGAAAAAAATAATGATAATAGTGGAGATCCTACCTAGGAGGAGTTATCTGCCCCAATGCCAAAAGGACTTAGATCGTCTAAAACATCGTAGTCGATGTTTGTTCTTGAGGCATGGGCTGACCTCCATTAGAGCGGCAGATCCTAGTAGGAGGCGAATGCACTCTGCTTAGGGGGGACCTGTATCATGACTCATGAGTAAATAACAGAGACTGCCCTAAGGTTACGAGCAGGCTCTTCTGGCCCTTCGCTAGCCATGTGGGCTTATGGAGAGGTTCCGAGTATTGAAAGGAAGCCTCGCTTGCCTTACGCGTAACTAAGCTCACTGACCTCCGTATATAGTTTGTGAGTATAATGAACCATCGTTCACGAGGTGCTGTAACCTCGGATTCGGATGATTGAAGTTTTGAGGTTGGAATCATACTTGTTGCACGATGCTTGAATAAAAGATGACTAGTCGTACTTTAGATAATATGAGTACCTCAGTATGAATTGTCAATCGTTGGATTAACAGCGTAAGAATTCTAGAATATTAAATGCCTGAACAAAGGACCTTGTATTTGAGAAGAGCCTTTGTTATCTGCTGTTAAGAATCAAAAGTAGCTGAAGTTCCAGCAATATAACTTCAGAAAACCATGAACAAGTGAATTTCTGAATGTATATTGATGTAAAAGAATCCCTGATAAAAAGAAGTTTTTCGGATCCACTCCGGCAGGTGGTGCTGGCTTGGGTCCTGAAGGACGAATCTAACCTTATTTTACGGCCGCCGCGTACACTCCAGTAAGCGGTCGGGAGAAGAAGTGCTTCTACTCATGAGTTCGACGTGGTTTCCCATCGTCCCTGCCATGGTTCTTGCCCCTGCGATTCATCGTGGATGGTTCATCACCCTGATGTTTCCTCTTCTTCTCCTTGCTGACTTCAGAAACATCGGGAGGAGAAGCCTCAGCATCCTCCAACAGCACGAACTGGCTGGCCCTTGCAACTAGCTCAGGGTAACTTCGAGGTTTTGCTAGCTGTAGGGACTTAGACAAGTCTCCGCTCTTAAGAGACCTCCGATAGTTGTGCAAAGCTACAACGAGGTCAACATCTTCTGCTTTTGCCACTGCGGCAAAGAAGCGATTGGTGTAATCACGCAAGCTTTCCTTCTCGCCCTGCTTGATGTTGGCGAGCACCATGTCGGATACGACCATTCGTGTCCGGCCAATGAAACGGGCGATCAGCTCCCACTTCAAATGTTCATAGAAATAGGTGTGTCCCTTGGACAGCTTGACAAACCAGCTGAATGCTGCCCCCTTCAAGGTGTTGGCCAGGAGGTGACACTTGATGGCCTCATCTGGTTGGTGGTAGCGAACAACAGCTTCGAACACTTGGATGTGTTCGCGGGGTTCTGTAGTACCTCTATAGGATTCAAGGCGCAGAGGCCTGAAGTCCTCTAAGACTGGCGCCTGCCGGATGGCGTCGGAGAAGGGGGCATTGCCATTAAGCAGGCCAAAAAAGAGATCAAGTCCATATTGGAGGGCCTGAGCACCTGGGAAAAAAGGGTTCCACCTAGCGAGGAAAGAAGAGAAGGCTGGAGGATTTTGATTCTGGTGGACTTCCTGATGAGGGAGATGGTGCCTGAGAGGCTGGGAAGAACCAAATGACTGAGCGAAGGGAAGGAAGATCGGGAATCGCCGCAATCGGCGGGAGAGGGTCTGGAACCGCCGCAACCGACGGAACGGGTGCAGGAGTCACTTCAGCCGGCGGAGGAGGTGCAGGCAGCAGCATGGCAGCACAAATTGGCTGAGTCTGCCTGAGAATCACAACCTGTTGGGTTGTGAGGCCAGTAACCAGGTCGGTGAAGTTGGCCAGCATCTCCTGCATCTTTGAAATATGGGTGCCTCTGGAGCAAGAAGTAGATCCGGCGCAACACCGAGATGTCAAAGCTGAAGCTTCATCACCTGGTGTCCTGATAGAAGGTTCACCTGCTTGTGTGTTGCGGGCGGAGTTGGTTCTGCATGTCCTGGCCACCATCTTCTCGATGTCTCAATGAAAGCACCAAAATGTTGACGTGAGAAGCGAGGATTCACTAGACCTTTTCCTTTTTGTACTAAGCCCGAGCGACTTTCTTTCTAGAGATATAGTGGAGGATTTCAAGCTGATCCGTTGGACGTAGGGAATTTCCTCCCTAAACCACCTTAAATCTCTGTGTGCTTTTCTGGATGCTTTTCTCTCTCGTTTAAGCCTTAATTATCAGACTTAGCCTTCTGCGTACCGCTGTCTCTCGGGACCTTCTTCTCACGTCAACAAATACTAAGGCCATGCATATACAAAATGTTCTAAATATGTTTGTGAATACGTGTCACTAGTTTTCATATTTGGAAGATTTAAAGTGTTAAATTGTAAACTAGCAGAATATGAGATTTAATATGTATGTGAAGATGAATTAAGGAGTATGTATGTAAATACTCCTATAATTATTTATTATTTTTATAAAATACATGACCTAATGGTTACGGTAGTGCTGGGGAAAGTATATTGGGTATGATCCATATGGATGACTCATGTTCAAAATCTAGTTAAGGAAATTTAATATTTTTTTCAAAATAATTATCAATTCTTTTAGAGCTTGAGTTGTCTCAATTCTTAATTAAACTAGCCAAAATCGACTACTTATTGAGCCGAGCTAGCTCAAACAACAAGAGTTTGAGCCACGAGCCGAGCTACATATAAATCAACAAGTCGAACTTAAGAAGAGTCAGGCTCGACTGAAAATCAAATTGTCCTCATCCCTATTCTTTATTTACTAATTCCTCATTCCCTGAAAATCACCTAAATTCTATATTTGAAGTTTCCGCTTTTGTTAATTTTGTTATTGCATTCAACTTCTATGTTATATATTAGAGAATCCACTTACACATGGTTGCGATTTTTTTTTGAAAGAATATTTGCAAGTTAAGTGTTTGTAGCAGTGCGGGTTTGTTGGGTCTATTCTCGAGGAAGTCCTTGCGGACTTAAATTCAGATGTTTGACAAGGCCTTGGGTTCTCAAGCACTCAAGTGCTCAAGTTCCTTGATAGATCTTTCCCTCTCAAAGAGGTTGTGTTGCTCTCGAAGTGCTTTGTTGGCTGGGAGGCTGCTTTCTCACAATCAGGGTCTAGTAGCAACTTCTCAGGTGATTCGCTTCCGAGAATCTGGTTGCCATTAAGGCCATCTTATTGAAACATTTTTGGTCTATGGTGGTAGAGAGGTATTGGAACATTAGTTGGTTGAAAGTATCGTAGATGATAACCTGTTGACATCATATAGCCCGTGCCATTGCATATTTTGAATAATCATCTTACAGTCTTGCACGGACTCACATTGTCATTTGCATAGCCCATGCCATGTCCTCCACACCTTGCCTCTATGTAGCTGATGGGGTAGAACTCAACTTGTAGGGGCTATTTCAATGCTCACGTAGTACCTTCAACATACTTCCTAAGACACATTTCACCATGTCAAAGATGTGAATGGATAAGCAGGTCCCCAATTGCTTAAGCAAGGTGTTGACTTGTCCGCATAGATCCATCTATCAAAGGATGTACGTCAGCTTCGACATGGAAGAATTGCTTTCTTTCCTCTTTGAAGGCAACTTCTAGTCCAAAAACTCTTGAACACCCCTAGAATTGAAAGGTCAGACAAGCTACAATATTCGAGCCTTTTCAGCCCTCAACCACTTGATTTATTATCGGTGTTGCTAATGCCAACTAAAGCTGCTTAACATCTTCATAGTTATCCCCATCTTCATGTGGAGCTGGTCCATTCTTGCAATAAAAGCATATGCTCCTTCATCTATCTCTTCATTTGTGGTTGCAGAGTAAGACTACGATGTCCTATAAGCTCCTGAACCCTTTTTTCTGATTTCCTAATAGGCATGTTTTCATTTGAAGCATATACGACGGATCAATGCTCTGATACCAAAATTGAATTTGTATCCTTCTAGGAAGGCACTGAATGTGGAGAGCATTAGTCATTTGGGTCCTCTCTCTAGAGGTAAAGAGGCTAGCTAACTCTTTTGCTAGCAAAATTAATAAGGGTTCCCTTCTTTCTCTATTTGTTCTCAATTTGGCTAGAAGAAGCAAAGGAAGACGTAAAGAAAATATGGAGAAGAAAAAGCTCCACCCAAAACTAGCATAATTTACATGCCTAGACCCTCCAAAAATGCAAGCAAAATTCCTAAACTGACCTTACTTTATCCCGCTAATAGCCAACACGCTTTGGGTGTATTCTCCTTTTCAAAATTGATTTCCCATACTCTTTTTGTTGTTTTCAGCCAACCTCCAAGTGCAAGGTGGTCATACAAGATGTGGGTTTGATGGGATTGTTCTAGAGGATGTCCTCACCGCTTTGGCTTGGGAGGTCAATAAGCTATTGTGTTTTCGAGCACTCGAGTCCTCGAGTTTTGTTGCTTTCAATGTTCTTGAAAGGTTTACTTTTAAGGTTTTGGGTATCTCAAAAGATTTGTGGTGGTGCTAGTCAAGAGGTATTAGGACACAATTGTTTAAAGTATCTTAGTTGATCTCCTGATCATGGAGAACTCCAACAGGGTGCACTAAGTAGTAGAAGACATCTCCTCCAAAACTACCTCATACTCATCTAGAAATCTAACAACTGATGCTTTACTTCCTTCAAGCTAACTTTGCCCTCTAGTACATTGTAAAAATGCTTCCACCATCCGCATGAATAGCTACATCAAGCTATGCTCTAACCATTGCAAGTAGAATGGGCCCACTCTTCCCTTCATTGAAGGCTGTTTGTACCCAATAACCAAATATCATCTCCAACCATGGTAGCGACTTTGCCTTCATAGGTAGCAGTTTCTAGAACACAGTGACATATTTGTTCTCTATATTCCATATGCTTAATTAATCTCATGCCTTTCAGTTTTTCATTTTACTCATCACATGGAGTCGGCCATGGCTTCTTCTACTACATTTGATTCTTCACCAAAATCTGTCTTCCGCTTTTAGCTCCAACATCTCCCTCAGCTGCACCATGAACAATCTTATCCCTTCGATAGTAGCAATAGCATATGTTCAACTCTCTATTGCCACCATCATCAATATGTCCATTAACCCCATAACCATGAGTTCAAAGCCTTCCTCCTCAGGAATTGCAACATATGATGTCCATTCTCCAATAATGCCCTTCACCTAATTTCTATTCTTTCCTCCACGGCAACCAGAAGGAGGGCTACATAATTAAAAAACATCGACAACTGTTAATCTCATGTTGGAAGTCAATTTTAGGTTGCTAAAACAGAAAGTATTACGAAGGAAAAGCTTGCAGCCAGACTAAAAACGGGGGATTAAATAGAACTTTAAAATCAAGATAATTAATAGCAGGAAGGGTGAAAACGTTTTGTTTTGTCTTTCTTTTTTGTGTTTTTTTGGGGGGGGAACAAAATATATAAAGAATATAGGAGTATTATTTTTGCATGAGAAAGAAATGAGATGTTATCATCATAAACAATATCAAAAGGTCACTGATACTAATGAAAATTGTTAAACAGCCTCAAATGATAGAAAAGTTACAATGGAACAAAATGGAAGGTCAATAGAATACTATATAATATGGGCTAAAAGGTATGACCAAACTGCAAAATGCATTCAAAGGTTTAAAGAGAATTAACTGAAGTAAACCTGACAAACAAATGAGGCTCTGATATTTGAATGATGTCAGTGATGGGTGAAACATCAAGAATAGCAGCAGATCTAGGCAGTATATTCTTCCCAAATGAACTTGAAGCAGAAATTATATAAGAGTAACCACTTTTTTGCTGTAATAAATGGACAAGGTCGGCCCAAGTCTCAGCTAAAGGATGCATTAAAATGTCTGAATCAGCAACGAGCACCTAGAGCAGATTTGGCGCAGATCAGCAGAATTAGTAGGTCTGAATAAATAATAAGAATACACCCACAAAACTTCAGATAATGCAAACATGACGTACTAATTACTATATGAACAAAGCACTTTCACCAGCTAAAGCATGGATATGTTTTCAGTAGCAGACTACCAAGTACAACCTTATATTAAAGATTCTTTTCCTTTGATAAGGAGGCTTAAGCCAAAAAAAAGCATATGCTGAGCCAAATTTAAGGACTGGACAAAGGTCATTATCAAAAGGTTTCAATAAAAGAGTACCTGAGAGATCAGAGGATGGAATGAAGCAGCATGAGAAACAGCTTTTTCAAGGGCTGAACCGGAGCCACCCAGTAGAATTGAAATAGAATTATCTTTGGAAATAGAACTTGCAGCAGTAACTGCACTCAAAGTTGATGGCTTTACGAATCCTCCGTCATGCTCACCTAATACTAATGTATTGATCTGAAAATATCAGAATAAAACATATCAAATGGAAAAACAGTTGCATGTTTACTTATTTTGTCAACTAAAGCATTTAAATATTAAGAACCAGAGATGAGCTACAATAGCTGGACAACCAAAAGAAATGAGAATGACAAAAAAAGCCAAGTTAGAAACAGCATTTGTGATTTTAAATGAAAAAGCAATCCAAAACCCACAAAAATAACAAAGATACAAGCTAAAGTTTAGTGTGGACTGTCATTATAGATAAGAATTCCTCTATGTAAGGTCTGTTAGATGGGAAGGGTTATCGTAATTTATGTTGGATTGGGTTAAATGAATTGTACCCATGGAACATTGTCCTTCCCACATCATATAAAAACTTGATGAGTTGATTTTAAGGGAATGTAAATGGTCCTATCATGGTATTTGTGACGAAACTCAAATTGACACTATCGTTGCCCCACACCTACACCGCCCATCGCATCTTGGCTGCAAGAACCCCCTTCCCTTCTCTTGTTTTCTCAATTTTCTAGCAGCTCTAGTAGCCACCGTTCTACTTGCGCCTGAGCCCCAAGTCCTCTTCACTTGCCTCTACAAGAGCAATGCTTCACCCATGTCCCGTTCTACCCATACCCAACTTTGCATGCGAACCACACATCAACCCCACACCTTCTACTTGCCTGCTCCACCTCATGCCTGCCCATGCACATTTTCTCTACCTCTTTTAGGTAATGACTCTACTACTATATAGTACCTACCAAATGATCTAAATATCTTCAATTCTATCTAAATTTTTATCTCTTCTCTCTTGGTGTTTGTGATGGAATCACACACACACTTCCTTAACTTTGAATCCTTAACATCAACACAAAACTATTAAATTTAATGGCTCTAACATACCTACTCTGGTCAAGGGCTTTCCTACTGTGACTCGAGCACTTCAACACACAAATTCACACATGAGATATTAAGAAAACTTAGGTACAACTACAACGACCAATTCTACACAGCTACAAAGAAGATTCATGGAAATTCTGAAGCAATTATGCTTAGGTCCACATAATAATCCAGTAAAAACATAGTTTAGATGATTTAAGAAACCATAGAAAATTTAAGAATACATTATTCGCACAAGAATAAAGAAACATATGATTACATAACATGTGGATAGAAAATTAATATGCAAAGCAGCACACAAGTAACAAGCTGTAGTAACATAAACCCTAAAACAACAAAAACTCAATCTGAGTTATCTCTAAGTTAATATCTATAGGGACAGTAGCACCTCTGCCTCTAAAGTGTAGGCTACATGCCTTTACCTCAAGGGAAAGAACAAGTTCTCTAGAATTTCTTCAAATTTTCTCAAAATATTATCAAAAGCCCTCTAAAGAGGTGGGAGACCTTAAAGCCTCTTTAAGTCATTCTTTCAATTCCTCTCCGCCAATCTCCTAGCAGTTGCACGCCAAAATATAGTGGTAGCACCTCTAAAGAGGGTGCGGGAATTTAAAATTCAAAATGCTACAGTTCTGTGCCATGATTGTTCCTTAGTGTCGATTTGGCCATGGCGAAGCTTCAATATCTTGTAATTCCATCAGTCCCTCAATTGATTTGAACACTAGTCAATTTTGAAAAAACAATCGACTGAAAATCAATCTAAGACTCAATTACTCAGCCGCATATCTGGTAATCATTCAATTTAGCAGGCTGGTTAATTTATGAAATCTAAGGACTACGTGAATCGACCAAAAGATAGAAAAATGTCTAGAGTTGACACATCCAAACCATAAAATCTCATATACAAAATCAAGCCCCAATACGCTAAGTCCAAAATTCAGAGTATAATACATAACAAAACATATGACACAAGTACAACTCTAGAACATAACAAAATAAAAAAATAAGTCCAACTACTGGAAAACATAAACTGCAAAGCTAGGGGAGCAGTGAGATTGTAACGGAGATGCCATCGATGTCAAGATGCCCCACATCAACCACTCACTACTTAGATTGCTTCTTCCACCCCTTCTGCATTTGCTCTACCTCATTTGGCTCTGGCTTTAGATCTATTACATCTTTAAGAAAGACTAAAATTGACTGCTACAAGACTCTATTTCTACCTCTCATATTTTCTCCACATCCAATTTTGTAGCTACTACTTATTCCAGCATGACATGGATTTTGGACATGCGTGCTACTACTCATATGTCAAGTAACAAATCTTTGTTTTTATATCTTGACATGTTCCATTACCACCTATCACTAAACCAATGGCTTATTGTCAACCACATGCGGTACAAGGACTATAATCTTGTCACCAACCCTAAGCTACCTAACAATCATTACATAAATTTTTTTTCTAGTTAATCTACTTTGAGTTCACAAGCTTACTAGAATTCACAATTGTTCAATCACCTTTTCATCATCATCATGTGCGTTTAAGGATCTCAACACATAAAAGATGATTAGCAGCAATGTTCAGACTTAGCGGATTTGTTAATTGTGTCAACCTGGCTTTCTTACTCTTTAACATTTCTCTAATCTACACTCCATCTCAATGGCACTAACATCCAAGTCATCCTCGTTCAGGTCACCTTAGGTCTATTCTTTCTATTCCTTTTTCAACTACTACGTTTGAGCATGTAACTTGCAAACTAGGCAAGAATCAGTGTCTCTTTTCCTTTAGTGCCTACTAGGTCTAATTGAGCTCTATCTTGTTTGATTCATTTGAACATTTAGAGATCAAATCCATTTGATACTCATTTGGGCTCTTTGTTATCAATAGTGATAAATTTCCTTACATTACTTGAATCTATTTCATGAAATTTTAATTCTCAATGTTGTCTATCTTCAAGAATTTTGATTAAGAAATAAAGCCCTAATTCTCTACTTGCATTAGAACTTTTTGTTGATACAAACAATGCACAAAGGTACGTGCAATTTGATCTTCATATCTCTAGTCTCGCGAACGCTATCATTCATCGAACATCTTATGCCTTTACGTCACAACAAAATGGAGTAGTGTAACGCAAGCATTGTCACTTATTTGATATTGTCATATCTTGATGTTTCAAATGAATGTTTCTCACACAACATGGAGTGTGCTCTTTTGACTGTTTCTTTTCTTATAGATAGGATGATGCCTTCTAGAATTGATAGATGTTCTCTAGGTCAAAACTTATATCTAGATAAGCCTTTATTTTTTTATTATCCCAAGGATTTTTGGTTGCATATGTTTTGTGCAATCTCTTCATCATGGAACTGACAAGTTATCTCACCATTCCATCTGGTGTAACTTGTTGCGTTAATATTGTATTCAGAAGAGTGTTATACATGTAAGTAGTAGATTTCCATGGACGTAACGTTTTCAAGTCTACACTATATTTTCCTCCTATTATGACAAATTTCTCCTCATATAGTTCCAATTCCTAAAATGACCTATACAACTATATACAAGCCAACCATCAATAACAAGAACACCAACACCACCATCGGATAGTCCTGCAGATCAGCCTCCAACTGAACCATCCTCAAATGACCTACCCATAGCCTTATGAAAAGGTAAACGAGAATGGACTACTCACCATTTATACTTCATTCTTTCTTTTGATAAATTATGCCCTTCCATCAAAAGTTTGCCTTCTTGCCGACAATTTTTGTTCCCAAATCTAATCAAAAAGTAAAACAAATACTTAAGTAGAAGTAAAACATGGATGCTAAAATAGATGTTGAAATTGCAGCTCTAGCATCTCAAAGTACCTCTTCTTCCTGGTGCTCATGCAACTACATGTCATTGGGATTTGCTATGAATATAATCTTGATGGTTATATGGAATGTTGTCAAGCTAGATTGATTACCAAAGGCTTTACACAAGTTTATAGTATGGATTACCTTTGAGTCTTTGACATCTTTTCTCTTATTGCTAGGCTAACCTCTGTTCACCTTCAACTTGTAATTGTTATTTCAAATAGAGAAATGTTGCAAATAGATGTTAGCAATGCTTTTGCTTATGAAAATATTTCAAAAACTATATCTATAGAGCAACCACCTAAGTGGGGAGTATAAAGTATGCAAGCTTAAAAAAATTATCCATGAACTTAAACGAACTCCATGACCCTAGTTTGACATGCTATGTAAGGTTGCTAGTAAAGTTGTTCTTATACATAGCATCTCATATGACTTCATCTTACAAAACACACACCCTCTGGTTGTGTCACTATGGTTGTTTATGTTAATCATATCTTACTAAATACTAATGAAATGTGATAAGAACATCTCCTTGAAACTACGCAACAGTTGGAATCTTACTAATTACAAAAATCTTGGTAAACCTAAATATTTTCTTGGGATAGAATAATTATTACAGTAAATTGTGCGCTTCTCTTTCATAAAGAAAGTATGCTGAATATTTATCTAAAAAAATTGGATCGTGCATTGCATATTCACACCATGTCTAAAGATAGAAAACCTCTAGAGGATAACTAGGCATACAGGTGTCTAGTCGATAAATTGACTTATTTGATTGTCATTATACCTGATATTGCCTTTCTTGTTGGAGTTGTTAGATACTATATCAAAGTCCTTAACAACATCAATGGGAGGTCGCATTGAGAATTCTCAAATATATTAAATTTCCTCCCAGGAAAGGGTTATTATTTCAGAGTACTAAGAAACTCGATCTTGTTGCATATTTTGATGCAGTTTGTGCTAGCTTAGTTGATGACAGGAGATCCACATCTAATTATTATATCTTTATGGGAGGAAATTTAGTTATTTGGAATAGCAAAAAACAGTATGTAGTTGCAAGATCTAGTGCAAAGGTTAAGTACCTAGACATGGCTTGGATAACTTGTGTAACAATTATGGATTAAATCTTTGCTTATAGAATTTAAAGTCAAGTTAAATAGTCTATAATACAACATTTTGACAGCAAATCACCAATTTATATTATTACCAATGAAATGTTTCATGTAAGGACTATATATATCAAACTGACACGTTGTCAAGAACATTGTTATGTCAACCAAATAGTTAATCCACATGTTTCATCTAAAGGGCAGATAACAAACATTCTCAACCTCTTGTTCATCTCATTTTCTTTTTTATTTGACAAGCTAGATTAACATCTATGCTCTAGCTTGAAGAGTACCGTTAAATGGGAAGGGCTATTATTATGTTGGATTGAGTTATACAACATAAAACCTATCTAATATTATACCCTTTAATATCATATAAATATTTGACGAGGATCTATTTTAACACAAAACGCCCATTAACAAACAGACAATCAAGTAGAATGAATCTCCAAGTTCAAATAGCACAACGAGCAACTTTATTTAGTGAAAAAATATAATAAGAAATATCACAAACAGAAAATCTCATTTTCATTTTCTAATATGAATTGCATAGAGAGATATAAATATGTCTCAACTTTCTTATGATAAAAGCTACAATTCTTTATACCCATTGTTCATCAAAGATTCAAAAGAAAATCAAAATAATAATTTTTTATGGTCATTGATGATGATGATGATGATGATGATGATGATGAAATCAATTTGTGCATAGATAAATCATGGCAAAACTTTTTCACATGATATAGAACCAGAGCTTGATAATTCTAAAGACCAGAAAATTCTCAAATTTGTTATATCATGATTTCCTAAAAGTTAAAGTAAGATTCATATAGGCTTTCCCTTGAAATCAAGAGCTCGAGATTAAGCAAAGTGAATGTCTTAAACAGCAAGCTGTAAGAGCCGAACATTATGGGGCTCATTAAATTATGAAGCAAAAATCATATCATAAGTAAACAGAAAGTGGACGTAAAAGTTTGGCTCACAAAGTATAACAAATTAAGTCTGTTAGCACATGTCAGGCATTATTTATCATATGGTACAACGCTAAATGCCCTTTTTTCTCAATGAAATTTGAAGAAACCTCATCCATTGCTACTACATGAGGAATCACAAGTTCTCGACATGAAAACATACAACTACATGGATTCTACTTCAACAAAATCGCAAATCAATCTGGCAATGCTATGAAAATTTTACCAATCTGCATATTGGAGAAGGCGAAATGGAGGAGAAGCGACAATTTCTCAGAGTCCTGAAGATTGAGCAAGACGCCATAGGGCAGGAGACTGATCTTGCCCTCCTCTCTATTGGAGATGAGGTTCGAAAATGGATCAGCGTAACACAAAGTACATTAAGATGGTGTTCTGCAGGGGAATTGGCAACGTTCAACACGACCCTGGAATAAATCATTCAAAATTTTATTATTATCAAAAAACATTCAAGATTTTATTAAAATTCAATTTTCAATTATTATTTCCAATTTAGAACAACTGTATTTTTCATTTTTTGGAGATATTTCTTAAGTACAAAAAAAACTTTAAATGCTATTTTAAAATATATATATATATATATATATAATTATTTATAAAATTAAAAATATGCAGAATCATATATATATATATTTAAATAAAAGTATAATATTTATAATTATATGCAATAAGTATATAAATGCCGCTAATTTTTTATTTATTTCTCTATGCTTTAAATTGGGAATCATCATTTCCTTCTAGATCATTTTTATAATATAGAACTCTAGATAATAATTTATACCTATAAATGAGTTTAATATGAGTATAGATATGGTGCAATAGTGTATCCATATAAAACGTGCTCCAACCAATCAAAGAATGTCACGTGAAGCACGAAAATGTTGCCGTTAACATCACACTAACGACTAATGTATCTCAAATACAATGGTGAACAAGCTTTTGTATTTTTGTACGATAACCTTGCCTAATGTAAACGTGCAAAGCATGTAATGCAAAAATATTTGCACAGATGAAAATCGTAATGACATGCGATGCTATTTAAATAAGGTAAACTTTATTTCATAATTGCCATATTTTTAAAATAGTATTTCATTACAAAATTTCATTTCCAGAAAATAAATATTATTGAAGTAATGCAATGCCGTAATCTTACATGAAGTTATACTAATATACAATGAAAGCAAGTATTGTATCGTAGTATAATTTATCGGAGTTCAAATGCATCTATTAGTATTGCAATATCATTTGCAACATTGGACAACAGCTGTCAAATTAATTGCAACACTATCATACTAATTATATTGATATACGATGTTATATTAATAATAAAACGACATATTCCAGCTGCCTTATGTATTTTTATTTTTTTATTACAATATGACATATTTGATCTCATCACAATTTTGATCAAGACGATATACAATATTTTAGTTATGAAATACGAATTCTAGCACTACAGTACCTCAACTGCCATAACTAAAAAGCATAATAGTTGTAATATCCTAAAATTTTGAAGTCAAAAGAAATTGAAATATAAGTTGATTTGAGGTTTAAAAATTAAAACTGATTTGGATTTAAAATGAAGAATTTTGGACTTGAAAATAAAGATTTTGGACTTATTTATAAGAGGGAGGAAATAGAGGGACCAAATTGCAATTATGCCATTAACAGATAAGCACAGCCGCAGGAACCGCCTCCGCCAGCTCCTTTCCACGTGCCGCGTGCGCCTGGAGAGAGAAAAGGAAGTTCCTCTCTCCCTCTCCCTCTCGGTCTCTCTCTCTCGCGTTTGCCGCGCCAGCCGCACCCTCTGTCCGCCTTTCCGCGCCAAGCCGAGCAAGAGCAGCAGTAGTGGTTGCTGCTGGGAACCAGGGAAGAAGAAGGAGAGGAAAGGGAAGAGGAGAAGAGGAAAGCTAGGGAATTTTCAGGCTTGGTTAAGGTAGGTAATCCTATCCTTAAAGTTAATATTGTTATATTATTGTTTGTGGAAATGAACGAATGTTGTGAGAATTTAAGAATTATATTATTATGTCATGTTTTCTGTTAGTAGTTTGTGTAAGGAGAAATAATTGATGGATTTCAAGTCTTGCTTTTTATTGATGTTTGATCCATTAAGTGGATTTCAGAATAATGAAGTTGAGGAGATTATTAAGGTTGATCCTTATATATTATGAAATAAATGAAGAAATGAATAGATGGGACTTAGGGATGATATCTTTTCAGTCAGTCATTAGAATTATGTGAAATGTGTTTCTTAAGATGATATTGGTTCTGAGTATATTACACGAGAAGAATATGATAATGAATGTAAATTATATATGTTATTGTGCTATGTATGCTGTGTATGCTGTTATTTGAGCAAGTGAGTGGATGAGATATGCTTGTCTGTGAGGTGATGTGGTACTAATGGATTTTTGTATATCAAGAACCGATGAGGGCGGAGAGTTTCCTATATATATGTTATTTCGATGAGGGCGGGGAGTGTACGCCGGGTGATGTCCTAAGAAAAAGGAATCATTGATGCAAGGTGCGGCTCCCGTCAAGGCTTCTAAAATAACAAGCGGTAGGAACTCTTGTCAAGCTTATAGGTGAAAGGGTATGAAAATAATAGATCCGCATCACTAAACAGAATATTATTATGTTGTGATGAATAAATGAGTTAAATTATGATAATTCATTTGTTTATTACATTTGATATTATGCTGTCAAGATTGATGATATGGTATGTTATTATTGCACATTGAGATGATATTTGCATTCATGATTTAAAGGCGATAATGAGTAAGGCAAGTTTCTCACAAGCAATCACACATGCCAGCTCGAGCTTAAATAATATGATTTTGGCGCGACGGCGTCCAAGGCCCTTTTGGGGCTGATGGGGTGGCGACTTCATAAAAGTGGCTAATGAGAGCCATTGTGAAAGGATCCTTGTGCTATATTGACGTAACGACGTCCCGTGATGTAAGTCGAAAGAGTTACTCACGGGGAGGTGACGATCTCCAAATTATTGAGGCATTTGAGGTGATTGGTTGAGAAACCTGGGGCCCAGAGATATAATAATATTGAGTACAGATGATTATGCTATTGATATTAAAGGATAATATTTTTAAAACTATCTTGCATATTGGAATTGTTGTTGTGGAAATTGATTTTATTAAACTACAAAAGAAGTCAGGTAATTTTTACATTCAATTAACAACAAAATATTCTATAACATATAGCCAGAGGTCGAAAAAACATTTTTGCCACGTAAATTTTACAAATATATGATAACAATTATAATAATGGCGAACACCAGTAAAAAATCACGGGAATTCAAACTTCAAATAACACCAATTTTTTAATTTGAATTCAAATTACCTTCATATATAGCCCTAGCATTAGCTTGCCATTAATGAGTCCAAAATGACCTATTGTAGGACACCATTAATTAATACATTTAAGGGCTTATTTGTTTAGCTAGATTAAAATTAATTTGGTTAGTTTTAATCAAATATGTTATATCATGCATAAAATCTAATATTAAAATTTAACTATATTTCACATCATACACATAATTCAAAATAAAAAACTAACTTTATTTCACATCCTGAAAACATAAAACATACCAAAATGATATCCCCCATATATTTCAACATAATAACTAATATTATTTCACATCATTCATAACTTTCAATAAAAAAATATATTTATCTAAGTTTAACTTTAACTTTGTTAAAATTAACCTTTTCAAACAAATAGGCCATTAATATTTTAATTTTACCTACGCAATGCAGTAAATAAAATATCAAGTCGTAAGGCGGTGCGAAAAGAGGAAAACGCCAACATCATTGTTCATAGTATTATGTTACGAAAAGACAAAATACTCCAACAACTAGTATTTACATTGACTGTAAACAAACTATAAAATTGTATTGAAGAACAATAAAATATAAGAAAACACATAATTATTATACATGTAATACAAAATGAAACAAATACAAAGCAAGCTTAGAGATGTAATAATTATAAGAAATCGGAAGTGCTATAAATTGAGAATAATTTGGCTTCTATGACTGTTTCAGTATTTAAACTTACCTGAAAGATTTACAGGTCTTCCATGGCTTTATTATAAGCCTACTTTAAATCTCAAAGGTAAATTTTGTATGCTCATTTAATTGCCATTGCCTTGATTATTGTAATTTTCATAGTTTAACAAGAGGCCATTAAATGTGAAAGGAAACCAAATCTTCCTAGTTAAGTTCAAAAAGCATAATGTGTTAGTTGATTTATCTAACAAGCTGGATTTGGAACGGAAAAATTCAATCGAGAATCGTCCCGTACATTATTTGGGTCGAATAGAGATTCGATTTGGATCGAGGATGACTAGGATTTGAGCCATGACCCAAAATAGATCAAATTTTAAATTGGATTTCGGGTTGACCAAAAATGAAAATGACATCCAAAATTCTCATAAAAAGGAAACTAGAACAGCACTCATGATTTCCTTTTTGAGAGAGTCAAACTATACAATGAAAAAACTTGACAAAATTCTTCTAATTGTTAGCAATATTAGGAAAAACAATCTCCACTTAAGGTGTATATATAAGTTATAATCCTCAATTACAATAATAAATATCAAACTAATAAGTTATAATTTCTACATTATGAAGCATGGATTTAACTATTTTGAATTATTGAAGTCAAATACTATAAAGTTGAAGGGACATAAAATAGAGCAGAGAAAACAACAAAGATGTCGAGAAAGGTCTTCAAACTCAAAGATATTTGAAATTCCAATAAAAATTGAAACCTTGCAAGGTCAATTAAGTACAATAAGTAGAAGTGAAGTAAATATCTTAAATGAGATTATAAAATCCTACCATTTGAAGAACTTTGAGCTTCTTGTCCACTTAACAAATGTGACATTCCCACATTTATCAGCTCCAATTATTTAGCTTAAGCACAAATCCATGTGTTCACTTGCCTCTAGAATAAACTAAATTCATATCAAAGAAAATAACAAAATAAAAAATAGGTAATTAGAATCTTGCTCATGTAAAAAATAAAGAAAGACCAAAGAAGGCATGGCAAGAAACTATAAGGAAAGGCCTTACATACTCAAAGTTAAATGAGGAGCTCTTATTTGATAGAGTGAAATGGAAACAAATGATTTATGCAGCCAATCCTACCAAGTGGAATAAAGGCTTTTGGTTATTGTTGTTGTCATTGCTGTTGTTGTTATTGGATGCTCTATTTAAGGATTAAAAATCCAAAGTTAAAATAATATACAAATGCCATTGCCTGTTAAAGAAAAATATAAATGAAAGGTAAACATAAAAGCAACACAATAAGTAACAGTTGAAAGTTAGATATACTCCATTACATTCAAATAAGGGCAATTACAGGCTGAACCTGCAGCAGTATTTAGGAGCAGAATGATACCATGCAAATGATGTATACTAGAGCAAATTTTAATGCAATGGAGAAAATCAAATGCAGAGATAGTTGGGAAGAAGCTGATTCAATTCGGCTTCAATTTTCCCTCCTTTTTGTTCAAACCTTGAGATTAAGGGCTTTATAAGATATATTTTTAATTCTTTTTAAAGGTATTTACAAGCCTTAGACTCCACTTTCAAATAGAAAGATCCCTATAAAGAGTCATCTTACGAATTATATGGCCCACAGAGGTCATGAAAAGTGTAATGGAATAAAGAACACTGAGATCCACATCAATTTCTATTAAATCAGAATAGTTGTATTTGTCATTGACTCAAAAGAAATGTGATGCAGGGTCGTATGTAAATGTTGGTTATGGAAGTACTGAAAATTATTGCGATAATCAAGAATTTAATTCTACTTGCAATAGCAATGAAATTTTTTTTTAAAAAAAAGTGGATTTATGGAAATTATGAAACTACCAAATTAGATATTAAGGTGAAGTTAATTTCGATGAAACGGATCAAGAGCCATGGAGTCTGGCAATCTCACAATAAATCTCAAGACTCAAAAGCATTAGTAAGAAGCTAAATCTTATATAACAGATTCACCTAGGAGATCCAACTCTCATACAGAGCTGCAGTCCGTAGGAACTCAAATGATATACCACCAAATAAAATGATTCAGTTAGGAGCATACCTAGCAGCCAAAACCTCGGATCCGCGTGGGAGCACATGCAAAAGATCCAAGTGGCCTTTCAGAGATGAAGATTTCGGTATCGCGGAATCAAGCTGGAGGAAGCCTCCGTCGGCAGACGGCGGACTCGGCGGACAGAAAGCAGCGTTAAAGAGGTGCTGTTGAGGACGTGCGTCGATCAGCTGGCGTTTGGCGACGACGAAGAGTGAGTCTCCCTGGAGAAGACGCGCTCGTGTTGGGACCGAGGGCTTTCCGTCTCTGTGACGTAAGAGGAGTGGTATGATGGAAGTGCGGCTTATAATAAGTCAAGGGTATTCCAGCACTTTTTTTTTATAAGCCTGCAAATTCAAGTTATTTAAAAATGGTCCAGTTACATAAATGCTCACTAAAATTTAATTATTTTATCATATATATATATATATATATATATCATATAAAAATGTAACTTATATAAAATATATAAAATATTAAAATTTTAATGATATATATGTAAATTTTTCTTTTAAAATTATATTAAATTTATGGATCAATCAACAGTAGATTTAATGAAATTTTCTTTTATTTCTCTTCACATTAATTTAATTATTCAAAAAATAATATAATTCAATTATTAGATAGCATACAATATGCTTTTAAGTTTTAATTTTTTTTTTCAAATCTCAATTTCACTAAAAATTTTTTATTCTATTAATTTTTTTTTCGATAACAACTCTCCGAGTACAATAAAATGTGATCATTGCTTTCAATACTTTAATTTTATTATTTTTATATGAATTTTAATAAAATTATAATTTCAGGTCTGCCTTTCTCTTTTCATTACCTATTGCTTCTTTCTATGTACGGCCTTAACGGATTCATACCAAAAAAAAATTAAGTTAATATTTTATTAATATTTTAAATTCATTATAATTATATAATTTTTTATTTTATTAATACTTTGACTTTGTATTTTAGTACCATATTATAACGCTATGCACCACTATTATATTACATATTTGAATATAATTTTAGATTATATAAATTACATTTAAATAAAATTATAATTTTCATAATTTTTTTATCTATCAATTAACTTAAAATTAGCTTAAATTTATAACATTATAATATAATTTAATAATGTTTAAAAGTACTTTTATTTTTAAATTAATTTATAAGATTAAATTAATATCAAAATAGTTGAATTAAATTATTATATTTAAATATTTAAATATGATGTAATTAAAAAAATATCATAATAATTTAATCTCCGATCAGATTCCAAATGCTGACCAAAAAATTACAATAAATTTTAGTTATATAAATTATATTAAAATAAAATTATAATATATTATAATTTTTACGATTTTTTATCTATCAATGAAGTCAGAATTAGTTAAAAATATAAAGCATCAATAATCGTAACATTATTCAATAATGGCTCAAAATAATTTCATTTTCATATTAATTTAATATTTTATTTGCTAATGATATATTAAAATATTAAATTAATAAAATCATATCATAATCCTCGCTGCATATCTGTTTGCACATTAATTACATTAACGTCTGTTTGGCGTAAGAACTAAAATCAGAACTAAAATAATAACAAATAATTCTTTTAATTATTTTATATAAATTTTAATATATAAAATTATTATTTTATTTCACATACTTAATAATTTTTAATAAAAATATTTTTATTTCATATTTTAGATTAAAATATTTAAATTGAGTATTTTGATTTTGGATGTAAATAAAATTAATATTTAAATAAAAAATATTGAATATATAAAATAAAATAATATTTTTCATATTAAAATTTGTGTAAAATAATTTAAAAATTTTATTTATTTATTATTATTATTATTTTAAATTAGTACTATTTTAATCCTCCCGTCAAATAGGACCTAAATTTTTATTTTTTTAATCATATTTATTTTCTAGTGTATATATATATATTAAAAAATATTTATTTCATTCATGCTCAAAAATGACATGAGTAAACGTAGGGGCATTTACATATTACATTTTAACCATAAAAAAATATAAAATTACAAATTATTCTTAATTAACAAAGTAATGCTGAATTCATAAGTGTTAATGTGTAATTCAAGAGGATTAATATGTAATTTTCCTATATAATTTATAGCCAAACTATAAATATTCAATTTGAGGGTTTTAACACCTAATTAATTATATTATATTAGTAAATGTATTGTTTAGCTCCACTCGAACTTGACTTGAATATTTTTAAAATAATTTGAGCTCGATATGATTTGAGTTTGAACCGAATCGAATTAACCCAAACTAAATAGAATTTAAATTAACTCGAATTGATACTTGACTACCGATAATAATGATATTGCAATTACCTTTCTGATCATTATCGTCAAAGGAGAGAATTATCTCAAAGAGATAGAGGAGAAGAGAATGTGCACGGCTTATGGAGAGAAATCGAGTGAGACAAAGAGAAAATACAATAAGGGATAATTTCATCGATATGTTGACATAAAGTAAAAAAATTGAGAATCACAAAGGTTAAAATTATTGCGACTGACTTACTCGAGAGATTAATTGAAATCACGTGACCTCAAGTTCGCGAATATAATTTACCAAAATATATATATATATATATATATATATATATATATTATTCATGTAGCTCCACTTTCTAAAAAACATTTTTTTGAGTGAATTGCTTAATTTTTGGTCCATTTAATTTTTTTTAATGATCCTCTCAATAGGCCTCTTATAAAATAAAAATTAATTTTTTATTTGGACCAATGAACTGCAAAATAATTGATAATTTAAATGAAAATATAAAAAATAATTATATTTACATATTTTATACTTCACATTTTTTTTCTTTATAAATGCTAGCTACACACCCTAATAAAAATATAAATATTACATGCAATATAATTCTAATTATTAAATTATATACATATTAAATGTTATACACATTTTAAATCTATAAATATTATGCATTACACATTTATTTTAATAAATATTACATTTAAAGTGTGCACAAATATTTATGTAAATAGAGTGTAACATTAACATATTGGGTATCTAATTGTAAATAATAATAATAATAATTTTTGTGTTTAATATGCAATGCAAAACTCAAGAAACTCTATTATAAGCAATCTATCCCTAAAAATCCATTTATATATAGCTTGATATAATTAAGGGTAAATTGGATTTGGGTCCCTTAGATTAAGAGAGCATTGTTAATTAGTCTCAACTTTTAAAAAAATTTAATTTTAGTTGTTAAGATTATTCCAAAATCTCATATTTTTGGGTGGCCTTTCATGCTAGAAAAAAAATAAAAATTGATTATTATTTGTCTAGTTTAAATAATTTATACATTGCTCTATAAAAGTTTAATAAAATTCTAAAAAAAAAAATTTCAAATTTTTATTTTTTTCTAAACATTTAAAATTTAAAATATTAATATTATAAAATTATTGTATAATAATCCTCTATGCTCTCTTATTATGAGCAATTTTTGCGTTCAGGCATCTAATCACAGCTCACTACATCAATATTAGGTGGGAGCCACTCTAATATAGCCCGAACGTTCGGGAATCCAATCAGAGCTCGCTGCGTCAATACTGAGTGGGGCCTATTGCTGATATATTCCGAACATTCGTACATCCAACTGGGGCAGAACTAGCTTTGAATAAGCGTGTACAATAGCGATTTGATTCTAATTTTTAAAAATCTTTAATATTAGCCTATGAAATTACAAATACTCTACAGTTTGGATTCCAATTAAAATTTAATTACTAATTTTTTACAAATGTGCTATATGATTAGTCTTATTTGTTAACCCTATAACTTTTTAGAATATTAATATTTATATTTTTTTATTTTTACATTTTTAATTTATAGAAATAAAGAAATTAGAAAAATTAAATTTTAAATTTTTATTAAATTTTTAAAAAATACTAAAAAAATAAATGGTTGTAATATAACTTTGAAATATGTAAATAACTCAAAGTAGTAAAAATGATCAAATTTCACATTTTTAATCAAAAATAGTGAAAATAATAATATTTTAAAAGAGAACTAAAACTGCAGTATTTTCATAATCTCAGCACCCAAGTAAAAGTTTTTAAAAATTTAAACCAATTTGCAACACTCTTCTAACCTCGCACGCCCAGATGCAATTTATCCTATTATATATAACATAATATAATAATAGTTTTAATTAATTAATTATTAATTATGTATTATATTCTCTATCGAACACTATTGCCTCACTTCTCTTCTTTAGCCATTTAAGCCAGCTGTTCCTCAAAGTAAAATTCTAACAATCAGTCAGAGTTGTCTCCAACGATTCTCATTGATTTTCGTATTGCCAGCAGTCAATTCACATCGCCTTCGTCGTTAGGCTCCCGCTGATCAACGCTGCCTCCATTTAGTTTTCTCTATCGAGTCAGTACCTCGTTCAACAATCTTTGCTTAGTCTTCTGCTTCAAATTGATCTCCTGCTCCTCCTTCTTCCCATAATTGTTGGCTTCATCTGACCCCCTTGAGCCGAGATCTTGGTTCCGCCACTGACATCCAATTAAAGCTCACTATATTAATATCGATTGGTGCTCGCTGACGATATAGTGAGAATTTATTGGGCACCCGAACGCAAAAATAATTTCGGCATTTAATGTCAATAGGGTCATTAATAAGAATTGGGGGGGGGGGCTCTCAACTGCTCATATTTCTCTCAATGATTTGACAGGGACAGTACTCCTATGAACACCACTTGTGCAGCTCAGAAAAATAATAGTTAGCAATAATTATAAATCAATAGAACACTGACAAATAATCTTTCCCCACTTTTAATGAAATATTAGTATCAATATTGTGCTTGCCCTTCAAGAAAATATTAAAAAAAAAATTCTAAAAATTTGATTTCAATTTCAAATCATAAAATCAAAATATCACTTTCGATAATTTCGATAATTTTAATAGTATCGATATAAGCTATTTTAATACTTTTATAAATTATTCAAATGCTATAAATTTAAAATTAAATAATTTATAAAAATATGTAATATTATAAAAAATATATTTATTTGTTTTAGGAATTTTTTAGTTTTTTTGATCAAAATTGATCGAGTTTTAAAACCTTAATTAAAAGTTCAAATGGGTCTAAACCTCATAAAAATTTTATTTTATTTATTTTTTAAAATAAAAAAAATCTATTTTATTTTGTTGTCTTGGCTTAAACTGATTTTAAATTTGTCGAAACAAATTGATTTTAATCAAAACTTAATGTTACACTTTCAATATTGAAATATTTTTCTTGATTTGTTTTAATGGAAAAACTTCAATCACTTTAGGGTTCATCTGATTATTATTTTTTTAATATTTTAATTTATTATAAATTTTATTAATTTTATTTTATATTCTACATAAATTTTAATATAAAAAATTAATTTTATTTTATATTCAATGTAAATTTAAATATTAAAATTAATTTTATTTTATATTTTATGCACCTCCCATCAATATTATATATATATATATATATATATATATATATATATATATATATTCTCTCACTTAAAATTAATTCTCCAACTAAATAATATTTTAAGGTTCATTTGTCTCATTAGGTTAATTTTAATAACTTAAAATTTAAGTTTTGATGATGCTTTTTGAAATTTGTGAAAAATTTAAAATAAATTTAGTATTTTTTTGAAATATACGTAAAATATGAAATAAATTTTATTTTAATACTAAAATTTATATAATTTGAAATATTATTAATTTTATATTAAAATTTATGCTAAATTACTGATAGGTCCCTGTAGTTTGTAGATAAGTATATTTTGATCTACATTTTTAAACTATGTTATTTAAGTCCCTAATTAAAAAATTTTGGGACTCCCTAATTTGCTTTTCTTTTGGATCACTTTTTAAAATTTTAAGGAACTAAGCAAATGATTTTAAAAAATATTAGGATTAATATAAGTGAGATTTCAAAAATTGTGAACCAAAATGTAATTATAGATAAATTATAGAGACATATTAGTAATTTCTCTAAAATTTATGGATGCTTTGATATGTAAGATTAATTTTGATTTTCAAGATTAAATGAATTAAATTAAAATACATTTTTGATAATAATATTAATGAACAGTCCTATTCCATAATAACTTTGAGGACTAATTCAAAAATTTGCCCTGTGAATTTAATTTGAACTTTCATCAATAAAACTCATTTGATTGTTTAATGCTTATAAGATTCCATTGACTAGAGCTTTAAATAGCTTGTGCTTATAAATGCTCTGCATGATGGAGAAAAATGCAGGAGATCAGCTTGAGAGCTTCAGATTCAGTGATAACACTGGATAGAATCGGATTTAGAATTCGGGTCGATAAACTAACTCGTAATCGACAAATGTATATCGCAGTAAACGAGCAGATAACGTGACTTGAAGCAAACCCAAACTTAGCCCAATCAGATTACGAGCAGTCCTGCAAGAAAATTTCTCACATTTTCAATTGTTGTATGTTAAGGGAAAAATCTGCAATGCATGTCATTCAGCCTCGACACGTGACAGGATTGGCTTAGCCCACTGATAGGTCACTCGAACTATATTCCCGAATAAATTCGAGAAACCAACTTGGGCTAAGTCCAGCGATTGAACAACTTAGAGTTAATCCAACAAGGTGATTGAACAGATGACTACCCAGCATCTCTTATTATATCATAACTTTACCGTATAGTGTAGCCACATCCTAGGAGTAGAGGAGAGGTGACTTCCATAAATGCCTGAATTGATGGGAGGCATGGGCAGGCCTTGTCACTGCCCATGATGACTATCTGTTTCATTATTAATGAGAGCCACTTAACTCCACTAAATCTCACTCACTACGTTCCCACTATAAATATTCTCATTTATGGTGAGAATGAGGTTTAAAATTCTGACTCTCCAAACTCTATTAAGTGTCTGGCAAGTACTATTCTTCTACTGTTCGGCTCTGGTTTTCTTGCTTTATTTGGCCGGCTCTCTTCGATAGAACCTCCATAAGACAATTGGCGGCTTGCTCGGATCCTTCTCCCATCCTTGCAGGAAAACTCCTTCTTTTTCTGACTATACGCCGCATCACCTCTTAACTTTCTCTACATCTCTTTATTATCTCTAATTCCTAATTTGAATTTTTTACCCAAATATTGTACACATGCAAAGTGCTTTAATTTTCAAGAGACGCTGATGATCTTCTCTTCCCTCCTGATCCTCTAGTATCAGGTCCCTTTGAAATAGCTGATGCAAGCCATTAATGGAGGATGGACTAAAGCAAGAAAGTGTGCAGGCTTTGGCACAGAGAGAGAAAGAGAGAGAGAGAGAGAGAGAGAGAGAGAGAGAGAGAGAGCTCTGGTGCTTCAGAGGATGATATAATTGATTCCCTGATCCTCCACTGAGGTGAGAGGGAGTGCTGGTACTGCCTTCATCAGGTGTGAATTAATTGATGGCTACTACTACTTCAGTGTAACTTCTCTTTCTCTAGAGCTAATATTATTGAATATTGGAAGCTTCATTATAAAGTTAATTATGATATCTTATATTTTTATTGTTCTAAGATTTAAAATTTGGGATTGAGGTGAGCAGGATGATTAAGCTAGCTCAGGATTTTGAAGTGCATTTCAGCTCACATGATGCTTGAAAATGTGATTGTTTTTAGTTATGATTGACTAGGATCAGATCAAGATGAAGCTGATCAGAGATATTTTGTTTGACATCAAGCTTGTTTAAATTTAAAGCAATTCTTTTTCGAGAAAACTCGAGCAATCAGCTCTCCTCCGTGAAGAAGTAAATGATCCACGAGCGAGACAGCCATTGAGTTCACTTCTAGATAGTGGGGAGATTTCGGAGGCACGCGCGGTCTTGATGAACCCCATAATTTATTTTCTATAACAAGTAACAATTGCTTGTCGAGCTATATTAACACTAAAGAAGTTCGTGAAGAGAATTTGAAAGGTACACGATTAAACCTTAAGAACACATAAGCAAGAGAGGTCTCAATATCCTCAAGAAAAACCTCCTATCTAAATTAAAAGGTTCATGATTAAACCTCCTATTCACTGTTAGTAGGGGTGGCAATATATGACCCGACCCGTGAACCCGACCCGAACTCGACCCGCAAATTTCGGATATGGGTCATGAATTTTGACCCATTTATTAAACGGGTCGGGTTTGGGTTGGGCATAATCGGATTGGGTAGGGTTCGGGTTAGGCATTTATCAAAAAATACTTTATAAATGGGTCGGATCGACCCGCCAACCCGACCCATTTTTTAATCGGGTCGGGTTCGGGTCATGAATTTTGACCCTATTTAATAAATGAGTCGGGTTCGGGTTAAGGCTATTCGGGTCAAGTCGGATTCGGGTTCGACCCGAACCCGACCCACCGACCCATTTTGCCACCCCTAACTGTTAGGATGGGACAAATTATAGATCCATTTGTGAAGTAGCTATTTTATACAAAGTCTAAAAATTTTGAAAAACTATTCTCCAGTGCTCGTGAAATAAGCGAAATGTCCCTAGAGGCAGTCTTTTATTTTATCATTTTCATCTATCTTCTTTAGGAAGATTTACGTCTAATCGGCCCCCATAAAGAAAAAGTACAAAGTGTTCGAGAAGTTTAAAGAGTTATTTCATGCTGACAACACACCGTGATGGTTGCGTTGAGCCATTGTACAAGTATTATAAAAGTCATGATATTCATTGTAAGTGCACTTCCAGAGACATCTCCCAAAAATGATATTACAGAGTGTTTGAAATAGCACTATCATGGAAAGAATTTGATGTTGATTATAGCAAGCAAAGTTGTCCGAGTCGCTTTGGGTGGAGGTAACATTAACAATCATCGATGTTTCCATCATTCACTTGTCAATCACTCAGGATGGAGATATGCTATCATGTGTAAGAAATATGTTCTCTCGATCAACTTAGCATGTCAAGTTGTAGGGCATATGCATATGTTCTAAAGGATGAAAAAACCAAGCTTCATGCAATGGTATGTGAATGCATCTTTCTTGTGTACTTATACGATAAGCATGAGCACAGACTATTGGACCTAAAAGAAAATAAAATTGTACGAAATTGAGGCATTCTTTTCTTTGAGAATCAAATCCTGGGAGAGATCAAGATATGAGAAAAGACTCAATACTCTTCAACTACAATTGACGAAAGAGTTTGTGCCTTCTCAAGTACACTATGAAGATGGTGGGGATGATGATGAGGCTTTAGAAGATACGACACTATTTAGTAAAGAGATCGAGGATCAAAATAAATATTTTCAATTGTTCCTGAGATTATCTAGAAGCTCTAACGCAAGGGCGAGCATCAATGCGTTACTGCGTCAATGGATGTAGGGGCAGCCTAAGAGAATTAAGGAAAATATGGATGGCAAATTGGATGAATGAATGACAATGTATACCATAGGTGTTTCCCGAGCTTTTGTCTGCCTCTTCTTGAGACATCTGACTTATCTTCGGATCTTCACGAGATACTCCGAGTTTTCTCAAGTATCACACTCTTAGTTCTCATCCTCGATTCCTCAATGATTCGCAGTCATTCCGGAATTGGAGTCGATCTCCTTATCAATAGATCCATGAAGTCTATCAAAATTGATAGGATGAATCTATCAACGCAATACTCGAAATTACTTAGCATAATTAATCATGACTCTACCCTCACTTAAAAGACCTAATTTGAACATTGTACAAGCCAAAGGTGATGAACATTTTTAAAACCATTTAAAATGGCATGAATTCCAATAATCCAACTAAAAGATCCTTCTGATCTTTCAAAGAATTTAGTCCTACAAGATTATTACTGAGAAGATAACGAAATTGCTAACCATCTGATTATTGGGGCTTTCGTCTCATCTCTCTTTTTAGGATTATTGAGCTTTTGCGTATCGACTTTTATTATGATAAGTAGCTGAAGCTAGACTTATCCATGATTTTCATTGCGTAAACACTAGAGGCTTCTTCTTGAGAGACTTCTTTTTTTTTTAATTATTTCTCCCAAATATCATAATTTTTTTTTCACCACATTTGAAAATTATAGCTTTGTGGATTCAAATCCGAGATTTCCTGGTTTCAAGTTAGCACTTTTCTCACCAGGCTAAAAGAAGCTCCACCAAAAGATATATCAATTTTGAGAGTGATTTAATTACTAGACATAAGTGAAAGACATTTATTGGATAAAAATATTTATAACCAAAACTCAAGTATATATAAAAACAATTAAGGGTGCAAGATGATTAGTGGTGGTTTTATTAGAATTAAAAGGCCTCTTAATAGATTATTATTATATATATATATATATATCAACATCATTAGTGGAGATGCCTTAATAATGAAATCTTATCCTCAATAATATATATATTTTTTTATAAATGGTTATAGAAAGGGAAATTTTACCAATAAAATTAAGCAACTTTACTTTTGTTTCTCCATGCAAATGATAGTTCTTATCATTCTAAGTAACACTAATAATTCTTTTACTTATGATTATGCTCTAATCAACCAACATTATATTAATCAGAGTAGATATTATTCAAGTTCCTAAAATTATAGATAATATTATAGAAGTCCATAATTTAAAAAATTCTTCATTTATTTTCTTAAATATATCAATTTTGATCTTTTTGTTAAAAAGTTAATTTAAAGAAGAAACTTACAATTAAGTCTCTTAACCAACTAATAAAAAGTTTATGAGATTCATTAAAAAGGATTAGTGAAGTATTTAAATCAATCTCATGAATCAATTGATAATATTTTTGAGACCCATGAACATTGATTAATAATGAATTTTTAAAATAATAGGCCTAAAAAAAGATTGAGTACTTCAAAAATGAAAGTTAGATAGTGTTCTACAATTTTGTAATAAAACTTGAGTGGGGATGTTTGTTTCTAAAGTTATTTTTAATTGAAGTTAAAAGTAAGTTTTAATATAATATTTTTATTTTAAGATTTATGAAAAATTTTAAATGAAGTTAATTTTATTTTGGAATGTGCATGAGATTTGATTTTTTTATATTAAAATTCATGTAAGATGTAAAATAAAATTAATTTTAATATTAAATTATATGTAAGTTTTTAAATAGAAAATAATATATAGCCCCCAAAAGTAGCTCAAAATACTTATAAAGACCTTTAAACAATGTTTTTATCAGTCAAATGAGCTCATTACTTTTAGCATAATGTTCTTATCAATTGGACAAAAGTATCATCTAAAGATCCTAAAATCTTTTGATCATTTTCTTCGATTATGTAGTATTATTTATTAGGTTAATGTTAAAATTTATGTACAATGTGACGGCTTATGATAAAAAGTGAGGAGAGTAATTATCGAGTGATGTCCCAAGAAAAGAGAATTGCTGAGAAAAAATACGACTATTAGTATGATTTTAATCCCGATAATGAGTATTAAGAAGGACAGTTGAATGGATTGCTTTGCATCAAAGTAAGATGAAAGTACCCGAGGTGTATAAGTAAATAATGTGATCTCAAACTATAAAGACATATTTTGAGATAAATTATAAGGTCAATAATGAGAAACTTTATAGTTAAATGTGCATGAGTTGGAGTAGCCTTCAGATGAGTAACCTCTCGAGAAGTGTCCAAGACTCGTATATTTTCTAAACTTAAAGCGAATAATATCTCTATAGCTGAGACACCGAATACTATAAAAAGTCGACCTTGTCACCTATAAAGTTATTTCTAATTGAACGAAAGATAACGTTTGTTATTATGTTTTTGATTTGAGATTTATAAAAAGACATGAAATAAAATTTATTTTTTTATTTTAAAATTTATGTAGAATGTGAATTAATTTAATTTTATTATTAGAATTTATGTGAGATTTGAAATATTCTTAATTTAATATTAAAATTTATACATGATATAAAATATATGATTAATTTTAATCCTTATTAAAGTTAACTCGGGCAAACAAATTACTAATATCAGCTCCAATTTTTTACTGAGATTCAACAATAATTTCTGCAGTTTTCAGTCAGAGACTGTTGAAAAACAGCAATTTTTTTTTCTAACACTGCTGAAATCATCTGCTTTTAAGAAAAATGCTACTAAATTCCATCTGTTCTTCATCAATTTCTGCTGAAGTTCAACAGTTTTTGCTCAATTTCAGCAGAACTGTGATGAACATGTGAAATTTTGTTGTTTTCAGCATCTTCTTGTTGAAATTAATTATCATACCTTCAGCTTAAAGAAACAAAATGATCCTAAAAACGATAAAAAAAAAGGAAGATTACGAAGGAGAAGAGTTTTCGTTTATCTCGACCTCCGCTTGAGATTTGATTGGAAGATCGATTTGGGCCAAATATAGCTCGTTTGTCATCGATTCAAATTTAATTTGATTAAAAATTTATTCGATATTCGATTAATCTTCGACTTTTTAATCAATATTGTGGTTCTTTAATTTAAATTAATTAGGCTTTAAGATATAAGTCTCACTTTACTGAATATTGTTTTATTTTTAAGTATAAGATAAATAATTTATGGTTTTATTAATTATAAAATATTCTTTTTTGTCACCTCCTAACAAAAAAAGATGACAAACTTTATTCAAAAGGACCTAAATAATATTTATGTAGATCTTAGATATCCGATTAAAAATATTTTTTAAACTAATTATAGACTTATGATGAATGATTTCAAAATCGTAGGCGTATGTGTTATTACTAATTAACTTTAGAGACGTGAATCATTTTTATTCGTCTAATTTATTTTATATATGGTGGGACCTAATTGAAAATATTTTTGAGACTAGTGGGTCCAAGTAAAATATTTTCAAAATTCTGTACCAATGTGATATTAACCACTTATATGTATATTTATTTCAAGAAAATAAATTTTAATCTTCCACAAGCCATAATTAGCTTGAAAAGGTTTCATTAGCCAATCAAATGCTCCCATTATGCCATGGTTCTCTATCAAACACAAGTAAGACATGCTTTTTATTTTATCAAAAAAAAAAAAGAAAGATTTTAATTGAAACCAATATTTATCTTATGATTTTATCGATTAATACGTTATTGCACGTTACGTCGTATTCTTCTATGGATGTTAGATGCGAAATGAATTACATGAGAATTTTTTCGCATCAGAATCTGTTTCAATTAGGATATGATTACTTATCGACAGCAACCTGGGCTGAAAGTAGGAGAGAGAAAGGGTATTTTTATCATTTATAGCTAAAAAATTAACTTAAAATATATATTAATGTGAACCTTTTGAACTTTATTGAAATATTTTTGAAATCATGAGTCTACTTAATAATACCTTTAGACCTAAAGAACCTTGATGATATTTTCCCTATAATTAATCCTAATTCAAGTGTAAATTAACAATATGCTGCTTTTCCGACATGAACATAGTGGAGATGAAAGGTTTTGAAATCATGAGTCTGCTTAATAATACCCCTAAACTTCAATAACCTTGATGATATTTACACTATAATTAATCGTAATTCGAGTGTAAATTAACATATGTTGCCTATCCGACATGAACATAGTGAAGATAATTAGGTTTTTGAATTCATAGGTCTACTTAATAATACCCTTAGACTTCAAGAACCTTGATGATATTTATCGTATAATTAATCCTAATTCGAGTGTAAATTAATATATCTGTCTATCTGACACGAACATAGTGGAGATAAAAGGAACTTCACAATCTAATCTTTTTTTTTCCTTGGTGCAATAAGGTAGCCATCAAAACTAATAGGTGAGCATATCATATATAGATATGGTGACATAATAACCCTCTTGAAACTATATGTATATGGAGTTACTTTCAAATAACTATTGAAGAAGTGAAAGCAAGCCTACCAATAGAGCCCAAGAGGAATGCCTAACAAATAGCAAAAGCAATGAGCAATAAACCAAGCATCAAGAAGAAAAACTAAGCAATCTTGTCGCGAGTCAACCTTCTAACGATTCAAGAAGACTCGTGAGACTCACCTAAATATGACGAAAAATTGATTGATTCATTGTTGATCTCCTAATAACTGTGTAGTCTCTCTTAGCTATAAATACTGGCTTACTATTAAATTGGGACCATGTAATCTCTAAGAAACTATATGTGACATCTCGTGGCTGAAGATAGCTGGGAGTGACCATGTAATCTCAAATAAAGTGCAGTTTGCAGCAAATTTCAAGACAGAATGATGAGTAGTGAGAGAAACATATAAATAAATTATAGGGGTTTTTATACACAAGACATGAAATTTACACGAAATTACATATTTCACCATCAATTCGTAAATATTACCACTATCATACCATATTCATTTAAATTTTACACATTTCACATATTTCACATATTTCATATATACTTTATAATATTATATGTAAATTAAAATGTATAAATTTATTAATATTTAAATTCTAATATATATTTTTATTTTTACTGTGAACACATCAATTTTCTTACTTCAATTAAAAATTATAATTATATGGATTTAAATTCGGCACCTTAATTGGAAAATTTAAATAGGATAAATAAATTAAAATACATAAATTCATAAATATTTAAATTGTTATTTATATAAATTAATTTATTTATAGTATTTAATTAATATTTATAATATAGTTAAGATCATGGCCAATTTAGAAATGTGAAGTTCACCATCAAAGAATATGGTGTGAAATATGTGAAATGCGTAAAATTTAAATAAATATGGTGTGATAGTGGTAATATTTATAGTTAAGATCAAGGTCAATTTAGAAATGTGAAGTTCACCATCAAAGAATTGATGGTAAAATGTGTAATTTCGTGTAAATTTTATATTCTGTATGTAAAAATCCCTAAATTATATTACAGTAGAAAAAGAGAAGAGTTCTTAAACTGTACAAGTAAATAATATGATTTTATATGATAGAGGTACTTTTGAGGTAAAATCGTGATACTAATAATGAGAAATTCTATATAGTAAAGTATACTTAAATTAGAGTAGTACTGCATCTGAGAAATACCCAAGTTACAAGTTTTCTAAAGCTAGAGTTGACAATTTGAAAAGTTCACGAGGTTATTTTAACATTGATTAATTAGAGCACTACTTTCTCCGTTAGTCTTTTGCACGAGAAATTTATTAGGGAGATATTTTCGAGGAGCCCAAGTTAAATCAAATATATAATTAAGTGTACGCTCATTAACCCAAAAAATTTAGACCAATAAGTAAAAGTCATAAATTTTATATTATTCTCACAACTTATATTAGGGCAATTATGTATATATAATCTCAATAAAATCATATACATGTCAAATAATAGCAATAATAGCAACAATAAAAATATAATAATTATAATATTTACAATAATTAATAATTATTTCTGTATCCATGAGTTCTAAGTGCTCGCTTATGCTCGATTCTTCAAGCTTCACAAATAAATTTGAATATAATTTTAAATGCTCGAATAACAAATAAATGAGTTCGATCGTACTAATATGCAGTTCGTTAACATTTGTAAGCTGTTCGTATGAAACTCATGAACATACTTGATTAGAGGACTCAATATGTGACGCTCATTTAGATATTTAATTAATTCATCTTATTCATTAATTTTAAAAATAAAGTTAGCATGATAATGGACATCGTTATACTTTACAAATATTTATTTATATCTTTTGCGTTCGTCGCGAACTTGAATGTATACAGGCCAAAAGATCATTTGCGAGCCAATCAAGATCTAAGCCCAAATTTATCGTTATGTTCATGAACTATCGATATTCATAAACGAACATGAACTTGAACAGAGTATTACTCGATTCAATTTGGTTCATTTACGGCTCTATTAATTCGAGAAATAATAATTTATGTGCTAAAATGCTTAAAAATATTATCATCAGAGCTGCAATCAAACTGCAGATAGATCATGCCATGCACTCAGTAGTTTTTTATTTTTATTTTTTTTTATTTTTATTTTTGTCACTCAGCTTATTATCTGATTGTTATTAAATGATCCAATGAACCTATAAATCCTATATATTTTTGAAAATTTATCTACATCATATGAAGATGAACACTAACAAGTTTTAATTTAAAATATCTCAATATCTAAGAAAAAAAAGTAAACTGCATCGGGGATCTTTGAAGTCGGGAGTGCATTGCAAATTAATTATAATTTTTGAAAAAAAATTATTTTATTTTATAAGATTGTAAAAATATTACGATTTTGCTCATTATATTAGAATGTCGCATTTCTCGCTTGCATTTTCTGATAGAAAATATAAAATTTGATCAATTTTTACTAGTTTTAATAATTTATATATTTTAAATAACTATTATGTTCCTCAATTCGCATCAATCTTTAAAAAATTAACAAAAATTTAAAATTTAATTTCTCTAATCATCTCGCACTTTCTCTGCTCTACAAATTTAAAAATAAAAATATTAATATTTTAAATTCATATTTATGAAAGCTAAAAAGGTTAATGATTGAAAATAATTTTTCAATATAATAATAATAAAATTAATAATTATATTTTAATTAAAATCAAACGACTATACTTTTACAACTTTGAGAACAAAATATATAATTTTTAAAAAATTGGGACCATTTTAGAATAACATTCCAAGTCTAGATGCATTTTTTCCGAAATTATAGGCAATTTCATATAGGTCTGTAAAAATAAAAACATGATGTTTAAGTCTCCCCTTGCAAAAATTATTTTCACTTATATACATTTTAATATATTCCGTCAAGTTTGACGATTAAGCAGTTATTTCAAAAAAATAAAAAAAATTTTAAATATTAAAAATTACTTTTATAGATTAGAATATAGATAAAAAAATATAAGCTAATGTTAGAGCACTAACTGAAAATATTTAAATATATTTTTAATGCTTAAATGAATATTTTTAATTTTCAAAATAATAATTTTACGATCAAACTTAACAAAATCTATTTAAAAGGACCCACATAGAAAACATTTTGTGCGTGATAGAGCTAGATGATGTGGGGAATTTGCCGTAATGAAATTACCCAAAAGAAATTTGCAAATAAGTCATTTAAATTCTCCCTCACATATTCTTTTCAACATATTTTTGATAAAAACAAAAGGGTACATTGCGTATAAGTTTTAAGAATTTGTTAGAACATTCTCTAAACATCCCTTTCCAAGTCGAAGAGCAGCTCAACAGTCCCAAGTCAAAGAGCAACTCAACAGTAGCTCCTTGCCAAACAGCTGCTCAACAGCAGCCCCACGCTGAAGAGCAGCTCAACAGCCCAACGTCGAAGAGCAGCTCAAAGAGCACACCAGATCGTACTCTCCGTACTACTATGTCAACTCAGCATTTAAGACAGTATGAGAGTCCACTCTCTAATCATCCTTTATAGGAATATGTGTCATATGTGACAGACTACCTATTGTACCCTCTTCTCCCCAGGCTATAAAAAAGGGACTCAGGCTCTCTCACAAGGGGCCACTCTTTCTCTACCCTCTCTCTCTCTTGTATTTATTTGGTCTCCCATTAGAGACGCTCAAGCTTTTGTAAGAGGGGATGGAATTAGTGGATTCAAATCGCTTGGGCGGCGTTGTGGTTTTTCCCCCGGACACTCGGATTTCCACGTAAAAATCGTCGTCTTATTTCTCTCTGTGTTTGTGCATTTTTTGCATCAACAAAATTAATATCACGCATATACATGATTTCAAAAAGTTAACATCTAAGACGCTAATTTCATAAAAATAATCAAATAGTTATTTTTTATTTTTTATTCATTTTTTAAAATGATCAAATTACCCTTCCTCCCCCTAGTTCCCACCATAGATAGGTTTAAAAAGAAAGAGAGAAGCGGGTGTGTGGTTCCCCCACCCCCTCACTAGTGCCAACTCTGCCGCCTCTCCTCCAGTGACCGACTTCTTTGCTGTTACCGGTGGCGGCATGAGCCAGTGGGAGGAAGGGAGAGAGAAGAGACTAAAAGAAATTTGGTCATTTTCAAAAAAAATAAAAAAAAACTCATTTAATAATTTTTATAAAAAAAAAAAAAAAATTTTAAAATCATGAATCTCCGTAATATTCAGTTTAAGTTAAGAAACTAAGCATAATTTTTTATTGCGCACATATATATATATATATATATTTGAACTAAGTATTATTATCATATATAAGTATATATGTATGTGTATATATGTGATTAACCCTAATCTAATATATAGTTATTAACTACAAATTATCTAAACAAATCATCCTACATATATGACAATGATTTTCTTCGAATTTCTCCCAATTGGCCAATTTATTATTTCTTCGTAAAAATTATTACTTAAAAGTTTATTAGGGTTTTTCATTGTAAGGACTAATTTTTTGAAGATTAATTTTTAGAGCTCCATATTATTTCAAAATGTGGATTTTAAGTTTTGCCGATAATTTCGTTTCACCTTCATTAAGATCTATCCAAAACTCACCAGTTTTATTTCAAAGATATTTTTAATTATTGAAAAATATATAATAATAATTATTAATAAATATAAATATAAATTTATAAAATTTAAATAATTTATGAAAAAAAGTAAAAATGCTGAGTTGATATTTTTATTTTATTATTGGACTCAGAAATGAAAATAGAAATTTAAAAAGTTTGCTTAAAAACTGTTCTCTCTGTTCGTTCAAAAAAGACTTTTTCTTTCTGTTCGTTTTTGAAGGGAGATTCGATTTGCATAGAATTAACGCCCCCAATCTGCGAGTTCAGCGACGTCCCGATCGTGGAGGTGGAGGTGGAGGGCTCCCATCCTCCGTACTGAAAGCCCGATCATGGCCCATATACTCCGATTGAACGGCGGTGATCATCCCAACGTCCTCGCCCACCACTCCCTCCACCTCGCTACTTTTACTCTGCTCTGCTCTCCTCCCTTCCCTCTCTAGCCTTTTAGCCCTTTCACCCTTTCTCCCACTTCTCCTTTTCTCTTCAGCAGCATCTCTCTCTCTCTCTTTCTCTCTTCCCGCTACTCCTTCCGATGGCCGCCGGTGAAGAAGGTTCAGAGTCTCTTAAATACCAGGTTCGTTCATCCTCCTTCCCCTGTTTCGTCTCTCTTCGAGTTGAATGAGTTTGTCGTTCGGATTTCTGCCCAAACTTTCTGTTTTTTTTTTGAAACTTGGGAAAACTTTCTGGTTTTGGTGGGGTTTTAGACCTGGGTTTTGAAGGTTTTGATCCACTGCGAAGGATGCAAGAAGAAAGTGAAGAAGGTGCTGCAGGGCATGGAGGGTAAACGATAAATCCCTCCCTCAAATCCTTCGTCTTCCTTACCTCTTCCTCACCAAGCTCACTTTTTTACTCATCTCCTCTTCCGAATCTTGGGGGTTTTGGGGGATTCGTTGCAGGGGTTTATAAAACCACCATTGATTCCCAGCTTCAGAAGGTCACGGTCACTGGAAATGTCGACGCCGATGTCCTCATCAAGAAGCTTCTCAAGACCGGGAAGCATGCCGAGCTCTGGCCGGAGAAGAAGCCGGCCGCCCAGAACCCGGTGGCAGGTAGCCCCGGAGCTGGGAAAAAGAACAAGAAAAAGGGGGGCACCGCCAACGCCGGTGAGTCGGAGGGTAACCAGGAGAAAACCCAGTTAGCCTCTGAAGGCGATGAGAACTTTACCTCTTCAAAGCCTGCGGCTGCCGGAGATGAAGGTCAGAAGCCATCCCAAGGGGCCGCTGCCTCCGGCGGCGGTGGCAAGACTAAGGGGAAGAAAGGCTCGGCGAACTCCGGTGAATCGGTTCTCGAAGAGGCAGCCGGAAAGCAGGTAATGGAGGCAAAAATATGTAACACCACGGATAGAAGATTAAGGCTTGATTAATAGTTTAATACTTTGCAGCAGGTTAGCCCACCTATCCAATTGCCGGCGCCTGCGCCGGCCCCGGCATACCATTTTCCAACCTACCCAACGCAAGCTCCGGCCTACGTCGTGAGCTACAACACCGTGCAGCCTGCGGCCAGCTACGGCGGCGCGGCCTTCTACCCCGTGGCAATGCACCAGAACAGCTACCTCTACTCCGGCCACCAACCGGCCGCCGGTAGCTACTACATTCCTGCAGCCGCCTCGTCGCCGGGCAACTGTGACTTGTTCAGTGAAGAAAACGCCAACTCCTGCTCTGTTATGTGATCTCTGTTTGCGCAGTATTGATTGATGTTTGCTTAAGGGTTAAGGTTTGGAGTTGGTCATAAATGAAACTGGCGAGGAGTATTTTGGTGTCGTAAGTGGAAGGTGAAGAAGACGAAGCTTATTAACTCAAATGCTTTCATCCTTTTTTTGGTGTAAAAATGGTGGAGGTTCCATCACTTAATACCAATCTTGTTAGTCTTAAAAGATGAAATAATAAGTTTCTTTTTGCCCTAATTAATACTTTTATTATAATTCTAGATTTACTTTGGGATGAAATAATGAAAAAAAAAAATTCCTTTTTGAAATTGAAATAGATTTAGATACGCTTTGGCACCGACTAACGCCGTGTAAACGGTGTTTTTATATACTCGATTTCAACCATTCTACGTGTTATCGTAGGTCGACAAATGGCCTTGCTCTCCAGAGATATGTCGCTTCTCCTCGAGTGACTATCAAGCAACCATTCATGCTTCATCCCAATCACTTGATTTTTTTTATCGAGATGCATTTTTCGAGCAAACAATCTCTTACATCGATGTTTTAAGAGAGATAAGTTCCCTTAGGCCCTGTTTGGCGCAAGTACCAAAATAGGATAAAATTGGTACTAGTTTAAAAAAAAAAAATAATAATAATAAATAAATTTTTTATACCATTTTATATAAATTTTAATATAAAAAAATATTATTTTACTTTATATATTCAATAACTTAAAATAAAAATATTAATTTTATTTCATATTCTAGACTAAAATATTCGAATAGAGTATTTTGATATAAAATGCGAAATAAAGTTTATATTTTTATTAAAAATTATTGAATATGTGAAGTAAAATATTTTTTTTTTATATTAAAATTTGTATAGAATAATTTAAAAATTATTATTATTATTATTATTATTTTTTTAAAATTAGTACTATTTTAGTCCTGATTTTGGTCCTCGAGCCAAACAGGGCCTTAGATAGATATCAGTTCTTAAATTTTTAGTAATCATTCCTCGTGACCAACGAGCATTGTCTTGGGGTAACTCGAATGAACAATGAGTGTTGTCTAGCTATAGAGCTAATCGTAATTTTTTATCTTTTTAAATTTTTTTTTTGGAGCAAAGAAAATTAGGCTATCATATTTTTTATATATTTTTTTACATTAAGTTAAAAAAAAAAGTCAAATAATGAACAACGCTGGTGAAATTAATGATTAAATTTTTTCACTAGCATTAATTTGTTTTTTACCCCTATTATCATGATAGTCATCTACCTCCTGTGAACTAAAAATTAATTATCATAAACTTGCAGCCTTCAAACTGCAATTGCACATCACAAAAGCTTGCTTCGAGATTCGTGCACTCGGATCAGGTGGACTTACTCCAATAAATATTTCGAAGGTTTCTCACAAAATTTTTACGTGACACTTGTAAATATCAGTATTATCCTTCTAATTAAATCGATGCTATGGATTATGGACTACGTCACGGCTTGGTTTGATCAACAAGAAACAAAAAATTTTCGAGTACAATTTGTGACTTGCTTAGCACAACATACTCGAGTTAAATTTTTGAAATTCTAACCTATGTGAACCAAAATCGACTCAATTAACCCATTAGTTTGTCACATGAGAACAGCCATTAACAGCTTTTCTTGGTGTTCTCAAACCTTGGGATTTAATGAAGGTTTCATTCTGATGAGAAGGAGAAGTTATTGGGTTCGGACGGCGCACCGTCCGGAACCCAATCAGAGAGTGCCACGTGTGCCATACAGTTGAGTCCGGGCACACATGACGCCCTCTGATTGGGCGTCCGAATGGTGCGCCGTCGTCTGCACCCAATAAATTTTCCATTAAAAGGGTGAAGGAGGACAGTATCATTTGCATGTGTAATAAAGACAAACACCAAAATTATGAGAGTATTTCTTGGGTCAAGAGGATATATATATATAATTTGCAAAATTTATATAATTATTTAGGTAAATTGTATTCAAGCTCCTAAAATACCAAAAAGATATTGCAATGGTCCCAAATTTTTTAAAAAATTTTGATTTGGGTCCCTGATGTTATAAAAATATTATTGTTTGGTTATAATTAAAACATATTCATTGATTTTTACTTATTATACTATAAAATTATTCCCACTTGTCAACTCTTTAGCATTTTAGAATATGATTTTAAAATATTAATATTAATATTTTTTAATTTGAATTTTTAGAGGAAAAAAGGAGATATAAGAAATTAAACTTTAGTTTTTTATTAAAATTTTAGAGAAATTAGAGGATAGAAGACTATAATAGCTCTTTGAAGTGTGTAAAAAAGTTATTATAAAAAATGTAAATTGATTAAATTAATTAAAAATAATCAAATTCTATAATTTTTATCAAAAAAAAAAAACTAGCAAAAAAAAAGCAAGAATCTAAAAAATATAGCAAAATTGCAGATTAAAATTAAGATTTTTAAAAAATTAAAATTAATTTATAATATTCTTTTGATCCCTAGATGTAATTTACCCTAATTATTTGATCTTGTAACCATAATGTGATTATAAATGTAATATCTATAAAATAAATGCTCCTAGTACAATACTTTATGACCCTTGAGGTTTTCCATTTTTTTTATTTTTTATTTTTTAGAATTTATGACCCTTGAGTTGACTGAGCTGACCTTAGGGTTTTTGACCATGGTTGACTGGATAGAGAGGCATTGACCCTGGGGTGGGGTTTAGTCCCATCTTTCTCTTCTCATACCTGACAATAAATATTATTGAAATGAGAGAGAGAGAGAGAGAGAGAGAGAGAGAGAGAGAGAGTAGGTGGATGAAATTAAATGTGTAATCCCAAAAATTGAAGGAGAGGTGGTAATTTTATTAGAAAATAAAAAATCGTATTTGAACTTATTTATATTTTTAATCGCCACATTATTGATAGAGATTTGTTTTTAAGGTCAAAATTAGCGCATTAAAACAAATTAATTTTACTCAAAAGTTTATTCAATATTATAAAAATATGGGCATATTTATAATTTAGAGTATTTACATATATAGTATAGTATTAATTGTTTTCTTTTAACAAATTTAAGGAGAGGTGGTAATCTTTATGTAGAAATCAAAAAATTATTTGAGAACTTATTTTACTATTTTGTATCCCACATTATTGGAGTAGTTTTTTTTTAAAGTCCAATATTAGGCGCACTTAACAAATTAATTTAAACTCAAAATTAATTATATATTAAATAAAAATAGATGCATATTATAATAATTTACGGAGTCATTTACATATATATATATATTACCTTGAATTCTTTTTCTTAAAAATTTAAGGAGAAGGTGTAATTCGATTATTAGAATAAAAATTATTAATGAATTATTTATTAATATTTCATATGTATTGATAGATTTTTTTTAAGTCAGAAAATTAGTGCACTTTAAAACAAAATTAATTTAACTCAAATTAATTCTATAGTATAAAATATGCATATTTATATTTAGAGTATTTTACATATATATATATATATATACTTTATTTTCTTCCTTGTAAAAAATTTAAGGAGAGGTGTGTATTTTATGTAGAAATAAAAATTATTTGAACTTTATTTTAATTTGTTGATGCCCAGCATTATACTGATAGACGATTTTTATTTTAAGTCCAAAATTTATGCGCTTAAACACAATTAGATTTAACTCAAAATTTAATTCAATATATATAAAATAGGCATATTTTAATTAGAGTATTTTTTTACTATATATATATAGTATATACTATATATGATACTTAATTTTTTTTTAATTATATATTAAATTTCTTATTTTTTTATTTTATAATTTAATCCTTATAGTAGCATGCAGATATTCACAAACATATTTATAAAACTTTATTTTTATATATTATTAGTAATAAGAAGTTAAATAATCATAATTAACAAAAAAAATATTTCAATTATAATTTAAGAGGTTCTAATTATTGATGTTTTACATATATATCGAGTAAATTATAAGTTGAATTTTTTTTTATGAGCGAGTTAGCTTCAAGTTAGAAGACAATCAAGTCAATTTTAAATCGAGCAAAATATGAATAAATTTTGAGGGAGTTTTAATTTTCGCATAAAAGTGCCGCCTTCTTGCTGCACGGAGAGAAAATTTGTGAAAGACAAAGTGAATTGAACTCAAAGTTCAAAAAATTTATTAGGTACAAATGCTTTGTCATGTCAGGCGTTTGTCCCCCAATCACTACTCGCTGTGTACACACGATGGCCCCTGCATATCAGGGTGACAAAACAGTGCACCCACGCTAGATTATTCGATTGCGCCAGTGCTGTGTTTGGGCCGAACGGTCCAGTTTGATTGAACTGTTTGTCCGACCACATTAGATGATTAGATCAAGCCACATTATTGACTTAGCCAGACAGTCTAGCCATAATATGCTAGTGGCCTGGCCAGACTTATTTGTTCGGCGTGATCAGACTGTTCGAACCGACAAAGAGTTCCAAAGTTCATCCTCTTTTTAATATAAAAAAATCTAGGAATAATTACCTACATGTCATACTATTTAATTTTATTTATATTTTAACCATCCATTCTTAGTTAATTATGCTATGCACACTCAAAATATTATAAAATCTTACATACACATATTTTAACTTACTTCTATTATAATGAGTAATCATAATTTTTTTAATAACCTAACTATAGTTAGATTATAAAAAATTTGAGCCGTTCATCATATTATTCTGAGGATATTTAAATATATTTTGAGTGAAAATCTTAAAACCTTAATGTTTAGGTGGCGGCAAAGGAAGGAGACATCCGCGACGTGAATTGATTTTAGGATAAATCAGTGCTTTAGTGTGGCATTGAGGAAGAGAAAAATATATACCATCAAGAGTAAAAATATAATTTTAATGATTTACTAACAGAATATTATTTTTTCAAATAGATTTTGATTAAGTTTTAACTCAAGTGTGTGTATGTAAGATTTTATAATATTTTGAGTGTGCATAGTATAATTAATTAAAAATGGATGTGTAAGGTATAAATAAAACTAAATGGTATGACATGTAGGTAATTATCCCAAAAATCTATTAAATAAAAGGAGAGAGAATGAGTTGAGTTGATTTAAATAAGGGATAATTAACTGCATGCCACACTATTTTACTTTATTTATGCGTTACCTATCCATTCTTAGTTAATTACGCTATGCACACTCAAAACATTATAAAATCTTACATACACACACTTAAGTTAAAATTTAGTCAAAATATATTTGAAAAAAAATATTTCATTAGTAAATTATTAAAATTACATTTTTACCCTTAATAGTACACATTTTTTTCTTCCTCGATGTCACACTAAAGCGCTGATCTGTCCTAAAATCAATTCACTTCGCGGATGTTTACTTCCCTTACCACAACGTAAACATCAAAGTTTTAAGATTTTCACTCAAAATATATTTAAATATCCTTAAAATAATATGATGAACGGTTCAGATTTTTTGTAACCTAACTATAGTTAGGTTATTAAAAAATTATAATTGCTCATTATAATGAAAACAAGTGAAAGTGTGTGTATGTAAGATTTTATAATGTTTTGAGTTTGTATAGCATAATTAACTAAGAATTGATAGGTAACGCATAAATAAAGTGAAATTGTGTGGCATGTAGGTAATTATCCCTTTAAATAATTAGGATAAATTACATTCGAATCCCTCGAGTACGTGCCGCATAACATGCAAGTCACAATAGTTATGTTTTAAGTCCTCATTAAGCTTTTTATCTCATGAATAGATTTGCATTCTCCTAATTATTTCAATTTCTAGTTAACTTGAATTCGAAATTTTTGAGTTTAGATTAATATGAAATCAACACAAAATTGAAAATATTTTGATTATTAGCCAACTCAACTTGAAATCAATGAATTTGAGCTAACACGATTTCAAATTTGAGTCCTAAATTATCAAATATGTTAAGCCAAATAAAAAAGTTACAATTTTTCGAGGTTTGATCCATAAATCAAGAGCTTTTTAAGTGACAATACATTAAATGCTAGTTAAGCTTGGACAATTCTTCAATATTATTTCGAACTAACTTGACTTAATTTTTGAGCAAATTATATTAAACTCGAAATCAACTTCGAGCCATTCATTTTTTACTTGATTTCAAATCATCTCAATCTCTATATATTTTTAAAATTTTGAATATTTTCCTCGCCTTGAGAAATTACAAAAAACCTACCTGTAGGGCCGTTAATGATTCAATTTCGAGCTGTTCCGGCCTCGACTCATGATTGAATTGAAGGTTATCAAAATGATCTTAATCCGATCCAAAATATGAAGGAGAAGAGTTCGATCTGACTCATTTGCTGTCCATTTAAGTTAGATTCAAGGTACAATTGATTTAACTTTCGATTAACTTTCAAACTTTCAATTAAAATCTTTGGCATAAATGTCTTGGTTTATTCAAATAACTTAAATCATGTTATTGATCTCGACGGTGATTTAAAATAGAAACAAAAAATTAATCTGTAATCAATAAGATTCGAACAAAATTTATTTTAAATCATTGTGAAAAAACTATATATATATATATATATATATATATATATCTATAAATAAACTGTTCTAATTTTAAATTTGCTCGATTCAATTCTACACTGACTCAATATTAGATTGATAAAAATTTTAAGCTATAATAATAGTTCTTTATTTAGTTCATTTTATTTGAATTAATTTTAATTTAATTCAAAATTTGATTCAATTTTATATCGATATTATTTTTCAGGAAGGGTTACCCCTCCTCCTGCTGATGCTACAAATGTGCATGAGATAAATTTTTTAATCTCATGTACTTTAAAGAATATATATATATATTTATTTATTTATTTATGTGAACCTATTTGTGTTTCATGATATGACCCAACAGTAGAGCTGATGAGCTTAGCAAAAAAAAATCTTAAGAGCTGGAATTGCACCTCCCCCTCAACCTCGAGAACACCTCGAAAACACGACGCGAGAGGAGAGATATGAACGAAAGAAACAATGTTATGAACTGCCATGAGACAGCTCTAGTCGTCGCAAAGCAAAGCACCTCAGTAGTTGTCACCATGCTAATCCCCCTCAACTGATAGCACTGTCATAGTGCTCGAGTTTTACTATCAACAATTGATGAAAATCCTGCTAAGTATTTTCTTTTTCGAAGGCTCCTGGAAGACAAGTAGAATGATTGGCGATGAGTTTCCTTCTCGACTACAGCCCAAGAGAGGGATAAGCTATAAAAATTATTAAAATTCTTTAAAATTCTTAGGCTTCGTTTATTTTGAGTTTTTTTGTTAACAAGAGAGAAAATATTTTATTTTTTAAGTTTAATAGAAAAAAATTATTTTAATATTAAAAAATATGTAAGATGTGAAATAAAATTAATTTTAATATTTATATTTATGTTGAGCATAAAATAAAATTAATTTTTACAATTAAAAGGCATTCATAGAGGAGCAGACACTTTTCCTTTTTCTCGTCTCTTATATTAATTATCTTTTTAGTCGAGCAATAATAATATAAAACTCTTCGGGCATCGTAGTTTTTCTCAATGTTTTTTTTTTACTTTCTTTGTTTCTTTCTTTCAATGTTTGTCTCATTTATTTTTTTGAATCACATAAGTAAATTATAATTTTTCTTTTTTTTCTTTCCATCTCATTATCTCTTTCTCCTCTCCATTATTATTTTTTAATCTTAATTTGATTCCACTTTATTATTATTTTTGTTAATTTTTGAAAAACAAATTTTAGAAAAACTTTCATTTGTTCACTTGAAAATCAATGCATTATTACTCAACTCAAACCACCAAGAGGCTCGGCTAGGGATGTAAATTAAGTCGAGTTCGTGCGAGTTGATCGACTTCAAATTTTAGCTTTTCAAATTTGATTTGAGTACTAGATTTATTGGAGCTAAATGATTGATTTTATACGCATGAATGTATTTTAAAATATTACAATAATTACGATAGTATTTGTACTTAAAATTGTATATATACATAAATAACTTAATATTTTCTTAAATATATTCATTATATTCTGTAAAATATACATTGGCTATTTTAAATATATTACTTTTGAATAAAATATAATATTTAAATATATGACATTATAATGTTGAGTGAAGTAATTTCGAGATACGAGAAAATTGAGCCTAATTCAAGTCGAACAAAACTCAAGTGAAAATTTAAATAAATTGTTTAAAAAAATTATTGCTGCACGCGATTTTGTAAATAAATGTCAATGCTAAATTCAGATTGATTAAGGTGATTTACGTGTAATCTCTCTTCGATCGCCAATCATCAAAGAATTATCAAAAAAGTTCGAAAACTTTCTTAAAGGAATCATCCTTGATAAACTAAAAGACTTTTCCGTCGCAAACTTTTACGAGGAAGCTTGAAACATTCAACAAGAATTTTTTTTGTGGATAGCCAAAATCCTTGAGGTGGGGTCCTTCGAGAGAGAAAATCCAATTACAACTCAAGGTACAGAGCCTCGATATTGGAAACCTTCAGTTAAAAGAGAAATCTTGAATAAGGTCAAACACAGAGTAGCGTAAGATCAATATGCCATATTGAGGTCTCAAGAACGAGCGCTTGATGTTGGGACTTGCGTGTTATTGGCAACACCAACTTTTCGATAAAAAATTCACAGCAAAACAAAAAAAAGCAAAATAATAGGAAAAGAAAGAACAATAAGAACAACAAGACTTACATGAAGAACTTTTAACCTGGAGAAAAAAAAAATCATACAAGCATTAAGATATTTTAAACTACTGCAAGGCAATGACAGCAGTTTAACTCAAATTTCAACGAGGTTTAGAAACATCAACAATGATTTAAATTATCGCACGTAGTAAATATCCTAGTACACAGTTTGCAATGCTGAATAATGACCAGTGCAATAACTTATTGCAGCAGTTTATACTGCTGTCGTGGCCTATAAAAACCTTGACTAAATTGCTCGCAGCGAACCCTACTGACCGTTTTAAAGAGACTACGTATCATTCCACATGCCTATGGGGACTAAAAGGCAAAGTTGTGGGATACAGATGAATTAGGTCTTTAGGGTTTTGGCCAAATTGCCCCCAAACTCATGCTTTTGTCAAAGCTACCCCTATCCTCCAATAGGTTTCAAGCAAGAAAAAGAGGGAATATAAGATAGGGCTAGGGTATCTCTACATAATGTTCAATTTGGGCCAGAGCACAAAGTTTTTGCCTTCTTTTCCTATGGGAATGAGAACAATGCCCCCTTATCTACAACCCCCCCTTCATTTGTAGGAATATACATGAACAATCTATAGTTGTAATCCAAGTAATATGCTATTCTCTTGTTTATCCCTCATTGATACATCTATTAAAGGCAATTCCTTTGCACACAAATTGTCAACAATTTAAAATGGGCCCGTTCGATTCGATCCTCTTTTGATCGAAATCAAATTGAGTTTAATTCTAATCCAGGGTCAAGCCAATCTTGAACTTATAGGCTTAGGCAAATTTTAGTTGACGAGGTAATTTGAATCTTTCTATATCGATAACAATAGATCAAAATTTTGAAAAACATTTAATCTAAAATTTATACTAACAAATTAAAATTTAGTAAAAAAAAAATTAAAGGAATTTATAGTCATTTTTTGTTTTTCAAAGTTGAATGTTATATGTTATTGTTATTTGGGCCTCTATAGTAAACTACTGATTCCAGGCAGTTCCACAAAATTAAAAATGTATCATCTGAGTCCCACCTATCCAATTTTTTATTTTTTTTGTTCACATGAGTTTACTTTGATGGATTTCTATTATGTTTGATCGTTCAGTTATTATTTAAAAAAAAATTTAAAAATATATTTAAAAATTTTCAATTAATATTATGAACTCAATTATATCCTAATCTGCAATAATAATTTCTAATGTTTAAATATGTATTTTTAATTTTTTAAAATAATAACTCGAGGGATCCAGATGACACGATTTTATTTTCGTGAATTCCATGGGTTAAATTTGAAAAGGAGACGTTGATTTAGGCATATTAATATCCAAAAAAAAAAAAGTAGGAGCCCAAAGTCTTAGTAATTGTTAATCAATTTTAATATTTCTCAAGTGTAAATGATATTGATTTAATATTATTTTAATGCTATATCATATTATATAAAAAATAATTAATAATATGAAAATATTAAACTAAATATGAATAACATGAGTTAATTTTATTATCTTCGCTATCATACATATTATACAAAGCATATCTTATTGCGATTCTTCATATCATTAGTTGAATATGAAGTTTTGTGTCATCTTCTTCACAATTCTTGTTCGTCTTAATATCAAAGGTATTTTTATGTAGTTAAAAAATATTTTAGCAACTCGAAAAATTGCACATAAAAAAAGGTTAACAAGTCGTTTTTTTTTCTTTCCACTGACTTGTGAGCCCTGCTTCTACATGTATTACACGATTATAAGCTTAAGAACAAACAATTTGTTACGGAGAGTCTACCATCAAAGATTTAACGTATCAAGTGAGCAATTCAGGAGTAAGAAAACAATCGAGAAATCACAAAATTACAACAACAAAAAAAATTGGGACTTGATGTCTATAAGAGGGGAGCTTCATTAGAGGGCTCGATTTGTAATTCTAAATCATGCAATCGTTTCATGGAACTCTTTTTTTAATGATTTCTCTTAACGACTTTGAGCACCGATTTGAGCTTTTTTTCCTCGCAGATGTGATGCTTCGTTGATGTTTTTCTTGATTTCTTGCGATGTACGATTCTAACGTACGAGAGATCTCTTTGCCACCTCAGTCTGTACAAATTTCTCGTATGTGAAAATTGAAACGGGTTTGGACTCGAGGAGGTCAAACAAAGAGGGCATTATATCAGGAGGAACTAATTTAAAGATTAGCCCAATTGGAGCACTGAAAGGCAGATACTGATTAGTTGAGCCAGTGTTCTTGATCTGGAAGCCAATCATTGGTCCCTCTCATATTCCCTCTCAGAAATTTGCAGCATTCCCTTCACATATTCTGTGGAAGATCATTCTAGAACACAATACTCAAAACTCGGGATAGCAATTTCTCGTACGCGATTCAAAATTAAATCGATTTTCCTTCAACTCGAACTTAACTCACTTGAAAAAATTAATTTAACTTGAAATCGACTCATATATATATATATATATATATATATATATATATATATATATATATATATGTATGTTATGATAACTTATATAAAAATGTTAAGCTAATAAATACATGCAAAAGATTTAAAAGTAGATTTATAATATTATATTCTAATATATCTAATATGCAAAATAAATTTCTTAAAAAATACATAATAGATATTTTTACAAAAAAATATGGCATATAATTAGGTTTGTTTAATCTTAAAAATCGATTCGAAATCAAAAAAATTTTAGTAGGCTCGAATCGAATTCAACTTGAAATCGAAAATTTCAATTTTGGTCTTATATACAAAAACCTGGAGTGACAAGAGTGGGTACAGAGAGGTTAATGGCTGAAACATTTAGTTGAACAATTTCTCAAACTAAAGAAATCTATTTGCAATTTACCATATATATATATATAATTGTAAACTCAAAAAGTGTTGAAATGCATAAAAGTAATTATAGTGTTTGTTTTCCTATTTCTTTTTTTTTTTTTTTTTTGATACTTTTTATTTATAGTGCTGATATACAAGTGATGATTTTTACCTATTAATTTAAGCTTTTAGATTAATGAGTGTTAGTCACTTGTGTATTAGGCTCAACTTGATCTTCTTATATTTCTTTACTACCAAATGAATTCAAAGTGATAGTTCGGCTGATTTATATGGCTCGTGCTCCCACAGGTTTTGCCCATATTCTACCGTGATTGAGTGAAAATTTAAAAATACGTGACTCTCCCACTGTAGTTGTAGGTAGTTAAGTAGGCTCTTAATGTTCATACACTAGATGAGTTAAAAGAACTCAATAGACGGAGAAAAACTAATAATGATGGATTTTTATATGATCAAATGAGAATTATCCTGCATTCATGAAGCATGGACACTTCAAGAACTACGTCGTGTCCGTGTCGGAGACGCGGACACTCGGAGACACGCGAGGACACATGAGAACACCGTAGCGAACACGCCACATGGCGTGTCCTAATAAAATAATATTAAAAAAAGAAAAACACACTTTTTAAACACCTGAGGACACTTCTGAGTCATTTCTAGAACGCTTCTAAGATACAAGACACTTCTAGGACACATAAGATAGAATTGAATATATTTAATATTAACATTAAATTTATTTATTAATATTATATATTTTTAATAAAATTTATGAATATATCAATCTCAATTTTTTTATTATCGCTAAAATTTTATTTAATAAAATTAAAATCTATTTCTTATTATTATTAAAATTTTACCCAATATAAATCAAAATTCTAAGTTAACCAAGTTAAATCAAATTTCTTCCTTCTTTGTTGCCCTTAAACCTTACGAAAATGAACCAATTGCAAAAAGTTTAGAACTCTAGCTTTACCTTTATCCCTTTTTTATCTTCAACACCGAGAATTCTTACTTTCTCTTATTATCGTGCTCACTGTAATTGTCCTAATAAGTAAAATTATATTTTCTCTTATTCAAAGTGAACCCTAAATTTATACCTCAAATCTTTTTAATGCCGACGACGTTTGTTCTCAAATTCTCATCTCGATTCTACGAGACTTCAGTCCTATTTACAAGTTATTTATTTTTAAAAATTTAAGTTTGTATTATGTTTTATATATTTTTTAAGTACGAATTATTAATTTTATTATTGTATTTAGCGTATCATATCGTGTCGGTGTCCTGTATTTTGAAAAATCATCATGTTGCCGTATCGTATTGTGTCCCGTGTCGGTGTCCGTGCTTCATAGCCTGCACTACTAGTTCAACAAATTGTGCTGACATACAAATTATTACTCTTATCTATTAGCTTAAATTTTTAATTTAATGAGTGTCTATTCCCTTGTGCATGCATTCTTGCCAGCAAATCCAATGAAAATGAAAGAGAATTTAAATGAATTGTATGCTCTTACAAATAGTGGTGCCCTTGGAATTCACTCATTATCATCTTCTTCGTAAGCACCATCATACCTATCTACAATAGGCCTTTTGAGTTCTTCGTTATTTATCCCTTCGTGGAGCTGCATTAAAAAAAGGGGGATTTACGTAGAGAACATTGAATTCATCACAAATTACGCATTTCACCATCATTTAGTAAATATTACGCATATCACACTCTCTTTATATTACTTATGGGTTTTACATTTCTATTGTAACAATAAGGAGAGTGTGATATGCGTAATATTTACTAAATGATGGTGAAATGCGTAATTTGTGATGAATTCAATGTTGTCTACGTAAATCCCCCTTAAAAAAAACAGATCATTAGCCTCTGCAATTAATGCATGTCAGCTTTTCTTATCTTAGTGAGCAGATGCCAATAGTTTGATTTGACCAAATCTTTGGCAATAACTTATTTCTATCAAATTCTACCTCTAGAAAATGACAATCTATATTAATTTGATGCAGAAACAACAAACATCAATAATAACAGCAGCAAAACTTTAATCTAAAAATGGGTATGACCAACTATATAAATTTCTCTTCTCCGTTCAGCTTTACTTAAAGTTTGTACTCTGCCCGTGTATGTGTTGAACGATATTCAAAGCAAGTTTTGGTTATCCTCTCTTTTTAACATTATGAGTTAGATCCCTTCACGTTTATATGTAGAAGCTTCTATAGGTCGATAAAGAATGCAGCCAAACTACCTTAATATAGAATCACCTCATAATCCCTCACCCGTCTTATCATCTATAGGTAGCCTATCATTTTTTTTATTGATGCAATCATTTTTAGTGTGATCACTCATATTTTGAGATTTTATTGCATAATGCATTCCCAAATAACTAAATGGTCAGTTTACAAAAAAGATTGAATAAATACAGAAATTGATATTACAATCTAGGTGATATATGACTTCGAGTTTAGACCAAGGTTTATCCTTCGCTTTCTTTATCTCTGTTATCATCTATTCTGAGATCGAGTTTTGTACTCGACTTAATTCCTAATACACTCTCATACAGCATAGCAACAGAAGTCAATAAGTAAACTTGATTTTGCAATCTAGCTGATAATAAACAACATACACATATTTAATGAAACAAATATGATTCTAAGATTCAAGCTTTTAAGTTCTACATCTCAGTAAATCACCATTGCACCAGGGCCTGTCCTTTGTATATCTGAAGGCTTGACTAAATCTTTGTTATAATCTGCGCTGAGATTGAATAATGTAGAGAATCAAACACATGAAAAATTAGTAAATAAATATGATATTGCAATTAAAAGTACAAACATGAGTGACATTAAATGAATGCAGGGAATCTCCTTTAAACAGCAGATGACAAAAATGAGAAAGACCACATGACATGTCCAGAGAGTGGCAAACTATAATAAATAATTCCACCTGACAAAGCCTATTGTGAACATATCCTTTTACCTAAGACATGAACAAGACTCCAAACACAAAATTGCATGCCTTATTAATGTTAGGATGCAGTGAGTGAGATCACATTTTAAATGAATGTTGCAAATTGATATATGAAATCATTCAAAGAAGTCATAGAAGTTGAAGACTACAGTTTTTTAAAGAAAAAAGTATCAGATTGTAAAATAAAAATTTGGGAATATTTTAGAGAGTTTTATTAGATATGGTAGAGGGCATGAAGAGATAAAATCATTGTGAAAGAATTAGAAAGAAACAGGCATGCCAAAAGTGACTTTTCTAAGAGTTTGGGTAAACTAGAATTAAACACCAATCCTGCAATGAACAAAAAAGAAATGGCTGAAAAGAATTCATATAGCCAACCTTACTAGTACCGACAAGGAAAATGATAATGACGAAAATGACATCAATCTTAGAATGACATCAAAATTGTCTGCCTATTCATTAGTTGGTTTCAAATATTTGCGCATCCTCCTCTGAATTAATGTGTTGAGGCCTCAATGCTTGTTGATGCACCATACCATTTCAACATGCATGCATTCCAACTTTAATCTCAACTTGTCAATGAAAGGAAATTCCCACAGCTTCTACAGAGAGACTAGACCTCATACTTATAGTTATGTGGACTAAAAAATGAGAAAAAAACAATGGAAAAAGAAGAGAGCAGAGCGGAGTCATCTTACCATTCATCTAATGTTTGCTGACCTGAAGCATCATTATCAGCAATCCCCATTATGGTACAAGCAAGCTTATAAAAGCATGACAAAGCCGTTGACTAGGCAGACGCCCCATTGTTCGTGGTGTTGCAATGAATCCAGTGGATCATCCTCATGGAGGAGGTGGGGGCGCACGAATGGAGGTAGACCTTCGTTGTCACCTTGGGGGGAACCCACTAAAGTAGAATTTAAGGTAGTATTGGGGGTGGTAAGTAAAACGCAGAATTTAGTTCATGCCATAACAATTCTATATGAAAGGACAATTTTGTTGGGTTCCCGTCAAGGTGCTCATGAGTGGTGTGTCCTTAAGGCACGAGTGTCGAGCTTCAAGTTTTGAAGGCTTGAAGTCCTCAAGGATTTATTAGTGGCGGATGTTGAGGTTAACGGGACTAGTGCATGGTGAATTGAAGTATTATTGCTTGATCCTAGATCATGCGTACCCTCCAAGGAAAGCGCCGTCAAGCCCTCCAAATGTGGGAAATCGGAAAATGCCTTTTTCCTCAAGAACCATTAGGAGTAAGATGGCCTCCAACCCTTCTTGCCGATGAAGAGGCTCTCTTATACTCTACATCAAGTTGTATCTATTTGTGTTCTAGGATGACGTCCTTCTTGAGCTCTTTCTTTTACCCCATCTCCAAGGTGTCGATGGGTGGGAGCACTTCTTCTATCTCTTCTTCTCTTGAAAATGAAGAGAAATCAATAGCCAATTTTTGTTCCCAAGATAAAAAAAAGATTTAGTTAAATATATTAGAACATTTCATAACTAAAACAAAAATTAGCTGCAGGGTCATCTGGAAATCAGTATTAGTAATTTAACAGCCGATAGAGGTATAAGCATTTTGCCTGAAAACTTCATTAATACTAATCCCTCAAAAGAAAATTACTTACAACAGTGTGCAGAAACTTACTCTTGTTACCAAATTATTAAATTGATTGCAAAATCTAAAGATACTAAATAGTCTATTGATCAAACTTTATTAAAGAAAATCTGATGCCACACAAACGCAGAAGTAAAAAGCAAATAAGAAACTCATTAACAAAAAGCAAATAAGAAAGAAACAAAAGTAATTGTTAGTTATATAAGACAACCGCAAAATTTTAAAAATTAATTATATGAAAACATGATAAAATTACTATCTTGCCAATGAACTATTTAAAATTAAAATTTTGTTGGATCGAAGTTGTTCATACGTGGCTACCACATCAATCTGAGCCGTCCATGTGACATTATAGTGAATCAGGTTTAATCTTCCCACCCCAATGGCCATTGACCTGCCAGATGGGTGGCTGGACAACAAACCTTGAAATCCTTTAGAACAACTGAAAAAGTTCGGAGCCGATCTAACTAAAACATGAGATTTTAAAGGCAGGACTGAGAAGTTCCTATAGCCAATCATTTACCATTGAATGACTACCCAAGCTTTAGGGACATGATATTTCTTCCCAAGGTTTCAAGCCGACTGAGATTTCAAACCCCGTATATCCACTCCAGGAGCTCCATCTAACATTTGAACAACATCACAACTTCCCTGCCACATCAGCATCATCTCATTTGCAGTCAGTTAGCCCAACAACAAACCAAATCAGTTCCTCCCAATATCCATCCTACTCTAGCCTGTAGCCAGCCATCCGGTTCAACAAATCAAGAAGTGTGGCAAACTCTCAGCTAGACCATGAAGGATGGTGACTGAAAGGTAGCACATCCACTGACGATCTTATGTCAACCTCGGTGCCACCCTCAACTATAAATATAGAATCACTTTTCTTGTACAAGGCATCTAGAAAGAATCCATTAGTTCTCTGTATCAACTTCTCTCTACTAATCAAAGTGTAGACTCTGAGAAATATTACCTCTTCTGTTTGATCCCCAGCTGTAAACTCCTCTGGTAAACCAATTTTAGTTAGTGAAATATTTTTGGCATGCCTCCATTGGTTGATGTAAAAGGTTCCTCCGAACCACATAAACCACCCTTTTGTATTCTTTTTGTCTACTTTTCTTTTTGGCATTTCCCTTGCAGAGTCTTGCTGTGAACTGCTGACAGGATATCATGCCTAAAATAAATGATATGAAAACTTATATCATTCATATCATTTATTTTATTAACAATGTCATTCTTGGAGTATTGTTGTTGTTCTGTTGCACGTGCTTTACGGAGGAGAATCTCCTTCACAAAAAATCCTTGGAATTGGTTAACGGAGAAAGGGGTGGACTTGATGTAGGACACGTGTGAAAAAGAGGTGAAGCCCACCTAAAAAATATCTTTGAATTGGTGGCTCTCCAGGCGGCTGAAGAAGAATGGCTTGCTCATAAACCAGGGTCTTGAATGGCGCATAGTGGCACTCAGGTAGATGAGAGGTTGAAGTCACCTAGGGTTTGATTGGGGAAATTATTTTCCATCTAAAAGTTACTGAGGGCTTCTAGGATTCTCACATGACAATACCCCTATTCTTCACCGAGATATTGATCCCATTGGAACCATAATTGCAATCACTACTGCTCTTGCCTCGACTATCCTAGTCATTGCTCCTTGTCCCCGACTTCTAGTTGAGCCTGATACTGTTTTTGCTACCATTAAATCATTTCCACAGGGAACAACATGTGGTCGTGTTGCTCTATGAGCTCAACATTTGATAGATTTGTTGAGGGATGCGTGCAACTTCATCTGTGCCTGATAAAGTGCTTAGAGATATTACCAAGGTATGCAACTTCTTGAAGATAAGTGTCCTCTTAGTCTAGCTCCTTTCATTGCAAGTGCACCAGCAACTCCTCTATATAAGTCGGACTTGCCACTATGTCCTATTGCTATTGGCTTAGTGTGGCATTGCCTAGTTGCTAAATTGGCATGCATTGCTGTACTACCAGATGTGTTAAAGTACTTAGCTGATCTTCGGTTTGACGTTAGTGTCTCCGGTGGTGTTGTAGCTATCTTTAATTCAGCTCGACGTTATGTTGAAAATATTGGGGGAGACAATACTAAGACATTAGCTTTATTGGATTTCACTAATGCTCTGATTGAGGTCATCTATTTCTTACAGTGAAGGAGCAATGCCCATCTATTTCCCTTGGGTTGAGTTTGTTTATACTCACCCTACATACTTATATGTCGGGGCAAAGATATTGCTTTCTTCTACAAGGGTGCAACAGGGTGACCCACTTGGTCTATTATTGTTTGCTTTGGTATTACACCCTCTTATTTTTTTACTACAGTCTGAGTGTCAGTCAGATTTTCATACATGGTACCTTGATGATGGCACTATTGGCAGTGAGAGTGTCAATGTTGCAAAGGCAATACACATTATTTGTAAGGAGGGGCTTCCATTAGGGTTGCACTTGAATGTAATAAAATCTGAGTTACACTAGCTAGCTGTTGACCCTCAACGCTTATGTTAGAGCTTGTTTTCTGAGAATATTACTTAGCGATATGATGGTATCAAGCTTCTTGGTACAGGTATTAGTCTTAATGCTACATTTATCACTTCTTTGGCTCATCGTCGTCTCACTAAGGTGGCAGCTTGAATAATCAACTTGCTTTATTAGCAAGTCCAGAGATTGAACTATTGTTGCTTCGGCCTTGTCTTGGAATCCTTAAGCTTGTTTACATACTTCACACTACTAGACCAGTTGCTCTTACGGCTTCTACTGTAGCCTTTGATTAGGCTCTTTGCCTTGAGTGCGTCATCGTTGTAGATAGGCTTGGTTTTGGGCCATTACAGTGGTGTTTAGCCACTTTACCTCTTCGATTGGGTGATCTACGTGTTATGTCGACTGTGAACATGACATTCTATGCCTTTTATGCCTCCTGTAGATTGCCTCACTATAAGCTCATATTTTACACTGAGTGAGTTCTCAGTCAGTCAATTTTTCTCTAACTTGGGAGCATGATGAGATTTTGTCTTGGTGCTTTGCCAAGGTGCTCGCAGTTGTATCATTAGAAGTAGTTACCACCGTTAAACCCAAGCTCTTTTTGGCTACTTAGTTCTATGATCAAGTTGCGTCCTAATTGTGTGCGAACTCGGTGCTCTCCTCTCGTTCCAAATTGGTGTTGTAGTTCTCGACTGTCGACCATGCTCAGGATTTCTAATCGGTTGCGCCTTTATCAGGTTATGATTAGTTGTTCTTGCCGGCTGAATATCATGCTATTCTTCGTTATCGCCTATTGATATCTATGCTTGCTAGAGATCAGTATTGTCCTTTATGTCACAGCGATTACAAATATTTGGGGTGACCATGCAAGACACAGTGTATCTCGTCCTGGTTATGCTTTCCAACATGATATGATGCATAATGCATTATTGGATGCGTCAAGCCATTGTGGGGTACGATGTCGTTGTGAGGCACCTTTAACTTTTCTTATGTTAAAGTTACATTTTGTCCAACCTGCAGATATTTTAGTGTATGATTGATTTGAGGGTGCTAATCTCTGCTTGGATATCATTGGTGTCTCATCATTGACATCTAGAGCGACTGGTATTCTGGATGGTGTTCCCCCTAGGGAAGCTGTTGTCATGCTGCTGCTTCTAAAGTGAAGAAGCACTTAGTTGCTTGCTAAACTCATGATGTTGACTTTCAGCCTTTTGCTTTTGAATCTTTTGGCTATTTGACTCTCGCTGTTGTTTCGTTCTTGAATAAGGTACAATGTCTCTGGAACGAAAGTTAGCTTGTAGGCGGACTAATATCTACTCCTTTTAAGTTCCGTTGCATCGGCCTAGCTATACAAAATGATATTGCAGCCCAGTTACTAGGTCGTATGCAAAATAGTGAAGCTTTTTAGTTTTTATTCTTCCAGCTTACTGGCCAGTTGTTTTCTTGCAGTTAAAGAGTTATTACGACATTGGGTCTAATTTGAATGTTTAATTATAGACTATAAATAGAAAGACTAATCGTGCCCTAAAGTAAAATAAATAATGTGGGATTAAATAGTCCCACTAAAGTAAATAAATAACTAAAAGATTTAACGCATAAAAACTATATGAATAAAATATATAATCTACACTAGTCAATCAAAGGCGATCATGGTGCATGGCCATAAAGAAGTCTCCATCATAGTCAAATCTAAGTAATCAATGGTAAAAGAAATCAATTTAACAGCAATACCTACAAAAGTGTCAAGTAATTTGTCTTCTAAATAATAAAAGAGCATATGGTGAATGGTGAATGACTATACCAAACAAACTCGTAAGTATGTTGATCAGTTCGTGTAAATCTTCATTCTTATACATACAAAGAAAAATATCCATGATTAAGCTGCCTTCATTTAATTATTTAAAGATGATAACATCAATACCGCAGATATGGAATTATTGCTCAAGGAAAATGGAAGCGATGAATGACAAAAGTTACTCAGTAGGACTACAAGCTCTCCTTTGGTTCTTTTGCAAAAAACAGCAAAAGCAAGATGGACCGAAAAATGGCAAATAAACCGTGGAATTTTCTTTATTCTTTTTGTTTTGAAGTTCAACCTCAGCAGATACACAAGGATTTGAATGAAGCAAAAAAAATCTACATTTAGCAAAACAATGCTCATGGCTACATAACTGTTACATGCTTAAGACAAGAACCTTGCATTAACAACAAAAAATTTCCTGTTCTTACCAAGTTTTGTTTGAATTGTTTCTTTTCAGAAGCATGATACCCATGCAAGATTCAAATAATAATCTTGTCAAATCTCACCAAGAAGTAAGGAACCCCCTTTGTGTGAAAGACTAGCCACCACCACTGTTTCATGCTGCTTCAAAATCTCTTCGAATTATTTCCAACAACAGCTCATTCCATGTATCAATCGGTCCTGGCATGCACCAGTGGAGGCAATCCTGAGGTGGCGGCTCCCCATTTGGTCCTCTTTTTGTCTTCTTGTTGGGGTCCGGGCTCCTGAAAGGCCCCGGGTGCCCATCTGGCCTATAACCAAACACCTCTGTGATGTCCATAAGTATCAGTTTTGTTGATTTGTTCCCAGCCTTCTCGACAGCTCGCTGGAAGCCTGTAACCTGCTTCTCATGCATGACATCTGTGAAACCATTTCTAACCACCTTACTCACTGGGCTTACTTTTCCGGTGCACGATCCACCGGTATTCCATTCCCCACCCTCATAATGATCCGGTGAATAAGATCGAACAATTGCTAGTCCAGTAAAGTTTGGATGAGCAGCGATTGCCACAATTGCTGTCTCCACAGAAATTCCAAAGGCATCAATGTTGTTGATCTTCATGTCAACATTTGCATTTTCATGAGGTTTCCATAGCTGGCCACCTACAATAGTTCTGTTCAGCACATAAACTGATTGCTTAGCAAACCAATGGCCAGAAGAAAGCACAACCACATCGAAGCCTGGGAGGAATTCCATGAAGCCCTCATCAGGAAGGTCTAAATGAACCTTGGCAATCCCCTCGGGTGCAAACTCCATTGGCTCTTGGGCCTTATGGACAAGCCAAGAAGACCAAATCCGTACAATCATCGTCGAGGTTGACCTGAAATACCATCGGTGCAATCTACGATTTCCACGGTTCTTGGGCACTTCAACCTGCCATAGAATGCAAAGCAAGGACTCCATGTGATTCCTAGCAACTGAATCCCCAACAAATGCAAGCGTTTTGCCCCTCATGAGCTCTAGAAACTTCCTTCCATTGAACTTCGGCAGATCACACTGATCTGGTTTCCACCTCCAATTTTCATAATCTGTGTCAGGCCTTCCATTACCTCGACAATTCTGCATCTGTGTGATAACAGGGCAGCTGCTGTTTGTATACAAAGGCCCCTCAGAATGATTGACCCACTTCCCATTATATAGATCACATCTTGCAGAGCTAGTCATTGAAGACGTTTGTGGATTGGGAGCTACCAAATTGGCATCTGATGACGAAGAAGAACCATTACAATTTCCTGAAGCAGATTCAATAAGGGATTCCTTAGAAGCCTCAGGAGAAAAATCAGCATCATACTTCTTCACGCATTCATTAGAAGGAACAGAATCATCTTCTGCTTCGCCCCAAGCTTTCCCTTTTAGGGGATTCGCTAAGTTCCCTGATTCAAAACCGCTAGTAGATGCAGTGTTGCCCTTGAAAACCAGATCTTTCTGCGCTTCCTTCAGCGACGTTGGCACGGAGATAAAGAAATCGGAATGATTCTCCGAGACGGACGCCCAAGATGGAGGCGAAGGTCTCTCCACGCGGTTAACGCCCAAAAAGTAGTCTTGGAAGGAGGAACTAACAGGGTAAGAAACAAGAAGAGCGGAAGCTACGAGTAGGAAGATGGCCAAGCCCCCGACCATTACGGCGATGGAGGAGACGGACCGAGGCACGGCCATGGCGCCGGAGTTGCTCTTAGGGGAGCTCATTCCCATCGCTCGCATGAACTATTGCTTAACATAGGAAGGCATCGAGAAAGAACCGAGGAGAGGGTTTAGAGGACGAAAACTCACCGATGCGGATCTCCGGCGGATGGATTCCGGCGATGTGGCGGCGGAAGAAACCGTGCAGATGGTTTGAGAGCGAGAAACCGTGGAGCCTCTTTCATGATGCCATGAGAAAGATGGGATCGAAGAAATTAAGGAGAATTTACATCTTGATCCTCAAAGTAATTTTTTTATAAACGACACCCACTAAATGAAATATTTATAAATTTATCCTAAGTTAAATATTTATAGGCAGATCATCGCTAAATATTTATAGACAACATTATCTATTTAAATGTGAATTTATAGGCAATGCTCTCACATTAACTTCCGTTTACTATTTCTTTAACCTAACAAGAATTAATACATATAATTAAGATTACATCTAGTTCATTTCAGGAAGATTTACAATGATAAAATTACGATAAAAAGAGAGAGATTAAAAACAAATAAAAAATTAAAATAAAAAGAATTTAAAAAAATATAGATAGTAGATTTCATTTAAGGGCTAGGTATAATAAGATCTAAAAGCAATGCAAATGATACTTGAGGACTTAAAAGTCGAGAATTTTAAATAGTTTGAACCTATTTGCATTACTTATCCAACCTTAGGAGCTCAAGTGTAATTTGCCCAATAACAACAACAAACTAAGTTTTTATCTTACTAGGTAAGATTGGCTACATAACTTTTTTATTTTCATTGCACTTTATCAAATAAAAAATCTCTATTTAGCTTAAAATAAGTAAGATCATTCCTTATAGTATTTTGTCATGTCTTTTTTGGCTTTCCCCTTTCTCTTTTTACCAGGAAAAGATCCAATTTATCAGCCTATAATTTATATGTCCAAATCATCTAAGTTGATTTTTTCTGAACTTATACATGATGCAGGGCATCCTTGATATTACTTGCACCGATGACAACACAAGCATAATTGAGGAGCCCTGCACGGAACTCTAGCCATGTTTATGTATTTTTCTTATATAAGACTCTTATTTTGTATGTTTAAGTGGTGTTTAAGTGTGAGTGTTCTAGCCATGTTTATGGTTTTCCAGTGTTTTTGCCTTTGCAACCTCTTCTTCTCTTTATAAATGAAACTTTCAGGAGCTATTTTGAAAGATCTAGAAGTTTGATTTCAATAATTTGTTTGAGCGTTGAGCATGTGCGGTTGTAAAGAATATTTCTGGCAACACCACGATGCCAAAGAAGGACTCAAGATATTCCGTTAGGCTTCAGAAACTATTAAAATCGTTGTGTGTAAATCGTTGCCATCATGTATCTCTGTACTATTTTGTACATTTTATTTTACCTTGTGTGTAATCATTAGCTCAGCTTTCATCGCATTTTCTTGCATCCAGCTTGTATTCTCATTATATGCTTCTCTTTTCTCTATATCACCATCTCTTTCATTGTAATTGTAACTCACCAAATATTCATCATGGTGTCCTCTTTATGTTATTTATATTACTATGCTTATGTTACTTTATTAAACTGACTACATTCCCTTGGTAATCCTATGTGCATGTTTTTGCATTTACCAGACTTCTATGAGAATTCTATTTCAGATATGCAGTATTGTGGTGCTTATAACTTATCGTAATATTATCACCACATAAACTCAACAAGTTAACTGCCAAATCAATCGTACTTTGTCATGTTACTTTTCTTTGAACTTTGTAAGGAGATTAAATTACATTTATATATAAAACAAGCACTTTTCGTATACTACATAATGTGCACATACGTCGCACCGGCATCAGTACTCCATTGAGGCTATTCAAATTTTCTCGTGGATAAGTTTATTTTTCATTTTTAACTTTTCACATATATCTACTTATCTCGGAGTGTGCAACAAGACTCAAAGAACTGCAAACCGACTCGAAGCCGAACAGAAGAATTTGGGTAGGGTCTAAATTAGATTAGACGCATTTCGGTTCTTAAAATATTCAGAATCAATCATGTGATCTGGTTCTTAGGTCTAATGTATAGTTCTAGTAAAATCAAACAGACTCGATTTAGATAAGTGATAAAATATAAACCCTAAAAATAATTTTCACTAGTCTCTCTAATTTAATTTATTTACAATTTGATTTTAATATTTTTTCATTATCATTTTATATTTTTATTTTATTTTCTTAATATAATTTCTCCTCAATCCTTTTCTTTAACTTGTTTCTATTATTACCATTGGACGAATAATGTAAACTATTAATTTTTTTAAAATGTATGATTAAATTTTTAGTTATATATTTATTTTATTACTCTAATCTAAATTTATTTCTCTTGTACAATCCCTAGTTCTATCATACACATTATTTCTCATTAAAAAATATTTTAAATTAGAATATTATTATATTTATTAAGAGATTTATGTTTCTCGAATTAAAAATTATTTATTGGACTCAAACCTTAATTGGACCCAACCCAAATCAAAGAGTTTGGGTCTTAGTTGAGTCCATGGGTGCATGTGATAGGTTGGTATGTTAAAAGTACAGAACAAAACCAGACTGACCCATGCACGCTCGTATACTCATCTGTTTTATCATCTTCATTCCTACGACACTTACTTTATTTGTATTTGTATTTTGTAGGTCAACATTCAGCATTATATAATATGTTTGAGTAAAGTTTTTCTATCATACAATATGCCGGATGTATTCCTTCATTTTATCTATTTTATTTAGATTCTATTAATAATATTTTCTATTTCACTATTATTTTGTATGATTGATCCATAGTATCTAAAGTGCTTGCTCTCCTTAATAATTTGATCATCAATTATCATTTCTCCACTATAAGTGCTTCTATGTTGCCTAAATTAATACTCCATATATTTAATTTCTGATTTACTAAAATAAAGATTTTTAGATTCTAATATACTTTTCTATAATTTGAGTTTCACTTTAGCTCATTCTCTAGTCTTTTTAATATGGAGAATATCATTTGTAAAAAAAATATATCAATTTTTTTGAATGTATTTAGTCAGAACCTCCATAACTAATATAAAAAATTATGTGCTTAAAGCTAAACTTTGGTGTAATCTAATTAAAAAAGAAAAATTATCAGTCAAACTATCTTGTGTTTGGATACATATAACCACCTATTTATATATATTCTGAATAACTTGAATGTAAGCAGTGTAAACCTAATATTTTTTTAAAACTCTCTAAAGCACTTCTCTTGAGATGCATAAGTTTTTTTTTTAAATTAATAAAAATCTAATACAGATTTTCTTTTCTCCCCCTAACCATCTATATTTAATATTTTAGCAAATGTATAGCTTTCATAATAGATCGGTTTGGGATAAAACTAAACTAATTCTGTAATACTTTAATATCACAATGTAATTTATACTTGATTACCCTCTTTCAAAGTTTTAAAATATAACTTATTAATCTAATTCCTCTATAGTTAGCACAATCTTGTACATCACATTTATTCTTATAAATAAATATTAATATATTCTTTCTCGATTCATTTAACATCTTTTTAGTTTTTAAAATTATATTAAATAACTTAGTAAGCTAAGAGACTTCTTTATCTCTTATACATTTTTAAACATCTATTAAAATATTATCCGATTTTATTACTTTTCTACACATTTATTTTTTGATGCCTTCCTAACTACAACTTTACTTATAGGCTAAATATAATGACAATTTTTATCTTCTTTATGGATACTAAATTAAGTAAGATTAATCGTATTATCACAACTATTATTGAAAAAATTTCAAAGTAATCTATCTGTGTTGAATGTTTTTTTTTTTGGAAAAATATTTTTTGATTCTTATCTCAATATAATTTACTTCAATCAGATTTTTATTTATTTTTTACTTTGATAAGATTCTATATGTATCTTTCTTCTTCTTTCAGTATTTAACTTTCTATAAAGATCATTAAAAATTATATATTTTATATTATAAATTTTTTTTTTAGATTTTTATCTTGTAATTTTATACTTTTTAATTTTTTTTACTCTTGCATTTACAACAGTTTTTGTAACCAACTTTTTTCTTTAATTTTTTTATACATTTTTTCCACCAATATGTATATTTATTATTTAAAGTTTTTTTAAAAGATTTTTCTAACATATTAGATGCAATTAACAATCTTTAACAATATATAAGATCAGCTTCCTCTTTAACGTCTCACTATTCATATTTTAGTGTTCTCTTTTTAAAGATATCTTTATTATCATTCTTTTAGATTCAGTCATTGAGTTCGAAGGCATTGTTTCGGCTTACTATTCTTTCTCAGCCCCATCATTTTAAAATCTAAGATTATTAATCAGCGTTGGATAATTAAGTATTCACTCGAAATGATCTTATAACTTTTACTGTCCACGTAATATTATTTTTTTTATAAAAAAATAATCAATTAATATTCTTGAAGACTTATTATTATAAGTGATAATATGCCCATTTATTTTCTTAAATAAAGTATTAGCAATCAAAAAATTATAAGTTGCAAAAAACTCCAAAATAGTTTTGCCCTCCTCATTACTCTCCCCAAAACTATATTCGCCGTGAATGCTATTAAATTTTTTACAATGTTTTCAATATATTTGTTTAAATCTCCTCTAATAAATATTCTCTTCTGTTAAGGTATTTTTATACCAATTCTTATAAATCATTCTGAAAATATTAATTCTTCTAAATAATTCCAAATATTATTCTTTATACTCTTATTCAACCTACTTGGAAAACATACACGCTTACAATATTAGTAATAATCTTATTGATAATAATTTTAAATTAATAATTCTATCTTAATTCCTCTTTAACTTTTAATATATGATCTTTTAAGTTTTTGTTGATAATTATATCTATTTCATTCTTAGTTTTATTTTTACCAAAGTACTAAAATTTGAAATCTAAGCTACCATTTTTCTTAACTTTTTCTCTTACTTATTTTATTTCTTAAAAGTATAAAATATTAATTCAACTATGAACTATAATATTCATTAATTTCATTAGTTTGTCTGTTAGAGTGCCTATATTTTAAGTCCTTAATATTATCCTAGTGACTTGAACTAGTTTCTTTACTTACATTCCGTCTATGATATAGAAATTTGCTACTTATCACTACACCTAACTGCCAATGCAATAGCTCTAAGATATTTTTTGCTGTATTTAGAAAATACGACGCATCGCTATTAGAGAATACCTCTTCAGTATAATTTCTTAAAAGATTTATGTATATTAATTTGATAAATTTTACGCTGACTGTCAATAACCTAATGCAACTCTCTGCGTTTCTCTTCCAGGACTTGAGACTCGACGACGTCACATTCCCAAATGCAATTTGCCCAATAAATTAAATTAATTAACCGTTTGTTTCAGTTGAATGAATTAATAAGCTTCAATAAATTAACATATAAAACAGTGTATAATCATTATCATATATCTTATTAATAATAATTAAAGTGTTTTCTTATAGTTTGTTAATTATTAACGTTGGCATAGATTTAAGATCTTAGTTAAAATTAAGGAAACATTTCTATATCGATTCCATTCTATTTAAAAAAATATATAATTCGAATAGATTGCTAATATAAGTCACGATGCTTTTAAAATAGTTCATTACATGTTAAATGTGGGATAAACGCTTAGTTGTTATATATATTTAAAGTATTTCATAATTAAGAGAATAAAAAGTAGTAAATTTGTTTCAATTTTATTTGCATAAAAAATTAAGAAATACATCACACAATTAAGAACATAGTTTGTTACAATATTAGTACAAATTAGGTCGATAATAAATCAAGTTCGAACTAGTTGCTGATACTCGAAGTTTAAAGTTCCTAATTACAAGATCTAATTTATTTTGAATATAAATATACACTTTATATATATATATATATATATAGACACACACTTCATGACTTGAGAGATTATTACTAATTCTAATTTAATAATATTTTAAGTTCAAATGCATTAGATGAGAAAGCACATGTTGTAGCCTTGTAGGGTCATAAGCACAAGTGGAGAAAAAAAAAAAAATTGGTGCACAGCAGCTTAGGAATAAGGAAGAAAAAGCAAATCTTATAATAGCATCAGAATACAGAAGAAATTTTTGCGTGCACCGGTGCACGGTACACCAGCCCAATTAGCACACGACACGTGAATAAAAGTGGTCAGACGTGCTGATGTGTCGTGTGCTAATTGGGCTTGTGCATCGTGCACTGGTGGACACAAAAATTTCTCTAGAATACAGAGATAAATTACCTAAATATTATAGTAAATCATGTTATTTTACATATTATTTATTTATATTCTTTTTTGATTTAATTATACAATTATATTTAATAAATTTTATAAAATATACATTTGTATGATAAACATTTGTGCGATACAAAAATTATACCTAAATTTAAGGGTAAATTTTATAAAACTGTAGTAAAACTAACGATGATATACAATGCTGAATGTTGATTTATAAAGAGAAAATATACAAATAAAATAAACATTGCAAAAATAAGGATGCTAATATGAATTTGTTGATATATACAAAAAAATAGAATGAGAAATGAGTATATCTGCAAGAAAGTCGAAGTTACAATAATTAAAGATAAACTTAGAGAAAATTGATTTAGATGATTTGGACATGTAAATCGTAAGTCGAATGAACTCCAATTAGGAATAGATTTGTGAGAAGGGGATTACTAGATCTTTACATAAGATGAGTTTTTCTTTAGCCTATGCTGAAGACGTAGTCATTTCTTATGGATTGAGTACTTCTCACGCTATGATGAATCTGCTATCTCCACATGCTTCTAGACGAAAGCAACACTTACATGACGACGATTCACGAGATATCAAGTTGGATTTGCTAAGAAATGGTCGTTGCAATGACGCGCGAGCACAAGAATCAAATCAATACTTAAACAAATGGCTCAAGTAAGTTATATGCTAACCGGAAAGGCCTTATATCATTCACTAGATTGTTGACCTCAATGCCTACAACTTTAAGACATCTAATTGTCGACTCGTCCCAGAATATGAAGCGAAAATAATTTAAAATTCTTTTAACACTTAAGGGAACCCTTTCTTTTCCTTGTGGTGTACCCTCGTAATCTTTCATCACTCAATAAGATTTGTACGTATCATTCGAACAACTCTGTCCTACAAACGAGTCTATATAAGTTGTCTGACTGAAATCACCAAACACCTCTCTCGCCCGTCAATACCGACGCCAGATGCAAGATAGAGACCTCATGACTGGTGATCATCTACTTCAATGCAAGTAATGCAATAAAATACTTGTGTTTTTCTCTACAATTTACAATAATAGATATAAATGAAGTTTGTGCAATGAACACAGGGGCTAGTCTTCCCCATGGTGGAAGATTGACAAATAAAAATGAGCATTTTGTTTTGCGAGCAGCATCAATGCCACTCTCAGATTATCAAAGACGACGAAATCAGAACCATGACTACTATAATATGCAGTAGTTGTTAAAGAAATTAGAGAACAACAGAAGCATAGAAGACAACCTTCTACTGCATGATCTTTCTTTTAGCACCATCCAAGGCGTTCCTGAGCAGCATTGCAATAGTCATTGGGCCAACGCCTCCAGGAACAGGAGTTATCCATCCTGCCACCTTGCTTGCACCATCAAAGTCCACATCCCCTACTAGTCTGTAACCAGATTTCCTGCTAGGATCATCCACAGCATTCGTCCCAACATCGATAACTGCAGCACCAGGTTTGATCCAATCTCCCTTGATCTGAAGTGGAAAATATTAAGATATCAAAGGGAAAATCAGTATACAATAATCGAACAAGATATTTGTTGAGGGGTTATCCTAAGTCAACCATCAAGACACATGATCAAAATTGTTTGGATCAACACAAAGACTCGAAGTAGCTACGGGATGATGAAGACTTACATTTGTTTCTTTTATTAGTTTTGTTAACACAATAATATGTAGAAAAGTAGAGAATATGTAGAGCTCTGGAAAAAATATTTTATATCAGATTTGAGTTGACCTGAAACTGGTAGAATCAGTTCGAGTTGGTGATCCTAACTAGTTTAAGTTTCATTCAGATTCTATTGATCCATTTTGAGTAGGACCTGAACTTGACCTATGAACTTGAGTTGATACCACTATCTGCACAGTACGCAATTAAGGAAGTGTAGGTGAAGTGGATTGGATCAACCCAATGGGTCATGACTCAAGCCGATGGCCATGAGGGATGAAGAAAACAAGTCATCGGGGAAAAACAGTGCGGTTGGTGGTGAACAGCAGGGAGGCAGCCCAAGGTTAGGAAGTATTTTTTTTCACATAGATGACAAGGATCTTGAAAGGATTCTCATCCAAGATCAATCTTACCTTTTCTTTCACCAAGATATGATCATTTAATTTAAATCTAGGTTTACACTCAAGCTCAAAATTTACCATGATATAATTCTTTTATAGGACATGAATATAGCAAAACATACTAAATAATATAATAAATATCTATGTAATTGTATAATTTTTGGCATAAATGTTTTCTCAATATTATAAAAGCACCTAGGAAATACGGACACGAAATGGGACACAAGGACACATCATGACACAACACATTAATTGTAGCCAAAGTATTATCTTTAATGGGCATTGAAAAAGAAAGTTAGGGACGTTGTTGCAATCAAGGACATATATAACTAAAATTTATTTATGTGAGGAGCACTTGCAAAAGTTCGACGGAGTGTCCCATTACAACTGGAGTACCATGAAGTTTTGCTTTAAGTTCTTATTTTTTCACATTGGCCATAGATGACCTGATTAATAATATTAAAAGCAATTCTTGTGCCACATGCTTTTTGTATAAAACAATTCTAGTAGATAAGATGTGAACATAGTTAATTAGAAATTGAAATCTTGGAGGAATATCTTAAGAACAAGTGTTCAAAGTGAGTAGGAGACAGACAAAGAAACATATGACTTTGGTAGCATTCAAGAAAAAAGTTGTTATGCCATGAGATTAGATTGGACATAAGCTCCATTTTATAAGAACTTAAAAATCCTCGGGCTCTTTATCTACAATAACGAGGTGTAAGGGAGGGTAATAATCATAAAATCAAGGTTGGATGGTTTAACTAGAGAAGAGTGACAAGATTTCTATATAATAATATGGTGCCTATCATGTTAAAGGAACTAATTTACAAGATAGCTATCAGACCATCAATGCTACATGAAAGTGAGTATTGATTTGTTAAGTGGAAAATTATGTGGATGCTCAGATAGGTTAGTAGTCATATTAGAGTGAACTATATTGGAAATGATTATATCTAGGATAGGATTGGTGTGCCACATATAGAGGATAAGATGAGGAGGGATGTTTAAAAAGATTTGGTCATGTCCATATTAGGTCTCCAAAGGCTCTAACTCTAATGTGGAGATTCAAAGTCAAAATGGAAAAGATAAGGGGGAAAGTGACCTAGGATATGATTATAAGTCATCACCTTGCCTCACTTGCGCTTACAATGTTTTCGAAAAGTTGCTAGAGTTGATAGAGAAAAGAAATCCATGTAATTAGCCCTAACTAGTTTGGGATTAAGTTTGTAATGATAGTTGTTGTATGTAGCAATAAACATCAATTAGAGATGAAGAAGTCATAAAATTGACAACACATCTCTAATATAAGGCTACTAATAATGATGAAAACAGATAAAGAACTAGAATTTTCAGATTTTCTTTGCAGAAATATAAATGATGAAATCTCTCATTACCATCATTGCCTGTCCTGAAGCAGCTATGACAATGTCAGCTTCTCGAATGATGTTTTCAGAATCTCGAGTATGAGAGTGAACAACAGTTACTGTGGCATCTGCTTTGATCAGCAGCAACGCTACCGGTAATCCTACAATGTTGCTCCTGCCAACTACTACTGCCCGTTTGCCCTTTATGCCTATTCCACTGCGTGAAAGAAGTTCCAGACATCCCTACATAGAACTATGAAAAATCAGTACAAAACACTGCATTGCTTTCAGGTGTCTTAGAAGTTCATCCAATACACATGATCCTCAAAGTACCTATTACCTGTAGGCACAAAGATATTTTCATTAAAGAGGGTTTAGAATTTTCTTTGCAGTATTTGGGAGTTCTGTCTCCTATTGTTACAACGGGTTTCTAAATTTCTGACCTTTGTTGTTTTGTAATGTTTTTATCATTTCTTTTCTCATGTATATCAAGTTTGGTTGTAAATAAGAAATAATTCCTTTCGCAATTTTATCTTCCTCTACTGTCTTCTGCATCAAATTTCTCTTCTTCCTCCCTACTTCCCCCTTTCCCCTTGCATTCTACATTAAAATTTAATCAGTAAGTCGCCATGTGCAAAATGAAAATGCTTTGTGATTGATGGTATCAAGTCAATGGGATTTTCAGCTCAAGATTACCTTAGGAGTACAGGGCTGAAACAAGGGTTCCCTCCCTTTCATTGCAAGCTTTCCAATATTCAGAGGATGAAATCCATCAACGTCCTTCTCAATGCAAATTTCATTTAATACTTTCTCTTCATTAATATGCTTGGGCAGTGGAAGTTGAACTAGCATTCCTGGAATGAACAGCGTATTGTCACATGTATATATCATCTAATGTATAAGCCAACGGAGAAAGAATAGTTACCATTCAATTTTACACATGCTCAAAATGGCATTAGAAAATACAAAGTAACTGTTTCCCAAATTAGTTAATATCCCATATTCTTTATTCTCAAAGAACTTACTATTATAATAAAGGAATTCAAAAACATTAACATAGTTTCTTGTAGAATCATCACCTCAACCAAAAGAATGTTTCACAGAGCCATTATAACCAGTTTCTGTACATGCATAAGACAGAAGCTCATGGACCAAGAGTTGTGGGGAACTTATTAGCTTAAACGGCCACATTAACTGATGAAAATATCCCAGACAAGGGCAATATAGAACAATGATTGGTAGATGTGCAATCTTGAAATTAAGAGCATATTGAACTCACCAAAGTGCTAATTGGAACTAGCAGAAGATACATATATGTACATCCACGGCCATATAAGACTACTTTAGATCACATACTCAAAACCATTTGTTACTATGTTTGCCCGCAATTTGAAAACTTTATACAACAAAAAAACCACATGTTCACTCCCAGAAAAGCTACTTTCAGAACAAACAGTTCGACTACATCACCCAATGCACTGCGTACAACATAGTGAAAAAGAAAACAAAAAAGAACAGGCCCTACACAACCCATTTTTCCAATACTTCTCATAGCGCCAAACTCCCCTGAAGCAGGAAGGTGAAGAAAAAAGCAGTTTCATTTAATCTATCCAAGAAAATCAAAAGCAGGGAAATTTCCAAAAGTTAATCTTCACCATAGGAGGATATCGCTAAAAAACGAAAGAAAGGAAACAGGAACAACCGTGAACATCAGGATTGGCATTGAACTCGTGCACTTTAGCGATGACCTCAGCCTCCGAGATCTCTTCCGGTAGGTCAATATCGAAAGACCGAATACCTACCTCCGCACAAGCCTTCCGCTTCATGCTCACATAGCTCTGCGAGTCCTTCCTGCTCCCCACAATCACCACCGCCAATCCCGGCACCTTTGGAGAAAAAACCCAAACTCAAACAAAGCAAAGAGAGGGAAATAGAAGCCTTGATCTAAATCGAATGGAACCGCAGTACTTTAGCGTGTTTTTCATAGAGTTCCTTGACCTCGCCGGCTATTTCGTGCCGGATTTCCTGCGCTATCGCCTTCCCGTCGATGACTGTCGCCGCAGTTGCCATTGGAGCCGCTGTTCCAGCGACTGTGCGACGCAAACAGGTAAAGCTAACCTACCCGTGTCGGCCCCGTTTGGTACGGAGTGCGGAGTTGATTTAAATTATTTAAAGTTTATTTGTTTATAAGATTAAATTTAATAAAATTAAAATTAATTTTTAACAAAAATATTTTTTATTAAAAATTATAAATAATTTTAAATAAAATTACTTATTATATTAAAATATACAAGAAATATAATATAAAATTAGTTATTATATTAAGATACGTAAGAAATGCGATATAAGTTAGTCATTATTTTAATAATATGTGTAGGATATTAAATAAAGTTAATTTTTAATATTAAATTTTATATGTGATGTGATATACTAGGTTAAAATTAAAGTAGATTAATTTTTAATTTCAAAATAAACAGAGCTTAAAGGTAGTATAACACATATTAAATTATAACAATAATAGCAAAGGCTGCAAAGCTTTAATTTCATTAAGCCACGGATGACTATATTAATTTTTTATTTTCATTATATTTTATTAATTAATAAATATGTATCTAATTTTAAGTGAGTAAGATCATTTTTTATAGTTTTTATGATATTTTTTTAATCTTTTTTTTTTTACTTTTTGTACATAGCCAAAATTTAATAATTCAATTTTTCTAATTGAAACTTCAATCAGTTTACAATTTACATGTCAAAACTATCTAAGCTGATTTTCTCTAAAATTATTTTCAATTGGTGCAACTTTAACTTTCATGTTAATATTTTTATTTTTCATTCTATCATTTTGTGTATATCTACACATTTATTTTAATAATCTCATTTTTGCAATAATTATTTTATTTGTCTAGTTCCTCTTTGTAGGTCAACATTCAGCATTATATATCATCACTAGTCTAACTATAATTTTATAAAATTTACTCATAAATGTGGATGGAATTTTTTTATCGCACTACACATTAGAAAGTATTTTTTAAATGATTCATGTCATGATTGATTTGATAAGTTTTACACTGGCTGTCGACTGCCTAACACAACTCTCCTCGTTTTTTATTCAGAACTTGAGATCCAGCAATAGCGTGTTTGTTGGTACTAAATTAACAAAATTAATTAAAAATTTATATTTATTTATTAACTTAAATTTGAAAATCTGATTAATAGCCAACCTCAATTAAGACTATATATAGTTCATTCAAAATGTTCTTACCATTAACACTCATTATTTTTTTTTCTTATGATGAGTTTTTGCAGGCCAATTAGATGGCCTTTTATCAACACTGGCAGAACTATTTCCCCACAAATGAGTCTAACATTTGTTTCTCGAAATAAACCACTTGGTTGCTCACTCGTGGCTACTGAGTTTCATATCTAGGAACCATTGTCGAGCAATAATGGTGGCTCAACGCAAATGTATCCTTTGCGAGCTTCTCAACGAGTTGATGATACACATTTTTTGTAACGCATGCCAGAAGAATTCGGATTGGTCTACACAAAGTAAATAAAAAACTAATATTTCAGAAGCTATATAAATTTATTCCCATCACTATCTACTTTTAAAATTTGTTTGTAGTAATTCCAACTTCAGCTACTTTGAATAGCAAGATCATATAATTTTCTAAATTTTTTCTTTAAGTTTTTCTAACAATCTTCAATTATTTCTTCGTTTTAGTCAAACCGATATTATGGTTGAACGAAAGAGTGATGTTTGTTAATGCAATACTAATTGGGTTGCCGCCAATGAAATTATCATTAACATGCTGATCACATATCAAAAGATAATTGTTTGGTTCAATGTTATCTTCATGTTATATTATTTAGAGAAGATAATTGTTTGGTTTAATAATATCTACAAATAATCTTCTATTAGATTATAAAATTATTAGTTAAAAGATGACATCTAGATGTCATGACGTCTACATTACATAATATAACACCAAGATAACAACGAACCAAATACCCCTTTAGACCAATTTTCTATTTAACTCGTAAAATTCACAGATGCTTGATCTAGGCCCTGTTTGGCAATAAGCTGAAATTTATGACTAAAATTTGTCATAGCCAAAATCTTAAATTTATTTTAAAAAAACTTAAAAATTTATTTTATATCTCTTCCCACACAAATTCTAATATTAAACAATCACTTTATTTTGACATCTAACACAATTCTCAATAAATCAATCAAAATTTATTTCACATCCTACATAATTTTTAATATAACCAATTCACTTTATTTCATATCATACATACTTTCCAAAAATAACTAAAAATTTCAATCAAATTTTCTTTTTTTTTCTTATTACTAAACAGAGCGCATTTGAGTTATCTCAACAACATCATCATTTATAATAGCATTTATAGATGATGAACCTCGTCCAAGGATTGGAAGTTTAGGATGCTTATTTCTTAAATTCTTCATATTAGAATCTATCATTCATAATATAAAACATACATATTTTAGATCTCATACAATGAAATTAATATACAGTAGCAAATAATTAAAGTACACTGGTTTCAACACCCTAAGAAAAATATGAAGCATTAATCTATTAGAAGACTGTGAAACTCTTGAAGATTATTATGACATATTTTTAATTAATAAATAAATTCTAGAAGAAAAAATTCAAAAATATATAAATAATTTAACTTCAGAAAAACTTATAGCTATTCAAGAAATATATAAAGAAAAAAAAAAGATTTATTTCATCTATATAATTATACCCCTGAATATGAAATATATTCAAATAGTAATAATAACAATGATAATGATCTATCTGAAGAACATCAAATAGTTGAAGAGATTTACATGGAAGTAGGAGAACCTAGTATTCGTAAGCGATCATACGGTGAACCTCAAATTAAATATCTCCTTAGATCATTTGGTGGGGTCAGAAATCAAATTTGATACAGTTAAATATAAATTATATTAATACAATAATGTATAGTTATAAATTACATATCTAATTTATGACATTGAAAAAATGTATACTCATACTATTAAAGATGAGTTAGAATAAAAATTATTATTTTCAAGTGAAAATGAGAGATACTATACATATAAAAAAATAATATCATATATTATTTAATGTATAATATATATATTAAGTTAATTCAAAATATCAATTAAATTTGACTCGTACATAACTAAAAAATTAAATGTCGGAATTCCAAATAGACATTCAATTATATCTAATTTTGTAAAGTAATGTTACACATTTTATATAAATAAATTTAAATATTAAAATTAATCAGAATTTTATATGTAATATTAAAGAATAATTCTTTATTTATGTATTATTATTACCACAAAAAAAGTATTTCTCAATTTCTCTTTTTTAAAAATCAACTGAATGTAATTTTTTCAGATAAAAGATTATTAAGTTTATCAAAAATTATTATTATTTTTTATAAAAAAAGTTAATTGTTTTTTTTTTTTTAAGTTAATCCTGACCGCCACCGCCTTATCTCTCTCTCTGTTTCACTCCCCTGCGGCCTCCTATGGCATTGCCGGTTCCTCTTCCCCGACTGCATCTCGGGCGATGCCCTAAGCCAAGCTCCTGGTATTCGAGCAAAACCCATCCGAGATTCAGCAAAGAGGTCATCTGGCTCAATGTCGCTTCCTCTTCATCTTCTTCCCCCTCGAGCTCCGAGACTGCAGAATCATGCGTTAAGCTGGGCCTCTCCCTCTTCTCCAAAGGAAGAGTACTGTTTCCCAACTACTCCATGTATTCTTTTCGTCATTATTTGCACAATGAAAGTGTCTCTCTGCTCCGTGTGGCCAATAATTGCGTGAGGAATCCTTCAATAAGGGCGTTCGAGAGCAAAAGAGTAGTCCAAAATTATAAGTGCTTTTATAATATTGAGAAAAAAATTATGCCAAAAATTATACAATTACATAGATATTTATTATATTATTTAGTATGTAATTGCGTAAAGAATCCTTCAATAAGGGCGTTCGAGAGCAAAAGAATAGTCCAAAATTATTAGCATTCTATCCTTCAATAAACATTCTATCCCTAAAAATCCATTTATATATAGCTTGATATAATTAAGGGTAAATTGGATTTGACATTATTGTTGTCCGTGGAATAAGGATATGAGATTATTGTTGTCCGTGGAATATATTCAAGAATAACTTTGACATATTGCGCTGTCAATTTTATGCAAATAATCTCATATCCTTGAGATAATTCACTTTTCGGTCAATGCAAATAATCTCGTATGTGCATTATCATGATCTTTTCATTTTTTTTCTTATTCATTTGGAAATACAATGTTTGTAGGTAAACGATGCTCTGATGCAGTTTGAAAATGCACTCTCTTTGGATCCAAACCCAAAGGAAGCTCAAGCTGCACTTTATAACAAAGCATGTTGCCATGCATATAGGTAACAGCATCCTGATATTTATTCTTAGTAATATTGAATATGCACCTTATTGATGTTCTCAATCAGCTGATCGATCAGGGATCAATCATACTGCTGAGGCCTTGAATTCTAACTCATCCTATGTTCCCAATCAGCTAACTTATTCGAGCCCTAGGCCATGCGCTATGAGATGTTTCCAATTATGGGGGCAGGACCCCCAGCGTGTATGATTTCATTTGTTTTTCGGAGCCTTCCTGTTGCTTCTGTATTTCCGAATTGTTCATCTGTTGAGCTTCTCTATCTGTCGTTGCTTGAGTACATAGCTCTAATTGGGGATGAACCTTATTAAGTCTCAGTATTTGTCCATGCACATTAATTCCTATTTGCAATGATTGCTTAACACATCTCATGCGATTGCTTGGTTTATAAACTGAGTTCCAATTATATTAGGTACATGCTTCACTGTGCATTGGATTTCCCTGAAATTGCTAGCATTGTTTGTACAATGTGATATCAATATTGGGCTATTAGATATCTTGCATGTTCTAAGTGTAAGCCTTTTGCAGTATCTCTTAGTTTTTCAAATTGCTCTTTGATTGCATTTATGTTTTGATTTTCCTATGTTAAACACTAAGATTATTGGTTATTTTCAATGGATTTCCCTGATATAAAGAAGCACACGAGATGATGGTTTGAAGCATTATTGATACTTGTAACAAGTTCCTTCATTATGTGGTAGTTAATGATCTTCTACGTTGACTCAGTTGCGTCCTTTTGGTCTCATGTAAAGAAAAATATGGCTTGTTTCTCTATCCTTTTAATCACAAGGAAGTTTCAGTTTTTTGAGCTGAAATGACTGCTTAAACTATAGCTTATAAGCACTTTACCTTATTTCTTTGTTTATTATTCACTATGTTACCTTCATATTTATATGGTAGGGGGGAAAGGAAGAAAGCCGGAGAGTGTTTGCGAACTGCTTTGAGAGATTACAATCTCAAGTTTAGCACCATTCTCAATGACCCTGACTTAGCCTCATTCAGAGCTTTACCAGAATTTAAAGAATTGCAGGAAGAGGTCTGCAATGTTGTCCTGTTGTAGTCATATTCTTTTTCTTAACTTATTGCATTAAAAACCACAATAATAAAGTAGATTTTTATTTTTTTGAGGGCATTCAGTATTCCTAAATTCTTTTAGTTTTTTGTAGGCCAGAATTGGTGGTGAGGATATAGGATATGGCTTTCGAAGGGATCTCAAGCTCATTAGTGAGGTTCAAGCACCATTTCGTGGTGTAAGGAGATTTTTCTATGTGGCACTGTCAGCTGCTGCAGGAATTTCGCTGTTTTTTACTGTTCCCAGACTCATACATGCAATTAATGGTGGTGGTGGTGCTTCTGATCTATGGGAAACTGCTAGTAATGCTGCCATCAATGTTGGAGGTATATGCTCTGAAACGTGTTAAAACATACTAATCATGATATAACCTGTTTGCTTTACATACTTATGATGTAGATAAATAAGAACTACAAATATTTACTATATGTTGTGCTGTCAGCTTTCCAGCATCTATCCCTTTTTCCCCTTCTACTTAAGTAGATCAATGTGAATAGAGATCAAAACACGCTTGCAAACACTGAGGTTTACCATGTGTTAGGGTTATTTCTTTGGGCATTGACTAACAAAATTTTTTTTGTCTGAGGAATAATTGGGAATTATAGAGAGAGAAGGGAGGAGTCAATCATTCCAAATCCGGAGGGAGTCATACCCTACGCTCAATCCAAGCAAAATTTGTATTATTTCCAGAAACATAAACAAATTCTTAAAATACTACTATAGATAAAATTGTTTATCGGGGTCGCTGTCTTTGAAAACTCTCATTAGGGGGCGATTCCCCTAGACTATTGAAATATATATATGCAAACTAATATTTTAACAAGGTTCACCACCTGATGTGGGATGTACAAATTTTTTTTTTCAACAGATTTTAAATAATAACTTATAATAATTAAATGCAAAATATTTTTAAAATATAATAATATGATAAATAAGAATTTAAATCCTACAAATTAAATTATTTTAATACTAAAATTATTATTGATAAATAAAAGTTTACTAGTTTGATTAGGGCTTCAAGTTTAATTCAATAACTAGCATTGTACTCGTGCAGGAACTGCACAGAATTATTCTCACAAAATTTCTAAAACTTAAATAAACAAATTAAGTATTTTACATTAAAAATAATAAATATTAAATATATAATATTTTTAATAGTTTTTAGTATTTAATATGCTTTTTAGAGAAAATATTTTAATTCAAAATGCAAGTAAACTGATGTAAAATTCAAAAATTTAAACTTAATATTCGATTTTAAATTTTGAATTTTAAATTAAAAATAAATAAATTTAAAAATTTAAATTTTAGCATTATTTTTTTAATTTTTAAAATTAACTGCCGTTAAGAATCCTATTATTAAAAAAATATTATTATTAAATTAAAAACTAAATAAAATGCAAATTATATTAATCGTTTATATGAAAAATTTTAATATTAGAATTAGTTGATTTATTTATTATCGTACTTGGGTTTTAATATATGTATAATATATATATAAATCATCTAATGAATTAATCTTAAAAAATAATATAAGTACCTTTAAAATTAATTTTAAATTTAAAAAAATTATTTTTATTAAATTAATTAATTTGTCTCGTAAAAAAGTTTAATTTAAATTATAATTAAATTAATTTTCAAGATTTTAATTTTTAAATTAAAATTATATGATTTTTAGATTGTATTTGAGAAAATAGTAAAATTAAAATTAAGTTTTTTAAAATTATATGAGTAAGAATTATTTATAATTTTTAAAATTTTAAGTAATGATTTAATATAAATTATAATAATTTAATCTCTAATTTTTATTAAAAAATATTTTTAATCATAAAAATTATAAATTTATCTCTCTCTCTTCTTTTTGCCCATTCGCGCCCTCTCTCTTCGCTCTCTTCTCCTCCATCGTCTTATCCCTCTTGTCTCCTCCTTCCCCTAACTGCCTCCTTTCTCTCTTCTCTCTCTATCTTTCTCTAGCCAAATCTTTATGTATTACATTACGCACTCTTTTTTACAAAACTAACTAACTCAATAGTTGTAAATTTGTAAAAAGATTATGTATGGTAATAATATTAGAAGATTTTGTGGTATGCATGTAAATGTTCCTTTATATTATTGAATTATAAAAAAATAAATATATACTACAAATTTGTTATATAATTATAGGATTTAAATGTTATTTGTGGTTGATATTAATATTTAAAATATTTATAGAATTAATTATTATTTTATTGACTTTAATAATTTTTTTAAAATTTTATCAAATTGAGGGGACTGCGTCTTATCATCTGAACTTAAATTTACGCTAAACTTAGCTGTATTTTACTTAATTTAGTGTGAATTTTATTTTTTTATTTAAATTAATTTAATTTTAATTAAATTAACATTTATGTTATTTTTATATTAATTAATGTTAATAAATTAAAATATAATATACATTATTATATGTAATATAATAAAAATAAATTTATTTGTACAATTATATTTTGGGCAAATTACACCAGTCCTGAGTTAAGGGTTATTTCAACACAGATCCACGTTTTTTAAATATAACATCGGGGTCCCTAGGTTTTTTAAAAATTATCATCTGGTCCCTTTTTATTTTTTTTTATTATTAAAATAATTAAAAATTACATTATACCCTTAGCCTCCCTCTCTCTCCACAAATTCGGCAGCCGCGCCGTCACTGCGCCGCCCCCGCCGCCTCTGGCCGCCCTCGCCCTGCCGCACGACACCGGCCGGCGGTCGTGCTGTGCCGCGGGGCGCAGCACCCCCGCGGCAGGCGAAGGCAGCCGGGCCGCCGGACAGGTGAGCCGCGTGAGCCCCCTAGCTGTTGCAGTGGCCGCTGCGTGCTGGGCGGCTTCCAGCGGACACGACGGGCGCCGCAGGCGCCTTCAGCCGGCCGGCAGTGCCTCGCTGCCGCGCGGCGCACCCTGGCGGCGCAGCGTTGAAGCTGCCGGCTGGTGAGTTGCAGCCGCGCGAGGCCACCAAGGTAGGGTCGTGCGTCTTAATGCGCAGGCCGCCGGAGGCGGTGCAGAGCGTCGCGGTGACGGCGCGGCTGCCGGATCTGATGGAGAGAGGGAGGGTAAGGGTATAATGGTAATTTTAATATTTTTTAATAATTAAAAAATAAAAAAGGACCTAGATGATAATTTTTGAAAAAATAGGGACCCCGATGTTATAATTTAAAAAACGTGGACCTGTGTGATATTAAGTCTTAAACTCAGGGACCTAGGTGTAATTTTTCTTATATTTTTAATATTTTGAAGCGGCCGGAGAAAGATGAGAGAGATGGCTGGAGAAAGTAGAGAGAGAGAGAGGAGAGAAAGGGGGAGGCTCGATGGAGAGAGAGAGAGAGAGGGAGAAGCAGCTGGAGAAAGATGAGAAAGAGAGAGAGGAGAAAGATGAGAGAGAGAGGAGAAAGAGAAAATAATTTTTTGATATAGAATATTATTAAAATAAATATTTATTGTATAATAAATTTATTTTATTTATATTGCATATAATAATATTTATTATATTTATTTAATATAAAAATAATTATTTTTTCTTTCTCCCGTCTCTCTCTCCATCAAGCTGCCCCAACCGCCCATCTCCTCTCCCTTTCCTCTCTCTCTCTCCACTAAATTTATTTAAGTACAATAAATTTATTTTACTTATATTACATATAATAATATTTATTATATTTATTTAATATAAAACTAAATATAAATTTTAATTTAATTAATTTAATTAAGATTAAATTAATGTTAAAAAACTATATATCCAATAATAAAATATGTCTTTTCCATTTTAACCTTCAAAAAATTATTATTTTTTCTCCTCTCTCTCTCTCTCCTCTCTTCTTATAATTGTACAATAAATTTATTTTACTTATATTACATATAATAGTATTTATTATATTTTAGTTTATTAGCAATAAATAATTTTTTTTTCTCCTCTCTCTCTTTTTCTCTCTCTCCTCTCCCTCTCCTCTCTCTCTCCACTTTCGTATAATTGTACAATAAATTTATTTTTACTTATGTTACGTATAATAATATTTATTATATTTTACTTGATTACCAATAAATAATAAACAATTTATTTTTTGAATTAAAAATTTAAATTTTCATTTTTACACCTCTGACATATTCTTTATTTTAGCCGGCTTATCTATCTGTCCAGCTCAATTAAAAAAAAAACAAATATCATTAGAGGAGATGGACGGTTGGGGCGGCTTGATGGAGAGAGAGAGGGGAGAAAGAAAAAATAATTATTTTGTATATTAAATAAATATAATAAATATTATTATTCGTAATATAAGTTAAAATAAATTTATTGTACAATTATAAGAAAGTGGAGAGAGAGGGGGGAGAGAAAAAATAATTTTTTAAAGACTAAAATAGAAAAGGCATATTTTTCACTCCAAGTGGCATATTTTTTAATATTAATTTAATCTTAAAATTTATATTTAGTTTTATATTAAGTAAATATAATAAATATTATAATATGTAATATAAGTAAAATAAATTTATTGTACTTAAATAAATTTAGTGGAAAGAGGAGAGAGAGAGAGGGGAGAAAGAAAAAATAATTATTTTTATATTAAATAAATATAATAAATATTATTATATGTAATATAAGTAAAATTTATATTTATTGTAATTTATATTTATTTTTATATTATGTATTGTAATTTATATTTATTTTTATATTAGTGGAGAGAGAGAGGAGAGGGAGAGAGGAAATTATAATGAAGGCTAAAATGGGAAAGACATATTTTTCACTCCCTGTACCATCTTAAATATATAGATATAGATGCTTCACATGGAGATGAATGAAAAAGAAAAAACAATCTAGCCGACCTAAAATAACAAGCTTAGGATTGAGGATTTGCATGTTGTTGCTATTGTTATTAGTAGAGTTGCCGAAAAAATGAAAATACCTCATAGTCTAAGGTCCTGTTTGGCGCGAGGACCAAAATTGTATTGGTTTTAGGGTATTTTGGTCTAAGATGTGAAATAAAGTTGATATTTTTATTGAAAATTATTGAGTATGTGAAATAAAATAATAAACTTCCCCAATTTGCTAGATATTACATTAGAGGTTCTTGATTTCTCAGATAAGGTACACTCTTCTTGATTCAAGCGGTTTTAGTTACTTATTCTCTGAGGAAATTAGTACTTGCATAAAGTTTGCTCAACTTTGACTCCACTTATGTGAACTTTTTTATTGAGTGTGAATTAATCTTTGTTGATATTATGAGATTTTGAATCCTGTTCAGTCCTGTTTGACTTATTGAAACCTAAATCAAGTTCTAATCTGAGTTGGTAATTTTCAATTTCCTTTATTCAATTTTATTTAAAATTTTAACAAATTATTTCTATGGGTTTTGGAAAATTTTTTAATCTTTACAAAATTAATTCTGATAACTTTGCATTGGTTTGATGATAATCTACTATTTGATTTTACTGATGTTAATAATTGCATCTTCGTTTATTTGTCTTCCACCACTTCCTATTATGGCTATGTCGTATTCGTATTATATTTGTATTACCATATCACACTCATGCTTGATATTCAACGATTGGCGAAGAACTTAGGGCCTTGAAGGTTGAGATTGTGAGGGGTTTGAAAGAACTCGAGATGGTATTCTTGAGGGTTTGCTGAATGACTTTGAACGGTCGATTTTTTTAGAAGGATTGTTAGAGACTTTGAGATAGACTCGAGGTAGTTCATTTAGATCAAGATTTAGCCAATTTTGGCATATTGAGTGGGTTTTCTACTTTGCCATGTGGATAATTGCGGTGTGTTGATCTGGGGCTAGACCTGCTTATTGAACCGGTTCTATCCGGAACCGGTCCGAAATTGGTCTAGTAAGAACCGCTTCGGTCCATAACCGGTTGAACCGGATTGGTTCTGACTGGTTTCGCGCTGCCGGAACTAGTTAACCGGTTCGGAACCGGTCCAGTTCCGTTGAACTGGTTCGGCTCGGTAATTTTTAAAAAAAAATCATGGGGGGCAGCGCGGCGCCCCACGCGGCCGGCACGCGCGTGGGCATTGCCCCCCATGAAATGCAACTGGCAACAGTTCTTTTTTTTTAAATTAAACGTTTATTTGATCGTTGCTGGTTGCCAGTAACAGTCAAATGACCGTTTTAAGGTCATTTTGGACCTTTTAATGTATGTTGGACACTCTATAAATAGCAGTATTTATATGTTGTATTATTCCTACAATTTTCATTAATTTTTTGGTTCCTAACATCGATTCGCTGGCATTTCTTCTTCAAGTAGCCAACAAAATGTGGATCAGAATTACATTCCGGAACTCTATTGTCTTCCTCCACTCAGTGAGACCTTTGACGAAATTTCAGAACTGGATCTCGATCTATCTGCAGATTATGATCCTGAGGTAAGTGGAGATGTTGGCAACGACACTGGCCCGTCAACTCAATCTTCAAGTGCCTCCAACAAGTCTCGAACGAAATACAGTATGAGAGTTTTTTAAATTACAAATTAAACCTAATAGCAGCTCGGAGAGACCGAATATGTTGCTATTTATAAAATTTATAAAAATCAGTACTCATACAAACATGGTGGTACGGGTAGTGGGACCGGTACATTTAAGAAGCACTTAGTTAGATTTCACAAATTTGATGAAAAAATTTGCCAACTTACTACTGTAGAGCCAATCCAAACACAACTAAATTCACAGAGTGGATCTATGCCATGGTCATTTAAAAATGATAAGGCACATCGAGATTTAGTTCGATTTATTGTACGAACTGAACAACCTTTTATAATATGTGAAAAAGAGAGATTTTTAGAATATATTACTCAGTATTTACAACCCCAATATAACCGTATTTTTAGGCATACACTTAAAAAATATTGTATGTCAATGTACGAAGAATATAGAAAATCTCTTATTCAACACTTTAGTAATATTACTTGTCAAGTTAATTTAACATTCGATATTTGGACTAGCATAAATGGTGCGAGTTACCTAGTTGTTACTTGTCATTGAATTGATGGACAGTGGGGAATGCAAAAATGCATATTATCTTTAAATGTATTAGATGAAGCCCATGCAGGTTCTACTATTTTTATTTATATTTGCAATATTTATAAAATTTATGGCATAGAAAATAATTTTTTTTTCATTACTTTAGATAATGTTTCTAATAATAATTCTGCAATTAATTTTTTACAGTAATTTTTAAAACCTGCCTTATGATTTCCTTTTTCATGTTAGGTGTTCATGCTATATTATAAACTTATTTTTTTCTAGTGCTTTCAATTCCGAATACTTGATTATTGATAAATTTAAACATGTTGCAAAATGAATTCGCTTAAATTCAAATATTAGGCGTGAATGGAAACGTGTTTGTGTAAGTGCAGAAAATAATTGTATAAAATTTCATTACCTGTTGAAACTAGATGGAATTCACTTTATCGTTTATTCGAATCTCTCTTATTATATGAAAATTTACTTACTATTTTTTACAATTCGTATGCACTTAATCATGACCTTCAATTTTGTTCTTATGATTGAATATTTTTGAAAAAAGTTTTTGAGTTATCAATTTTTAAAGAATCTACTGAAAGTTTTTCAGGTTGCTCTTATTTGACTTCACCTATTTTTTTGCCTTACGTTATTCAAATGTTTCAAAAAATTTTAGAATTTAAATCAGATTCCATTCTTGAAACCTTTATTGCTGACATAGAAGTAAAATTTAAGAACTATTGAGAAAAAATTTCACTTTTATTTTCAATAGCTACTATGCTTGATCCTTGCTAAGAGATTGAAGCTATTGAAATTTTTTATGCAGAATATTCTGATTTCTTGATGAGTAATACTGATGCTGAAAAAACATCAGTTTTTACAACTCTTCAAGATTTATTTTCTCTTTATTACAGTGAGAAGGTTGCGAGTAGAAGTGTGCAATGTGTCGAGATACAGGTTGGAACACAGAAAAAGCTAGATATTTTTAATGTTCTTAGGTCGGCTGCGATAAAGATATCTCTTACTTCAGACAAAGGAAAGGCAACTGCTGGCGAGCAATCTACAACACAGAGCCAAGCCCCTGCAAATTTGAATGAGTTACAGTTTTACTTACACCTCAGGGAGAAATTTGTCGATGATATGAGCTTATTGAAGTGGTGAAAAAGCTCATCAAAATAATACCCTATTCTATCTGCTTTTGCACGAGATGTTTTAGCAGCCCAAGCATAAACTGTAGCTTCTGAATTAGCCTTATCCACCACAGGAAAAATAATAGGAGACTACAGAAGTAGTTTGTCTGCGGCAACCATTTGCATGCTTACTTGTCTACAAGATTGGTTTGTTGTCGAGTCACTAAATCAACAGTACAATTTCGTGGACGAATCCAAGAATAATAGTTCAGAAGAAGAAGAATTCTTTGTAATTACGACGAATAGTTTTTTTTATAATGCGAAATGTTTGTACAAACTGCAATTATTTTATTGTAAATTTTTTTATTAATATTAATAATATTTTTTAAATTTTTTTTCCTTTTCTTATGTTAATTTTTTTAGAAATGTTAAAAATATAAAATATTTTTTATAAAATACATAGAAATGTATATTTTTTAATTAATTATACTTGATTGACCCGATCCGACCCAAATACATGGATCCGGACCGGATTCGGATTGGATCCAAGCTGGGCTAACCAGTTCCGAACCGGATCCGGAACCGGTTGGAACCAGACCGGACCGGTTCCTTGTCCAAACGGACCTGGAACCGGTCTGGTCCGGTTAGCAGCCTGATCTGGAAGTTAACAAGGGTATGAATAAAGAAATTTACTGCTGCTCATTTTACGTTTATAAAAGCGAACATCTATTTTTCCTTTATACTTTGATGGGAAGCATGTTCATGAAATATAAACCGGTACATCTGTCATCCTCATTCTCAGTATCTCTTGTTCCTTTGAATTGTCCATTTTATATTAGGGGTTCAAAATCATGGCATAAAAGTCCTACTCAACTTTTTATGATCATTATTGCTTCAAATGTAAATCTTGTGAGCAAGTGTTAGTGTTGCGCATGTTTTTTTGAATTGATCAAGTTCTTGAATCAGCACTTTGTAGGCATCATTGTTCTCGGTGGATTGTTTTTCTGGGACAACAGGAAAGAGGAGGACCAGCTTGCTCAAATATCCCGGGATGAGACACTTTCTAGGCTACCTTTGCGCCTTTCGACCAATAGAATTGTTGAGCTTGTGCAGCTTCGTGATACTGCTAGGCCAGTTAGTATCACCTTTTCTACTTAATTTCCTTTTTCACATGATTATTGTGAATTTTGTGTTACTGTATATTGTACAGCTTCTACACTTCTACCTCTGAGAGAGAGTTCAGGTTATTTTGGCAGGGGATAAGGACACGGTAGCTAGAGCTATGCAGAAGGCTGAGCAGTTCCGCACTGAACTTGTAAAACGTGGTGTTTTGTTAATTCCTGTCATCTGGGGCATCTATAATAAAGATCCTGTTGAAAGAAAAGGCTTTGGACCTCCTTCAAAGGCTGCCACTGCTCTTCCTTCCATTGGTGTAAATTTTAATCATTTCTATCTTAATATACTTCATCCAGAGACTCTTATTTTAGAATGCAGATGTGATATAAAACTTCCTAAATTTTAAAAGCTCAAAATTTTTGCAGAGAATAAATTTATTTAAACAAATGAAAAAAATTGGACTATGATTGTGAGCCGATCTTAATTTGTTTGAGCTATATACACGTTATCTGCTACTGTTGCATTTGTTTCGTATGTTAAAGTGGTTTTCCTGTTTGAAACTATTTACCAAGGATGCATTTCTTGTGCATCGAAGATCAATTTTGACAATTTACAGTCACTTCTTTTGTAACTATGTATTCTTTTGTTTTAAATTCAGTTTGATTTAATTAAGGACTTCAAGTTCGCTGAGCAAGGTCACTTTTCTAGTACCCTTCACTTTATCGTGGATTTTGATCAAAGTATAATTTGATGGGGAATTTGAATGTCACTCCTCAAGTCAGTTTTATTACATTCTTCACCCTCAGTTTCAGATATTCACATTTTATCCTTTGCTAAAAGTGAATATTATTAGTACGTTTTATCCCCCTTGTTATTGCAGTTCACCAGCTTTGGGTATTATCAGAATATTTTGTTTTGCTTTCTCTTCATATTTGATGAAGTTGCCGTTGGCTTTAGGTGTAGTTGATGCAATGGGTGATAAGACCTAATTATGCGTCCACTTTACGTGGGTAAGGAATGTGAATATTCACAACTTGTGGTGAAATATGTAGTAAAAGTGAACTTGGAGGTGATGATCGTAAATCCCCTTGGATGGGTGATTTTTCTCAACTATAACATGTCAAAAGGTTGTTGGTAAGAAAACTTATAAGCAAATTTGTAATTTAGGAATTTAGGGTGTGAAAAAACCATAATTATGTTATAGCTTTTAATCTGCATATCTTCTTCTGGCGCATCCATCCCACCGACGTTTCAAAAAAAGTTAACCAGTCCTCCAGCAACCATTTTCAGCGACCCATTCAAAGTCAATAAAGAGGATATCTTATACCCATCATGAAAACAGTTTTACCACATTCATATGCCATAGGGCTTTCAGTTTATTTGCTTGCTTTATGACGTACTTCACTTCTACACTTTTTTTTTTTGAAAAGATTTCACTTCTACACTTGAATGGTTTGAAAATATACCAACATCTCTTTTAAAATCCTCAAGGATATTTCAATTAATTTTGAAAATCAAAACTTAGTCTATAAACCATAGATGATAAAGCTGACAACAAGCGTAATTTTTTCAATAGTTGTTCTGACATGTGAGTGGCTCTACCATATAGTCAGTTCAGTGTTATTATTCTTCTGTTGTCTTATAATTGGAATTATTTATCATCTCTAGTGTTCTATATTAGTTTTTTTTTTGTCACCTAAAGTTTTTATATTTCACTCAATTCTTTATGACATCCATATATTCTGCCAGCATGGTAATGTGATTTGATTTTCCCCAAAAAATAGATGAAGAAATTCATTGTCAATTTTTTGGTACCATTAATGTTAGATTCTTCCTCCTTGACTCAGTTAATTTTCTCATACTACTAAATTTTGCATTATACTGGATGATGTTCTGAATCACTTACTCTTTTCTTTTTTTATTATTCCAAATCAATTGTAATAGGACTTTGAAAAGAGAGCACAATCAATTACTGCAAAATCTCGCTTAAAGGCAGAAATGCGATTCAAAGCTGAAATTATATCTCCTGATGAATGGGAAAGGTAATATCTAATTTGTGCCAATGTTTGACTTCTTATTTTATTAATATGATTGTATGGAAATTGTGAAGTGATACTTGTTGGTCTCTTGCAAGTCTGGTATGAGCATGTGTCAGAAAAATAGTCTTTTCCTGAAATGTGAAAAATTACGGTTTTCACTATGGCTAATACAGCGCATATAGTTCCTCCATTATTCTGACGTTGGATGAACTCATTTTATGCTCATAAGATGTAAACACTTCAGTTAATCTCGTTTGTTTTCTTTCGGAAACACTCAACTGAGATATATGAGATAGTGGTGTGTTGACTTTAGGGTAATTCCTAGCTTTTCTTGTCATTAAGCTCCTTGGCTTTGAATTTGATGTCCTGTTTCTTTCCTCCCACTTCTTGCTTTTTGGTATGAAGAAGAAGCAGACCTTAGAAAGTTCTTGTATAGTACATTGTTTTCAATCTGCTATATTTGAACTTGAATTTGATTAAGAATAGTACGTTGCTTTCAATCTGTTATATTTGAACTTGAATTTGATTAAGAACCTGTACGTGTACATGTTTCTATGGAGATTATTTAGATGCTTTGAATGTATCATTTATCTTCATAAAAATATGACCAAATTTTTAACATTTGCAAGTACCTAATGTATATGCACATGTGCTGCATGTGTTTTTTCCTTTAAACTGGGACCTAGGATGAAGAATAATAGAAATCAGGAGACCAAAGTTTAATGTCCATTATAAGAAATTAGAACTTAAGATTGAGAATAAGACACATCAAGGGACTAAATTGTAATTTTTATTGTAAAAAATAGGAATCTAAGATAAGGACTAAGAAAAATTGGGAGCTCATATTATAATTCCTTAGGAATTAATACAAAGATTAAAAGAGATTATAATTTTTATTGTAAAGAATTTGAATTTAAGGCCAATATTAGGAAAAATTGTGGACCAAATTATAATTTTTAGGATCTAAGATCAACACTAAGAAAAACTAGAGGACCAACAACATTTTTGTTGTAATGAATTAGAACCTAATATAATTTTCAATCAAGCTAATGAAGGAAAATTGGGGGACCAAATTGTCATTTTTATTGTGAAGAATTAGGACTTATAATCAAGTTTAAGAGAAATCAAACGATCGAATTATAATTTCTTAGAACCTAAGACCAATACTCAATGAAATCAGAGAACTAAATTATAATTTCTTAAGAACTTAGACCAAAAGTAAAAGAAATTTGAGAACCAAATTACGATTTTTGTTATAAGGAATTTGGACTTAAGAGAATAAATAAGAGAAATTAAGGGGCCAAATTGTAATTTTTCATGATCTAGAACAAGTCTAAGTGAACTTGGGGGTTTCAACTGTAATTTTCTTGGACCTGAAATTAGTTTTAAGAGAAATTAGAGAACCAAATTGCAATTATTATTGTAAGAATTAGGATTTAAGATGAAGATTGAGATGAATTAGGAGACAAAATTGTAATTTCTTAGGACTTAAGAAATTAAAGAATTTGGATCTAAGATCAAACTTAGGAAAGATTGGAGGGCAAAATTGTAATTTTGTAGGATTTAAGACTTGGTGAAAGAAATCGAGGGACTAAACTACAATTATCATTGTAATAAATTAGCACTTAAGACAAAGACCAAGGAAAATGTGAGGATCAAATTGTAATGTCTGAAAGCCTAAAACCAATAACCAATTGTAAGAGAAATCAAAAAATCAAATTATAATTTTTATTATAAGAAATTAGGTCCTATGATAAAATCTAAGAGGAATTAGAGTATCAAACTATATTTTCTAAGAACTTAAGATAAATGCTAAAGTAAATTGTGGACCAACTTATAATTTTATTATAAAGAATTAGAATCTATGACCAAGTCTAAGGAAAATTGAGATATCAAATTGTAATTTTTAAGGACCTAAGATTAAGACCAAATAAAATGGGGGATCAAATTATAATTTTGTAGAACATAAAACCAATACCAAAAGAAAAGAGGATCCAATTTAGAATTTTTATTATGAAGACATGGGGCTTAAAATGAAGATTAAGATTGCGTTTGGTTTGATGTTATCTTGATATTATGTCGTTTGGTTTGAAGACATGTATAGATAACTTTGCTAAAATTGATAAGATTGTCTCCTAAATAATGACATCCAGATATCAGGACATCTAGATAATATAAATTACATTAAAATAACATTGAACTATACATCTCCTAAGAGAAATCAAAGAATAAAATTATAATTTTATAAGACCTAAGAAATTATGGAATTAGGATCTAAGATTGAGCTTGAGTGAACTCAAGGACCAAATTGTAATTTTTAGGACTCTAAGACCATGTTTAAGAGAAATTAAGAGACTAAATTACAATTGCTATTATAAGGAATTAAAACTTAAGAGAAAGACTACATAAAATTGGGGAACTAACTTATAATTTCTTAGTAATTTCTTGGGACCTAAGAAATTAATGAACTATGACCTAAGATTAAGCGTGAGGTGAACTCAGGGATTAAATTATATTTTTTAGGACTTACATCCAAGTCAAAGAGAAATCAAAGGATTAAATTTCAATTGTTATTGTTGTAAGGAATTATGACCTAAGATGAAGACTATATGACATCAGGAGACTAAATTGTAATTTCTTGTGACCTATAACTACGTCTAAGAGAAATTGGGAGACCATATTATAATTATTGTTATAAGGAATTAGCATTTAAGACAAAATCTAAAAGAAATTAGAGAACTAATTTATGATTTTTTTGGAACAACTAAATTATGATTTTTGAGAACCTAAGGCCCTGTTTGGCAATGGGCTAAAAATCATGGCTAAAATTAGCCATGGCCAAAATCTTAAATTTATTTTAAAAAAACTTAAAAAATTATTTTATATCTCATCTCACAGAAATTCCAACATTAAACAATCACTTTATTTCACATCCAACACAATTCTCAATAAATCAATCAACTTTATTTCACATCCTATACAATTTTTAATATAATCAACTTACTTTATTTCTGCCTAAGAGTTGGGGGACAAACTTATAATTTTCGTATGGGCTAGATGGACAGCTACAATTTTCGGTAAGAAGAAGACAAGTTTTTTTACTCCGAGGACAACTTTTACCTACTTTAAGTTCAAAAAACTATTACACCTTCAAAGATAATATGCACCTTCAAAGATAAGAAAACTATTAGTTCTTGCCTTGTGAGTTTTGAATATTAAGGGCATGTTTATTTGTAAGGCTTAAATTTAATAAGGTTAAAATTAAACTTAGATAGAGATATTTTTTTATTGAAAGATGTGAATGATGTGAAATAAAGTTAGTTATTATATTGGGGTATGTGAGGATGTGATATAAAGTTATTATGTTGGGATATGTGAGAGATGTGATATAAGTTAGTTATTATTTTGGTAATGCATGTAGGATGTGAAATAAAGAGTTTTGATGTGGTTGACCCCAACTTGAAATTGGATGTGCAAGACTGCAAGATATGAGGACAATAGGAATGAGTAGGGATGCATGTGATTTGATGCTTGTTGAGCAAGAGGGAGGTGGCAGGGCCTTGAAAAGAAATTGCTTTTCTTCGTTGCCCCTATTACAGGTTTATAAAGTGAGAAGACAGCTGAAAATTTTTAGTACTGGGCTGCGATGCACTGTAGAAGTGTAGAACCTAGAAGAGATGTCCTGAAAAACACTGTTCGGATGCTAATGTTGGGGGCTATCTCGAAAGCCATTGTAGAAATACAAAAGCTGATGCCTAGCTTGGAAAGAGGAGAGAATCTAAGGAGCCCACTATTCTTAGAGTGCAAAGAGAGCAAAAACTCAGGGAAACAACAAATTTGCTTTTCATACTAACACTTTTTGTGCAAGTTCCAAAATCCTAGAAGACTTGAAAGCAACTCCTAGTTCCCTACACACTAGAACAGGCAACTCTGGGGGCGATCTCCCCAGCTTAGGAGTGGCACAACTTTGCAGGGGGCTCGAGGGACCTTAGATTCCTCTGGGGCTCACCCCTTTGTGCGTGATGACTAGGTTAAGGAAACTCAGCTAACCAACATTGATGTAAATCTATCGATTGTAAACTGGTTCCCCATGATGAGTTAAAAGAGTTTTCTCAAGCTTTGAGATCTCAAGTGCCAAGAAACTCAAGAAGCTCCTAGCTGACCTGCATTCTTGCTGTCCTCTATCACATTTAGAGGGCATAGAATGGAAAGGTTCACGACGGGCCTGCCCAAATAGCAGAGACATAGCATCAATTACCTTCTCATTCGATGTCTCAGGATCATGTCATCCCAATCTGGGGAATTAAGAAGGCCATGAGTCCTAGTGACTCAAGTTCTATTCCTTTCACTAAGTTCTTCTACCCTCAGGTTGGATTAAGATGAACTTCAATGACTCAATGAAGGCTCATGGCGTTGCGGGCACACTAGTAGCGCAAGAGACTATGTTGGTAACTTCCTTCGAGAAGTTGACACCTAGCTCTTCATCAGGGTGGCTATGGAAGTGGAGACTAAAGGCACGCAGGAGGCAGCCAGAATTTTCGAAGAGTGGAAAGACATGGTAGATGGCATTTTGATCGAGGGAGATTCTTCCATCATCATTGTTGACATTTGCAAGAAACCAAAAGAGCTACTGCTTACCACCACTTTCAAATTTTTTTGCTATTTTGAATGCCTTTAAAGCGTATTGAATTACACTTTCTTTTCCTGCCAACAAAATTGCTGACTGTGTTACTTACATTAATTGTAGAGGATATAGTGTGGGCAAGGGTTGTCGATCCTTGCTAGGGATGTGAAGATAGGGTATACATGATGTTTTGCTTCTTTTTTTTGAGTTATATAGGTTACAACAGATCTTTAAGAAAAGGTCATGGCTTTGTAGCCATGCCTAAAAGCGGTTCTTTTATGTAATATTATTTTATATTTTTTTCCTACATTACCTTCAACATTAAAATATCACTTTATTTTGCACTTACATAATTTTCTAAACATCTGTCAACTTTATGGCTCATCTTATACATTTTCAAACTAATCAGCTATATTTCTCATCATACACATCTTAAAAAATGCAAAAAAAAAAACTCTCCTCCAAAGTTTTTGAAGCTTTGTTCCAAACATGCCAAAAGGTTTGTTTGGCTCAAAGAATAAAAAGCCAATAGCTTGAATTTTTTTCTCATTTTAAACAATAAACGATTATTTATGTATCACATTTTACACAAAAATACTTTATTTCGCATCGTACATAATTTGTAACATAAATTTACTTTATTTCTCACCATACACATATTTCTAAAATTACCAAAATTTCCATTCCATTTTTTCCCTTCTTTTCATTGAGCCAAGCAGGCCCTAAACCACAATATTAGTTTTCATCATTGTTTTGTTTGCTATCATCAAATCGAATAGATCCATTGTAATGTTTGAGATTAGATTGAGTTGTACTCTCACTTCTACTCCACTATATTATATCCATCTGAAAACTCAATTTAGACCAATTGTGTTGGTTTAAGGAGAGCTAGTTTGAAGCTTTGTGTAGAGGGACTTGGGAGTCTCCTTACCTAATTCTAAAAAGGAAATAATGTAATGGCTTCTCCACTGGTGGCCGCCACTTACGGGGAATTCCAAGGGAGGAGATTGGGGGAGAGGAATAGGCAAAACTACAAGATATGTGGTGATTCTCTTACCTCTTTACTCTTTATTAATGCTAAAATTTCCTTTTTTTATGTTATATCCTTATTTCACTTGAAATAAAATCAATATTAAATTTAATTTAGCAAAAGGATTGAGTATTTTATTTATCCCAATTTACCCTTTGTCATGTTTTGCCTAAACCCTGATAGTGTCATTGACAATCTTCAAAGCATAAATCCAAATTGATTTTGTAATGCTAGTGATTTTTAGCTTTCATATTAACTTCCTCTCCTGTAACTTTATTATGAGACTAATAAAGCTTTTTTTTTAGATAATTACTATAATTTTAACCATCTCTTTTATTTTTTATAGTACTAGAAACTTATTCCTCATCAATGGCTTCCTCATAATTTTAGATATCCTTTGAAAATAATGTTATGTGATATTTTTTTTAAAAAAAATTCTCCAATCTCTAACAGAAGATATCTTCCTTCAAAAAAGAAAAAAGAAGATATCTCATTTTATTCTAAAATTTTACTTTTATGTATGTCCTTCAAAGCCAATTTTAAATCAGACGCTAATTTTTTCCTGTGAAGTAGATTATTTGTATTTCAAATCAACTAGTAGTATCTAGTGTTTACATGATCAATTTAGTGTTTAGACTATGCGAGCAAATAGCAGGAATTTTATCTTTTCTGCTGGGTGCCATTTGACTGAATCATTATGTGCCACATATGCTGACTTAGACTTGATTTATTTCTTTGCTTGCAAGCGTATAGCAGTGCTTTGCTTTTAAGGGTGAGCAAAGCTCTTTACTCTGGGCTCAAGCTATACAAAGTGTTATTTTGTTTAAACGTGGATTCATCCAAATTTTGCCTTTTGTTTACTATGGTGTCTTATTTTATAGAGGGGGTTGTTTTATTTACTTATGATGTAGAAGGATTTATGATTCTTTTGATAATAAACATGGTCTTGACATCACCTAAGCCTCTCTTTAGGTGGATACGTGATCAACAAAAGTCTGAGGGTCTCAATCCTGGTGATGCTGTCTACATTATTTTGCGTCTTGATGGCCGCATTCGAAGATCAGGGAAGGTGAGTTTTCTAGTAGTAGCCATGCTTTTGCTTTACTGAACTTGACACATAGAATGGGGAACTATGATCTCATGACTGACACTTTCCTGTCTCAAATAGAACTGAATACTTGATTGAAGCCGTTGAAATTTTTTTTAACTTATGACTTATACTTTTGATTGAGATATTTCAAGAAACGTTTGGAACTTTGTTAGTTATAAAAGCTTGACTACTTAAAGTTGGTAGTGCTTTCAAAAATGATTTTTTTTTTGAGAAGACAAAAATGAATTTTAAGAAAGCCATGCATAACTCCAAAATTTAATTTCTTTAAAGTTAATAATATTTGTAAATAATTGCTATTAGTTAATTCTTGGTGAAGTATAACATCAGGATGATAACAGGAGTAAATTACCTGCAGGTCCTTAAGTTATTAGATGTATTTCACATAGGTCCAATTTCTTTGAATTATTTTGTCTGATGGGGGTACATCTTTATGATTTATGACCTAGATCTAGTCGTGCCATGATTGCCTCGATGAATGATATAAGTTTGCTCCAATTTATGGAATCGAATCTTGGTTCGTGGAATTGAATCAATTGATGTAAATTTTGGAGGAAAGGGCTATAAGGCTTAAGGTGAAAATCACTAAATCCCTTATTTTACTTTATGTACATCAAACCTTCCTAAAATCATTATCAAGCACCATCGACTGAAGTTTGTTCTTTGAAAAAAATTAAAAAATCTTATTTCTTCCAAACAGGGTATTATATTCTAATGCCATAGCCTTTAATGGAGTTTAAGTCCCCTCATCGCCCTCCCTCTTCTCCCACAAGGGAATTGTTCCCAAGAGCACACCTCTCTGTGGAAACTAGCCTCCCCTATGATTTACGTTGGTAGAAGCGATTCCTCCTCTGTGAAGTCGTGGTTTTCCTGTTTTGTGAAACAATGGAGATGCACATCCTTTCTGGACCTGCACGATGCTTTGGTTCTCCTTATGTTTAAATTCTCTGGTTGAAGTATATTTTTTTCATTCAAATCTAACTTCTTATTGAGTTTTTTGATCTTTGTTCGGATTCCTCTCAGTTTATCTAGATTCCTTGATTGCTCACAAGTGAACTCTAACTTGAGAATGAGAGATTATTGGTGTTGAAATTAAACTGTGTAAGAGCCCTAAGTTTTTTGCCCATACTTTTGAGGTTTTGAGGGATTTTGGCTGGCTCTAATCAAATAGATAATTTTAATTTATCTTCAATCACACACTTCACAGATCCTTCTGGATTTCTTGAGCTGCATCATTTTGCTTGCTTGCCCTAAGCTGATGCTCTATCAAGGGCCTTGTTCTGCTATGACTCATCATCATCTGCTACCTCGAAGCATCGATGGAGCCACTTCTTGCCATGAGGAATCCAGTGAACCGCCACCTTATGATGTGACCTCTCTTTATACAAGGTCATTTCAGTCAACTTCAACATGGATCCTTCAAGGGGAAGGCAGACCCTAAGGAGAACTTCAAGTTGTTTCGAGTAGATGATTCTTATCCATGCACAGTACGATGCATTCAAGTGCTGCCTTTTCATCACTACCTTTTAAGAGTTCACACTGCAGTTGTTCACTTGGATTCCCATCAGATCTATTCTAGGTTACTCTCAGCCTGAGAGTTTCTTGGTTGCTTCACAGCTTCTCGTAGACTACAACAAACAACTCTTTCACTTAGCAGGTTCAAAAAGAAACCATGTGAGGCATTTTGGAGCTACGTCACTCGATTCATCCTTTCCTTTGCTAAGATGTAGAACATCTAGCTTGGAGTCGCTTAGTACATGTCCTACCAAGGCTTAGCAGGATGATCCTTATTTATGTCATCAAGAAATTGGCTTGCTAAGGAATGTACGAGCTTCTCGATCAACCTCAAGGATATAGTGAAGTAGTGGACTGTCCCACAAATCAGGTAGAGAAGGGGAAATGAGAGAATTTCCATAGTATACCACTTGGTCAATAGTTTCAGACAAAGATGTGAAATGGAATTGAGTTTATCACGTTATGTGCCTTTATGAAGTTACTTGAAATTCCATATTATACTTTTTCTTGCTTTTTTCCTCTCTATTCCACATTTTGTTGAGTGAAGAAAGGTATTAATTTTTGATCCTCCCATCGATATTATCACCTCAATCAATGCTCTTTGGGGATCTTGGCTGCTTGAGCACAAAGTGGTCCCCCATCAATGCTTTGCAATAGTGCTCAAATATCTTGTGAAAGTGATCCACTTTTACTCAATAAATGACTGATGAGTGGTGGGAACATGGATCAACATTGAATTGGACGGCCAGGATGACGACATGTGTTGAATCAAAATTCAAACCAAATTAATTAGAACTATTGGAGATATTCATATTAACTTATTTTGATTTGATTTGATTTGATTTGATCCAGAGTAGATTTGAGAGATTTGAAGACTCATCATATTTGGAGTTGATTTTACTTTATTATAATAGAATTAGTTTCATATTTGCTTTCATTTATTTGACATTTTATTTTCTATATTTGATGTATTTTCAAATTTCTTCATGAGATCTCTTTATATAAAGAGATCGCTTTGCATTGTAATAGTAAGTAATATTTGATGACTGAAATTATTTTTGAGTTTTTTCAAAGCCTAGATCCAGGTTAAGGGGTCCATATTCTAGTGAAGGCATGGGTAAAGTTAAACCGTCTTTGATGAGAATCCTCAAATTAGCCTAACTATTCACTTTCTAAAAAAAAATCTCTTTCATCCGTTGCTCTCTTTCTCTCTCTTCGGATCATCTCCAAGCGCCGCCAACACTTTGCGCACTTGCCCACTTTCGAAGCTCGCTTTCCTTCGGCGCTCATTGCTTCCTCGTTCCTCGCCTTTGACACATGCCCACCTCTTTTGCCCATTGCCTCGCCGACCAGCGCGAGGCGACTCGTCACTTTCTGTCGCTTGGCTCTTTACTCCACTCGAGAAACGTGTCATTCGAGCGTGTCGACCTGAGCCGCCTGCTTCACTTGCGTTTCTACTACATAAATTTTTTTGGCTAAGATATAATTTCTTTTCTAAATCAAATTAATCTGATTATTTGATTTCAATATAAAATTATTCTCTTGACTTGGATTATTCATTTTGCTCTAACTGCGTGACTCGATATTTATTTGAGTGATAATTACTGTTGGATTTAAGTGTGAGACATCTGTCCTAAATTTTTGAACTTTGGATCTGATTTATTGAATTTAAATTGACGCCCTAATTTAATTTAATAAATTCTTATTTATCAAACGATAGTTTAATTTTAATTTTAATTTTAAATATTTTTAATTTGCAGGATTTAAGATTTTATTTATTATATAATTTATTTAGAAAATATTTTACGCGTATTTAAAAATATTTGCTAAATATAAATATAAAATTTCATTTATATTTTTCGTCTCGCATCAACTTGGTACTAGAGCTTGATTTAGACTAGAGCATTTTATTTGATCATTTTTATATATTTTGTATTATATCTTTTTATCTCATTTTATTTTTCACTGTATGATATAAGTTTCGTGTGAGTATGACTCTAAAATAGAAACTCTATTATCCGATCTTACAAGTAGGTTTGACCGTATTCTCATCTTCAAAGTCACAATCAATAGAAGAAGTCGCGATTAATTCTTATTTTTCTGGTGATTCAGATTATTTATCATATAAAGAGTAGAAAAATAATTTATATCGTTATTTTAATAATTGTGGTTGAAACGAGTTAGAGAGGTTAAGGACGCGAAATTAATTCTTCTTGGTGAAGCAAAATATTATATTAGAGATTTGGGGGATCAATATTCTTGGAGTAAGTTTAGATCGTTTTAGATGTAGGATGAAATCAAAATTTACTTACGTAGAAGATATTTTCTTTTATCTTATAAGTTAACTCTATAGTTTCTAAATAACATGATCCTAGACATGTACGTTTTGCTCCAATTTCTACTTTTATTGTTAGTCCTATTGAGACTATAGGTGATCCGTCTACTTTTTTCACAAAGGAAGTAATGAAACTTTCCTTTTTCTTGAAGCATTAGAACTCGATTCCTAACCTATATCCATTTATATAGTAGATCCTAGCTTAGCCGAGGAGTATGAGAAGTATGGGGATGGGATGTACGAGGAATATAATTATTGCATAGAAGTTGAAAGCTAAGTTGAGGAAACTGTCATAGAGCTGAGTCATAAAAAATAGCAAATCATAGATTCGATAGAGACCACTAAATTATCATACTGTGTTGATGATACTATTGATCACATTGAGATGATTATAGGTCCGATCGTTGTGAGGTCAATAGGTTCGATCTAGTTAACCATACCTATGTATATCATCGATTTAGTAAAATCCCGACACCTGTAGACTTATATAGGCAGAGAGCGCATGAGACTGAGTGACTGATCACGTGGATATCTAGCTGGTGTGCTGTATAATTTGCCAGATATTTCTAGAGAATTTTATGCAACCTATTAGAAAGCATATCTCTTGTGACGTTGACTTATTTTTCACATGCTTATAATCCAATAGGCACTAGTAGGGTCATGAGTCGAGCCTACATATATTTAAATTTTTTTTAATATCGTATGTTTGGGTTTAGTTAGTATTTACATTTGCATTTTATTTTTGTTTGTTGCATGTGTCAATCCCTTTATTTATATATTATAAAATAAATAAAATCAGTAAAGTTAATGATGAGTTATTATAATTAAGTATAGAATTTTTTTTAAAATAAATATTTTATTGTGATAATTTACAACAACAACAACAACCAAACCTTAATCCCACTAGGTGGGGTCGGCTACATGAATCCTTTGTTTCCATTATGCTCTATCTAAGTCTAAGTAATTAATATCACTCCTTATAGTTTCTTGCCATGTCTTCTTTGGTCTCACTCTTCCTCTTTGTACATCGGCAAAATTCAATAACTCAAATTTTCTAACTGGAGCTTCAATCGACCTACGATTTAGATGTCCAAATCATCTAAGCCGACTTTCTCTAAATTTATCCTCAATTGGTGTAACACCAACTTTCTTTCGGATATACTCATTTTTCATTCTATTCTTTCGTGTATATCCACACATCTACCTTAGAATTTTCATTTCTGCAATATTTATTTTATTTGTATGTTTCTTTTTTGCAAGCCAGCATTTAGTACCATATATCATCGTTGGTCTTACTACAATTTTATAAAATTTACTTTTGATTCTGGATAAAATTTTTCTATCACACAACACACCAGAAGCATTTCTCCATTTTATCCATCTTGTTTGAATTCTGCTAATAACGTCATTATCTATTTCACCATCATTTTGTATGATTGATCCAAGGTATCAAAGCTCTCACTCTTCTTGACAGTTTGATCACCAATTGTCATATCTCTAATATAAGTATTTTTTTCTTGACTAAATTTGCACTCTATATATTCAATTTTTGATCGAGATGAAAACTTTTAGATTCTAGAGCATTCCTCCAAAGCTCTAGTTTTGCTTTACCTCCCTCTTTAGTTTTCTCAACAAGGACAATATCATCTGCGAAGAGCATACACCATGGCACCTCGTCTTGGATATGTCCAATCATGACTTCCATAATCAAAGCAAAAAGATACGGACTTAGGGCTTGTTTGGTTGGAGGATGAATTTGGGTAAGGAAAGAGAAAATAATTTATTTTATAGAGTTGATGGGAAATAAATTTATTTTAATATTGGGAGGTGTGTAGGATGTGAAATAAAGTTGATTTTAAGGTTGGAATTTGTGTTGGATGTGAAATAAAGTTGATTTTTAAGGTTGGAATTTGTGTTGGATGTGAAATAAAATTATTAAAATTTATAATAAATTTAAAATATTATTAAGATATTTTTTTTTGCCCTTTTTGGGCTCATGCCAAACAAGGCCTTAAAGCCTAGCCTTGGTGTAGTTCAACTGTAATAGAAAAATCTTTAGTCAAACCTCCTTGTGTCCGTACACAGGTAACAACTCGTTTATACATGTCTTTAATAACTTGAATATAAGCAGTGCAAATCCCTTTCTTTTCTAAAACTTTCCGAAGTACTTCTCTTGAGACTTTATCATAAGCTTTTTTCAAATCAATAAAAACTAAATGAAGGTTTTCCTTTCTCTCCTTAAACTTCTCCATTAAACTTCTTAATAAATGGATGACTTCTATAGTAGATCTACCTAGCATAAAACCAAACTGATTCTCTGATACCATAGTATTATGACGTAACCTTTGTTCGATCACCCTTTCCCAAAGTTTTAAAATATGACTCATTAATTTAATTTCTCTATAATTGGCACAATTTTGTACATTGCCTTTATTCTTATAAATAAGTACTAATATACTTTTTCTCCATTCATTTGGCATCCTTTTAATCTTTAAAATCATATTAAACAATCTAGTGAGCCAAGAAATTCTTTCATCTCCTAAGCACTGCCAAATATCTATTGGGATGTTATCTGGTTCTACTGTTTTTTTATGTTTCATCTTCTTTAAAATTTTTCAGACTTCAGCTTTACTAATACGTCGGATGTAAGAGTAATTTTTATTTTCTTTTGGGGTGCTGAGTTCTGTAAAATCAATTGAATTTTCACAACTTTCATTAAAAAGCTGTTGAAAGTAACTCATCCATCTATCTTTGACATCTTCTTCCATGAAAAGTATTTTTTTGATCTTCATCTTTAATACTTTTTACTTTAATTAAATCTTTAGTTTTTCTATCTCTTGTCTTGGCAATTCTATATAATTGTCTTTCTCTTTCTTTAGTGTCTAGCTTTTTATATAAATCTTCAAAAGTCATATTTTTTGCATTGCCTACTGCTTTCTTAGATTCTCATCGAGCCATTTTATATTTCTCCCACTTATCCTTATTTTTTTTTAAACCAATCTCTATAACAAATCTTCTTCTCCTTAATTTTTTCTTGTACATCATCTTTCCACCACCAAGTATTTTTATTATTTGGAATCATTCGTTTGGATTCTTCCACCACATCCTTCGCTACATTACGGATACAGTTAGCAACTGTCAACCACATAAGATCAGTTTTCCCATTAATGTTCCATTGCCCAAGTTTTAGAACCTTCTTCTTAGATATACATCTGTTCTTATTCTTTAGATTCCACCATCGAGTCCGAGAATAGAATTTTGACTTATTATTTCTTCTCTAACACTTTATCTCGGAATCTAAAACCATTAATCGATGTTGGGTAGTCAAACATTCACTTGGAATGACTTTACAATCTTTACAATCCAAGCGATTTCGTTTCCTTATAAGAAAATAATCAATCTGAGTTCTTGAAGTTTTATTCTTGTACGTGATAACATGTTCATCTCTCTTCTTGAATAAAGTATTAGTAATTACGAGATCATATGTTGAAGAAAACTCTAAAATAGTTTTACCCTCCTCATTTATCTCTCCTAAATCATATCCATCATGGATGCTATTAAATTCCTCAGCAACACTTCCAACATGTTCATTTAAATCTCCTCCAATAAATAATCTTTCCTTTTCAGGAGACTCAGAGGCTACAGCTGATCGGAGACATATGAGTCGCATGACTCATACTCGACAGGGTCAAGTTCTTCCCACTTGGGGAGAATTGGTGGGGGCACGGATCAACATTGAATTAAACAACCAGGATGATGCCATGTGCTGAATTAAAATTCAAATTCAAATTAATTAAAGTTATTAGAGTTTCCTGTTTTAGCCTTACTTAAATTTGATTTGATTTAATTCAGAGCAGATTTGGGAGATTTGAAGACTCACCATATTTGGAGCTGATTTTACTTTATTGTAATAGAATTAGTTTTATATTTAGTTTCATTTATTTGGTATTTTATTTTCTACATTTAATATTATATATCCATTTTTTTTTATGGAATTTCTCTATATAAAGAGGTCACCTTGTATTGTAATAATAAGTAACATTTAATGATTGAAATTATGTTTGAGTTTTCTCAAAACCTAGATTCGGGTTAAGGGATCGATATTCCTATGAAGGAAAAGGAAGGATTAAATTGCTTTTGATGATAATCCTCAAATCAGGCTAGTTATTTATTTTTCAAAAAAAAAATCTCCTCCATCCGTTGCTATCTCTTTCTCTGTCTCAGATCATCTCCAAGCACCTCCAGCACTTTATGTACTTGCTCACCTTTGAAGCTCACCCGCTTACGGCGCCAATTGCCTCCTCATTCCCCATCTCTGACACGCGGTGACCTCCGCTGCCCATTGCCTCGCCGACTAGCGCTAGACGACTCATCACTTTCTTTGTCACTCGGCTCACTACTGTACCCGAGAAACGTGTCATTCGAGCGCACCGTCCTGAGCCGCCTGCTTTATCTGTAACGCTATTACTTAAACTTATTATCTGCTACTTGAATTTCTTTGGCTTAGGTATAATTTCTCTTTGAATCAAATTAATTTGTTATTTGATTTCAATATAAAATTATTCTCTTGGCTTAGTTATTCATTTGGCTCTAATTACGTGACCTGACATTTATTTGAGTGATAATTACTGTTGGATTTAAGTGTGAGACATTTATCCTAAATTCCTGAACCTTTGATATGATTTATTGAATTTAAATTGGCTCCCTAATCTAATTTAATAAAGTTTTATTTATCAGACGATCTAGTTTAATTTTAATTTTAAAATATTTTTAATTTACGAAATTTAAGAATTTTATTTATCATCTAATTTATTTAGAAAATATTTTGCACTTATTTAAAAATAATTTGCTAATTAGTTTTGCTAAATATAAATATAAAACTTCATTTACATTTTTTCGTGCTGCATCAATGGGGCAACTAATAATGGGTGTTATTAACTCTGACTTTGATAATCATATTAGGTGGGCCAGGCCTTAGCATGATCATTGCAGCAACTAATTCATTTGTAATGCGCCTCAATCTCTCTCTCTCTCTCTCTCTGCCCATCTCTCTTTCCCTCTCTTACCTTGTTCTCTGTTTCTTAATCTATTGAAAGTTTGCCTAAAGCTTGAAGTTGAATGGTAACAGAAACGACAAGTAGAAGCTGCTAGTCATTGTCATTTATCCTTGTCTAATAATTTCTCTATAGAGCGACATTTAACTAGCTATTTAACAGAACTAGTTCACCTAAAAGCCACCTGTTGGGGTTATCTGCAAACTTCCACCCTTGTTATCTTGAATTTCAGTCCATGAAACTCCAAATGCACTATCACATATGCAATTCTTCATCAAGTAGAATAACAAGCTGGTTTACTGTTTACACAAATGTGGCTTCTGGGGGCTGGAGAATGTGTTAGAACTTGAAATCCATTTAATGCTTCATGTTAGTATACATTGGATATTTGTAGAGTCATAGGTGATAGCAGGCATTTTAACTAAGGGGCATTTACATACCACACAAAAATTTGTATATTTCACCCTTATTTAACTGAGTGGTTCAAATTGAATGATGAGGATGGCTTGTAGGTAATATTTAAAATTTTTGGTGCTATGTAGGTGATTATCCCTTTAAACAAGTCCTGTTAGAGTAAGTAAACCATGTATTATAGTAATTACCTGAGAGTTACATGTAATTTTGATGTTTAATAACCATCTTGAGCAAAATTACTTTCCTGCATTCTGTTGTTTTTAAATTCTTCATTCCCTGTCTCACATTTATTTTAATCTTTAAAATATTGAAGTAATTAAAACTTTCAGAATAGGAATAATTTAGATCCATATCATTCTTATTGCATATTGTGACTTTCTGAACCAGAGGGTAAAATATGATAATTGGATTACAGGTACGAAGTATAATTTCCCTTTTAACTGTGTACTTTGTTCCCTATCAGAAGCCACAACTACGTGCAGGGGGGTAAAAAATGTTGAGAATAATATACAAGCTAGTTAAATCGAAAATTATAGCTAAGAACTGTATGTTTAATAGATAAGATAGCTTTAGATGTTATATATGTAATTGTGCCTAGAATTAATTGGTTGATCGTAATGAATAATAGTTATTCTGACTATGGATAAACATGGAGAACTATCAATAGAATTATTACGTTGTTTTATGTTCATACTATATTATAGTTCAACAGTTGATGCTTATTCTGATTGAAAATAAAAGACTAGGGATCTATACAGAACATGCTTGAGAAATGATTTTAAAGCTGTCATGATCGCTGTATTACTCATTATATTTGCTCCGCAAAAGCTTAAATTTCATATTATTATTGACCATACAAGACTTGTTTCCAGGGCATGCCTGATTGGCTGCAGATTGTGAAAGAGCTGCCACCGCTGGAAGCCTTCCTCAGTAAACTCGAAAGATGATTCTTCATCAGAAAATAAAAGGAAAATAATCCTCAGAAGAGGTAACAGGCTACAGGTTTTCTAATTAGCATTAGTTTATATAAATTGTGGGAGGTCATGGTATGGACTATAATTACTATCATCATTGTTTTGTTGTAAGCTCAAACATGCATGATCTTTGTTTTGTTTAGAAATATTGTTGAGCACCCACCTTATCTAAATTTGAAGTATGGATATGCCATTTGTTGATTACATCAACATTAAAATAAAGGAATGATGATAGCACCGAATTGAGGTGCAGTAACCCACCATGCAACCTAGATGTTTTGTCTTGAGTTACAGTCAGTTTCTCATTCAAATGGTCACACAAACCAATATAATCTTCACGTTTCACGTTCAGTTTTTTATAGTCCTTTTTCAGGTTCATAATTTTTTAATTGAAATTCATGCTCTTTTCTAAGAGTATTAAACTTCCTTTTCATCTTCTTATATTCATCATGCATTCAAAAAATGCAGCTTCTAATTCTTCATAAGTGTCACGTACCTCCTTAGGAGGTCATCATCTAAACTATAGGGCATAATTTTACTTCTTTGTTGCCCAATGATTCCCCAGGTACCCTTTAATTTTCTCATCTTGTTTCTTGTTTGTTCAGCAATCCCTGCATAATCTTGTACTATACTTATGTTGCTTCTATGGATGATAATTCGTATTAAAGCCCTTTTCTGCTCCACCTTTTCTCTAATGGGATGAATGTTGAATTGGCCTCTCACCACAATTACGGTTTTCGTTCTAATATGTAAAAATAGTGCCACGTGTTAGAGAATTTTAGTCGAAACCTGCCGCTGCAAATCACCTTCTAAACTATAGGGCATAATTTTACTCTTTGTTGCCCAATGATTCATCACTTGACTAGGATATTTGAGTTGCTCCATGTTGCCTTCACCATTTTTTTCGTCGCCTATCTTTATCCTTTTTCAGAGTGGGCAGTCCAGCGGAATATGAGTGGGCTTCTTATGTTTGTAAACAAATTGCCTCTTTTTCTTTCTTGCATCCATTATCATCCATTGAGTTTTCTTGGTTGCTCCTTTGCGCTTTCCTTCCCTTCAAGAAATTGTTAGAACTTTCTAGTTAGTTGTGCTATATCTAGGTTCCCCTTACCTTTAAGGGAGTCCACTCCTCAAAAGACTTTTCAACCTTCACTTTGTCTACCTCTTTTGTGGGAGATGTGTACCCTTTGAGGACTATGTTCCACACACAAATCTCAATCGATTGAATATGGGCATCCGCATCTTCCAATACCAAAATGATTTGATTGAAAAAGTGAAGGTTTTCAAATCGATTGACTTCTAGAATGAGAAAAGCCAAGAAGAACAATTGCATCATGGATCAACTCTAGGATGTTAAGCCCAAGTTAGATAACCTTGTTCTGATACCAAATGAAATGCTTATTATAGGTGCACTCAATGGGTGGTCAATTGGGTATCCTATCGAGTTTTATAAAATCATGCGTTTTCAAAAATAAATTGAAGCAATTTAAGCAAGAATCCATGAGAAAAATTGCAGGTAGTTAAAAACATCATTTTTTTAATCTAGTTTGGCACTTACCGCCTCCTTTTTTCTCGAAGCTAATAAAACAACACCTCTTCCCTTGATCTCTTCTTTAAGTCTACAGGTTAAGGGGTCCTACCTTCTCCATGGCCTTAAATCCATGGTTGGATTCCGTCACCTTTTCCAAAGACTCTATGGGTGGCTTTGCTTCCTTGATTTGTTCTCTCTTCCTCGAAGAGAAACACTTAATGCTTTAAAGTTAATTTAGCCGCATGGCAGTTAATTATATGTTTCGATCACTTATGCTCATGTGAAATGACATGCCTCATGATTGGGAGCTGACGTTAACGTCATAAAAACCCTTTCAACCTTCATACGCTTAATGACAAAAAGCATCATCTTCGACAAGCTTGCTTAACAAGATCTTCGATAAAAGCATTAGAATCAACTTGAATGCCAAATTTTAGTCTTCTCAGAATACCATGATTCTACCACTTCCATAGCAGTGTAGAATTAACTGTAATCACCTGTAACATCAAACGAATACATCAAATCTCATATCTATTCAGGTATTTCCTCTCCTCATCCTCTATGTAAGACAGGGACCTAATTTTCTAGACTAGACTTGTATTGTTAAGCCGTCAAAACTTGGCTTATATATTCTCTCCCGTAGATTTTCTACGTAAAAATGTGTTAGTTCCCATTTCGTTTTCATCCTGAAACAACCTCGACTATCCGATTGAGTGGTGTCGAAAATTCATGTCAAAATTATTGAGTTGGCTCCATTGGCTAGATCACTAGAGTAGGTAAATGAGACTCCATAGTATCAAGCAAATTCCTTTTCTATTGGATTAAGAGAACAATGCAATATATAAATTCAAGTTTTGGGTGGTTATATATGTAAATTTTATCTTTTTAGGGGATTGAGGTTAAAAATGTATCTGAAGCATACAATTTGAATGAGTTTTATTTGATCTTCAATCTATGTTCATTATTACACCAAAAAACCACATGTTTGGTTTTGGCATGAATTTTACTGACTGATAACTCATAAAATCTACTAGTGGTAACCTTGTTGTTACAAAAATAAACCATGTTTAATCTTCGAGTGGGGCATCAAGAAACTTTTTGTTATACTGTAAAATTAATTATTATTTTAATATATATATATCATATAAAGTAGTAATTATTTTTATTTTAATATATGTAATGTGAAATATAATTAAATTTTTATACGAAAATATATAAATGATGTGATGAGTAAAAGTTAAATTAACTTAAACATAAAAAAATCTTAATTTGGCTAGGCAAGTTAGGATGTATTAATAATTAAATTGTTTTATTCTTCAATTTAAATTTTTATAGTTTTGTCCTCGTATGGCCCCTTGCCGTGCGAAGAAATATTGGGTTCGAAGAGCTTGCCACGTCACTTTTTTATACTCAAATTAAATTATGACAGTTGGCGAAGGGCGGGCCCACTGCAGCTGGTGTTGGTTCCTCCCTTGTGGTAATATTGTGATTTTGATGTTCAACAATATGTTTAAGTTAATTTGTACTAACATAATTGTTTAGTGTTCTTAATCTCAGGTTTATTAAAGTTGCATTTCAATTGTATACTAAAATTGAGATCTAATTAAGTTGGAAAGAAAAGTTTGAGCATTGAAGATTAAGTGAAGCAAATTGTATTATTATCTTTTTTATTTTATTTGAGAGTAGAATTATTGTGAGGTTGATCTTGATTGCTAGAATAGCCTGGATATGAGTTTGAGCACTTAGAATCTCTGCGAGTTAACTAGATAATCTTAAAAATTTAAATTCTCCTAATTATGTGGCCTAATAATGGTGAGATTGTTTTAGATATTTTCTTTTGGTTGTGATAGTTTCAGGGCAGTTTTGGGATAGTTGAAGGGTGACCTTCAGTAATGAGGTCGACCTCAGGTCGACCTTCAGCAGCGACCCTCAACAGAAGCTTTAGTCATCTTGGGGGATTTTTTTAGATTGACCTCAGGTCGACTTTCAGCAGTGACCCTCAACAGAAACTTTGGTCATCTTGGAGGATTTTTCCAGGTCGACTTGGAGGAGACCTCAGTGGTGAGGTCGACCTTGGAAGTGATCGTTGGTCTATTTTTATCCTCCAACGGCTAGCTGTGAGGTCGACCCCCAGGTCTTTTCCAGCTCCTTTTTCTAGCTGTTGCTCTCAATATTCACCTTCATTCTCCACCATTCTAAGAGTTGATAAAAACATTCAAGTTGAATTTTAATCAAGCTTCAAGGCGATCTAGGTGAACTTGGACTCAAGTGCTCAAACTCTTCATCCACTCTTCTTCTATCTCTCAAGATTCAATCATAAGAAGGAAGAGTGAGTGATTTTCTTTTTATTGTAATATTTTAGTTTTTCTTTTCTGCCTTCACGTTGTGTTTGAAAAGGGCCTCTAAATAAGGGTTAGAAGAGGTGAGTGAGTGAGCCCTCACTTAAAAGTGAGGAGGGTCTCTAGTGAGTGGATAGAGGAGGATTTGTATGGGCTTCTCCGCCTAAATCAAGGAGTGTGTTATAGTGATATATTTCCGATTGGGGTTGGGTGGATTAGGCTCTAATTTAAGCCGAACCACGTTATATCGTGTGTTCTTTGTGGATGTGATATTTTCTTTTTGTCTGCACTTATATTTGCTTCCACTTGTATTTTGCACTAACTGTTATATCTAGTAAAGTAAATTAAATTTTAATTACGGCTATTCACCCCTCCCTCTAGACGTCATACTTGATCCTACATTTGGTATCAGAGCAAGGACTTTAATATAGGTTTAACCACCTAGAAGTAGTATGGCTTCTAGAAATTCAGAAGGTCAATCTATTCATAGGCCACCACTTTTTGATGGATCAGATTTTTCATATTGAAAGATGAGGATGACTTCTTTCATTCAAACTGACTTTGATGTGATGATTAGTTTTAAGAAAGGATATATGTCACCTAAGGATAAAGATGGATTAGAATTAGATGAGGAAATTAGAGTGAAAATGATAAGAAAAGATATATGGCAAATGTGTGATGTATCACTACTTTACAATATGCCTTAACTAAAGAAGAGGTCAATAAATTAGGTCCCCAAACTAGTACTAAAGAAATGTGGGAGAAGTTGGTTGAATTACATGAGGGGACATCTAAAGTCAAGAGAGCAAAGAAAGGCTCTCTACAAAAATCAATTTGATAATTTTAAGATGAGAGAAAGTGAATCTGTGGCCCAAATGCATTCTAGGTTCAAAGAGATTTATCATGGGCTTGTAGGGCTAGGTGAGATTTTAGAAAATAGAAAAGTTGTATGTAAGGTATTGAAGCTTTTTCTAGAACTCAATTATGGGTTGACAAAGTTGATGCTATAGGAGTTTCTCAAAACCTTGACACATAAAATTGATGAGTTGTTTAGCCACATGGAACTTCATAAAACTAGGCATGGTGGAGAGAAAGAAGTGAAGAAAGGCATAGCTCTAGTAGCAGAAGAAGAAGTATCTAAGAAACCTTCATCATCACCTTCACCTAAACTCTCCAAGAAAGCCCAAGTTGAGATATCTTCTTCTGGTGATGTGATGAGGATAGTGATCCAGAAGCCAGAATTGTAGCCCATATGGTTAGAAGAATGATGAGGAGAGGAAAGAAGTTTAGTAAAGATGATATAAAGAAGAAATGTTAAGGATTACGAAGGGAATAATCATAATAAGAATTGGAGACAAAATGTTATATGCTTTGGTTGTAAAAAGCCAGGTCACTTTCGAGATGAATGCCTAAATATCCAAAAAGAGCATGAAGATAAGGATAAAGCAAGAAGAAAAAGAAGGTATTAGCTGCCACTTGGGATGACTTAGATTCATCATCTTCATCTGACAGTGATGCTACCAAAAAGCATGTAGCACATTTTGCATTGATGGCCAAAACACATGATGAAAGCGATTCAGAAAAAGATCTTGAGGTAAGTGATTTTTCATTTGATGATATGCAAGATTTTATTTGTGAATTAATTGATGAGTTAAAACTATCCAAGTCTAAGGTTAAAGGGCTCCATAAGGAGTTAAATTTCCTTAAACTTGAAAGAGAATCTTTAATTAACACTTTGTCTTCTACGACCTCTCAAGTGATTTTAGATGAGAAATCATGTGATTTTTCTCAAGTTAAAAAACTTGAGAAAAAATGATGATTTAAAATCTAAAGTTCAAAGCCTTAGAGGAGACCTTGAAGTATTCACTAAAGTTCAAAGTATTTAGATATGATGCTTGGAAATCAAAGAGCAATATACAATAAGGCCAGAATTGGATACGATTTCGCTCATAAGGAGAATGCTTATACCTTTTTGATTGTGAGAAGCGGAATTAAATCTCCCATTAGAAAATCCTTAGGGCCATTCATGTCTTTGAACTTATCTAGAGGACGTGCTCATAAGAAATGATTAAAGATATGGGTACTTAAGAATTTAGTGCCTAACTCAATTGTACCCAATTGTTTTTGGGTACCAAAATCTTTAGTTTTTGTTTGTAAATAGGTGTGCTTGAGGAGTAGGGTCGCCGGCAACCTATGGTATCTTGATAGTAGTTGTTCACGTCACATGACCAGTGATGCCTCAAAATTCTCCTCCATCAAATTTAAGATAAAAGTAAGGTTTCTTTTGGTGATAATAGTTAAGGATCCATAGTAGGTTATGACTCAATTCTTGTAGAACCTAATTTATTTTTATCAAAGGTACTATTAGTTTAAGGTTTGAAGCATAACCTCCTTAGTGTAAGCCAATTGTGCGATAAAGGCTATTTAGTAGAATTTTATTCTACTAAATGCATTATCAAACACATTGAGTCCGACTCTACCATTTTAGTTGGTAGTAGAGATGAAAATGTGTACACAATTGACTTACCCATTGCTACTAACAATTCTGTTAAGGAAGAAGAAGCTTGGTTAGGGCATAGGAGAATGACACACTCCAATATGAAGCTTCTCTCCAAGCTCTCAAAATATGATCATGTAGATGGACTTTCCAAAGTGAAATATAAAAAGAACAAATTATGTGATGCATGCCAAGAAGGTAAGCAAACTAGAAGAAATTATGTGATGCATGCCAATAACAAATTATGTGATGCATGTCCATTGGCGGTAGTAGGTATGTTTTAGTTATTGTTGATGATTATAGTAGCTTTAATTGGACACTATTCCTTAGACATAAAAATGATACTCTTAAAAGATTCATTATTTTTTGTAAAAGAGTTGAAAATAAAAAAAGTGTCAAAGTCAATCGGATTCATAGTGATCACGATGGTGAATTTGACAACTTTAATTTTCAAAATTTTTGCAAAGCTAATGGATATTTGCTTGAATTTTCTAATTTTAGAACACCTCAACAAAATGGGGTTGTGGAAAGGAAAAATCGAGCTCTTCAAGAGGCAGTACGTGTCATGATTAATGAATATTCATTGCCTAAATACTTTTGGGCCGAAGCCATTAATACGACATGTTATGTCCAAAATCGAGTGTACCTCAGACCCCCTTGATGAAAACTCTATATGAACTTTGAAATGGAAAGAAACCTAAGATCCACTACTTTAGAGTATTTGGATGTAAGATTTATTCTCTAAATGCCAAAAATCATTTGGGCAAGTTTTCACTAAAAGCAGATGAAAGAATTTTTGTTGGATATTCCTTCACTAGTAAAGCTTATCATGTTTATAATAAGCGGACACTAGAAATTGAGAAAACATCCAATGTCGCATTCGATGAATCTAACTTTGTTTATTCAAGATATTCCCCTATAGATGATGACATTGAGGAGGAGGTAGCCAAGAAGCTAAATCAAGTCCAAATCCATGGGCATGTGGATGAACTAAAAAAATCAAATTCAACAAAAAGATGAAACAAGCTCATCCTGCACCTATGCTCCACCTCCACCTCAAGCTTTGAAGGTACTTCCTAAACACCCTTTAGATCAAGTTTTAGGTGACCCATCTCATGGTGTGAAAACTATTGATCTTTTAGGCAATTAGATAGTAATTTTGCATTAATTTCTCAAATTGAGTCTAAAAGCATCGATGAAGTATTGGGTAATCCAGATTGGATTATTGCCATGCAAGAGGAACTTGCTCAATTTGAACGCAATCAAGTTTGGGAATTAGTTCCAAAACCGGATGATTACCCAATTATTGGTACTCGTTGGGTTTATAGGAATAAATTAGATGAAAATGGGGTCGTGGTTAGAAATAATGCTATACTAGTGACCCGAGGTTTCAACCAAATTGAAGGTCTTGACTATGATGAGACGTATTCGCATTCTTTTGGGGTTTGCCGCACATCGTGGTTTTAAATTATATCAAATGGATGTGAAAAATGCCTTTTTGAATGGTTTTATTAAAAAACTTGTTTTTGTTAAACAGCCACCAGGTTTTGAGAATATTGATTTTCCTGATCATATTTTCAAACTAAAGAAAGCACTTCATGGATTAAAACAAGCTCCTAGAGCTTGGTATAAGAGGCTTTCGATTTTTTTGGTATCTAGAGGCTTTAATTGTGGTACAATAGACCCCACATTATTTAATAAAAATATAGATAACGATATTTTTATTACATAAGTTTATGTAGATATAGTTTTTGGTTCCACTAACAAGATTTTCTTGAATGAGTTTACCACTCTCATGGAGAGTGAGTTTGAAATGAGCCTTGTAGGTGAGCTTACATTCTTCTTGGGATTACAAGTCAAGCAAACTAAAGAAGATATCTACATCTCCCAAGAAAAATATACCAAAGAACTAGTGAAGAAATTTAGCATGGAGAAATCAAAGGAGATAGCTACTTCAATGACAACAAATATAAAGCTTGACAGCGATGAAGAAGGTAAGTATGTTGACCAAAAAGTATATAGAAGTATAATAGGGAGTTTGCTCTATTTGACTGCTAGTAGACCCGATATTATATTTTCTATTTGTCTATGTGCTAGGTTTCAATCAAATTCAAAAGAGTCACATTTAGTTGCCGTTAAACGAATTTTGAGGTATCTTAAGGGTACACTTAATGTAGGCTTATGTTATGCTAGAACAAGCACATTTGATTTGATTGGATATACTGACTCAGATTACGCAGGATGCAAATTAGATAGAAAAAGTATTAGGGGAGGTTGTCAATTTCTTGGTTCCTCTCTTGTAAGTTGGTATAGTAGGAAACAAAAGCAAATGGAGTTTCTCAGCCTTCTTAATGGCGATTTCAGCGATTACGGCGATTCAGAAAATCAACTGTGCGGTCTTATCTCTCCTCCGCTCCGTTGCAGTATGCGAAGATTATGTAAAAGCAAACGGAGTTTCTCAGCCTTCGTAATGGCAATTTCAGCGATTACGACGATTCAGAAAATCAACTGTGCGGTCTTCTCTCTCCTCCGCTCCGTTGCAATATGAGAAGATTCTGAAAAAGAAGAGTGCATCTATTTCTCTCTTCTTTGCTTCAATCATAGAAAATGACAACAAAATAAATAAAGTATGTATATTGGTGCTTATTTTTCATAAAATTTTTGCAATGTACTACCTTTATAGAATATATCAAACATATTAAGCAATCTTTGTATTTTCAGAGTAGTACCTTGTAGATTATAGATTATGCAAATCACTTTCAAGATTATATGAAATCACGTATTAATTAAACTAAGCAATTTCATAAAGCATATTATTGTCTTTGATTAATATCCAAGTTTCTCATCGTATATTAAACATTCATGCTCACATGAGTTATATTTTTTATTTACAGAGTTTGCCTAAAAACAATGCATGTGATATTTTTTTTATTGCCAAAGATTTTGAGCCCAGTACACAGCGAAGATGCAACGTATGACTTATATTCTGCATATGCATTTGAACTCGATTTTAGTGTTCGAAAAAGTCACAATTTTTACTGGCGTGGAACAAGAATCCCTAGGCATAGGAATTTGTATGTTCAAGAGCAGGTTATAAGAATGATGTGAAAGCTAAAGAGATGGAAAAGTCATCTTACTCAAGGTTAGATGTTAGGTGGTTGTTTGGCCATGATTTATTTGGCCATGATTTATTTTAAAGTATACAAGGATGAAAATTGGTGGATCCATAAGTTAGTGGAAGAACATAATCATGAACTTGCTAAATTAGAGAAACGTCATTTGCTACGTTCGCATCATTTAGTGTACGAGTTTGATGCTGAATTATTGCAAAATATGTCCAAACATGGCATAAGAACAGTAAATGCCTTCTCATTTGTTGCAGAGCAATACGGTGGGCTCGAGAATATTGAATTCTCCTAGCATGATGCATACAACTTTGTTAACTATGAAAGACTGCATCGAGTTATAACAAGCACGTTTATGCTTATAACAAGCATATTCAGTTTGGTATAATCATGAATAAACTTGATATGAATGTGCTTGTTGTAAGATTCCTTTTTAATAATTTTTGCAAGTAGTTAAAGTTTATAGGGTATTATTAGTCAATTCAATTCTTATATAAATCATATACTTGATATGAGCATGTGTAAGAATTCTTTTTTAATAATTTTTGCAAGTAGTTAAAATTTGTAGGGTACTATTAGTCAATTCAATTTTTATATCAAGCATATCTATATTTATAACAAGCACATTTATACTTATAACAAACATATTCAGTTTAGTATAATCATGAATATACTTGATATAAGTATGAATATGTTTAATATGACTGTGCTTATTATAAGCATCAATGTGCCTGTTAGAAGTTTCAAATTTTTAAGTCGCTGTTAACTCCGTTGTGATGGCTCTCCGTTTGTTGTCGTCTAAGCGCCAGCTGCAGTGGGCCCGCCCTTCGCCAGCTGCAGTGGGCCCGCCCTTCACCAGCTGCCATGTTTTAGTTGGAGTATGAAAAAGTGACGTGGCAAGCTCTTCGAACTCAATATTTATTCTTGCCGTGCAGCCTAGAGGGAGAGGACTCAGAGGAGAGGTATAATTTTAATATTAAAAAAATTAAAAAAATCTCATTAATATATTATATTATATTTAAAAATTTAAATTTTAAAATTTTAAAATCATTTCTATACTAAAACTTAGGTATAATTTACTCATAAAATTTTTAAAATAATAAAACATCAAAGATGATAAGAATAAGTTATATACTACCTATTTTATAAATTTAAACACGTTAATATTACCATGGAATCAATGATCATAACAATACAAGTAAAACTTCCACGAGGGCATTTAATTTGATGGTAATATCTTACTATTTAGATTTCATGGTATCTACGTTCTATAATGTCTTAAAATATTATTAAAAAATATATTTAAAAGAACTCTTTATTAATTTTAGGGTAAATAGCATCTGGGTCCCTCTAGTTTATTTGTACGTGCAAATAGGTCCTTCAAATATTAAAATGTAGCAAACTGGTCCCTCTAGTTTGATGAAATATGCATAAAGGTCCTTGAGCTGTAACCGACGTTAAAAATCACCCTCTCTCTCTCCTCTCTGCATCTCTCTCCTCCCAATCGTCGCGCACGGGCAACGCCGCCGGACCCAAGCGGCTTGTGCGACCCGCCGGTAGCCGCGCGGCTGCCGGCAGGTCACGCCGGTGTCACCCGTGCGCCGGGATCGAGAGAGAGACGCTCATGGGCGATGACGGGGCAGCCGCCTCTCTCTGCTCAGAACTTTGGCCGACGAGTCGCGAGTCCGCCGGCAAGTCCGGCGACGTTGCGCGGCCGCCGGCGGGTCCGGCGACGTCGGTGGCGCCTGCGGGCTCGGCTGCCGCCAGCGTCGCCCGTGCGCAGGGATCTGGAAGAAAGAGAGAGGCGCCTCCCTCTCTCCTTCGATCGTCTGCGCACGGGAGGCGCAGGCACGACCCCGGCGACCGCGCTGTACCCAGCGTGGCCGCCGGCAGTGTGCGACCACCGCGCGGCTGTGCTGGCAGCGCGGTTGCCGGCCGGTCGCGCCTGCGCCTCTTGTGCGCAGCGATCGGAGAGGAGAGAGGAGCGCTCTCTCTTTTCTCCAGATCCCCTGCGCACGGGCAACGCTGCGCGGCAGCCGGGCCGCGGCGGCCGCACAGACATCGTCGGCGAAGTCCTAAGCAGAGAGAGGCGGCTGCCCCGTCATCGCCCATGAGCGTCTCTCTCTCGATCCCGGCGCACGGGCGACACTGGCGTGACCCGCCGGCGGCCGCGCGGCTGCCGGCGGGTCGCACACGCCGCTTGGGTCCGGCGGCGTCGCCCGTGCGCGACGATTGGGAGGAGAGAGATGCGGGGAGGAGAAAGAGAGGGTGATTTTTAACGTCGATTACGACTCAAGGACCTTTATGCATATTTCATCAAACTAGAAGGACCAGTTTGCTACATTTTAATATTTGAGGGACCTATTTGCACTACGAGTAAACTAGAGAGACCCAAATGCTATTTACCCTTAATTTTATTTTGATATAGTTAAAAACAAAAAATATGTTTGGTAAAATAAATTTTTTAAAATAATTAAATTTTTTTGAGAATATTTACATGAATACAAAAATTAAATTAATTTATGAATTTTATCATAAATATCAAAATATTACAGATATTATATCTAAAATATTTTTTTTATTTTTCACATTCTATAATAAATTCTATTAGAAAATTTAATCATAATTAAATTTCAATAAAATCTCAATAATTAATCGCATCATTTAACCATCGACGTTCATATTAGGGCATTGCAGAGCTGCACTAGTTCCGAAGACAGCATATTCACGTAAGCATCATTCTGCTATTTGCATCTTTTTACACAAGCATCACAAGCAAACATCAAATTTTTCTAAGATTTAACTATGATTAAATCTTGTAATAGAATTTACTGCAGGACGTGAAAAATAAAAAATAATTATTTTAAATATAATATTTTAAAATTTATAATAAAATCCATAAATTAGCCTTGTATCCATCATATAAATGTTCTTATTTTTTATATTAAATTAACTAAAATTAATTATTTAATATTCATTAAATTAAATAATATTACATAATATCAAAATAATATTGAACCAAATGCACTTAAATTTAAAACAAAATATTTTTAATGCAATCAGCAGAAGTTAATGATGGTGTTGTTCCTGTCACACACGTAAATATGAAGATTGCAATATTAGATATACGATCTTATTTGCAGTTAAGTAGCAGTTCCATTGGAGTCCAACACTCCACCTAACAGAAATCAATTAAACTAATTACAATATGCTGAAAGATCATGAAGTATAGAATACTGAAAATTAGATTCCTCTTATTTGCAGGATGGGTATGGATCTGCCTTTCATCAAAAGAATAATTAGTCCTACTTACAGGATAAGTCATAAAGACGTGCCTCTGGGAGAAGTCTAATATGCTAAAAACTGTAGAAATTTTTGTGTGCATAATGTGTGTTATGTCATCCATTCGCACACAAATAAAATTAAGCCACGTGGCACAACAGGCTGTTACGTAGCACTGATGTCTTGTTATTTCTTGCTACGTAGTACTGACTTTTGATACGTAGCACTAATTTTTTGCTATGTAGGATTACATAATATTGACGTCTTATTATCTGAAGCTACGTAGTACTGCCTTCTTACTACATAGAGCTACGTAATATTATGTAGATAACAAGACGTTAATATTATGTAGTCCTATGTAGTAAAAAATCAATACTAAGTAGAAAAAGTCAATACTACGTAGCAAAAAATTAGTGCTATATAGCTCCAAATAACAAAACATCAATAAAAATCAGTGCTACGTAGCAAAAAATTAGTGCTACGTAGCAAAAAATCAGTACTACGTAATAGCCCATCGTGCCACGTGGCTTAATTTTATTTGTATGTGGACGGATGACATGGCACATATTGTGCACACAAAAATTCCTCTAAAAACTGAGTGATAAGACGATAACTATATATCCAGAATAGCTGCCGACAAATCTAGAAACTGATACCGAAAGGTTCAACAAATCTGGAAACTGATATTGAAAGGTTCAACAAATCTTCAGAATGATCGACATGGGGCATGAAGAAGATATACCTCACTGCATGCCGAAAGTCTCCTCCAAGGGATCGTAAATGTGTCTCTCAGGAAACAATTCGAGAAAGTCTTGCTTAACCCTGTTTCTCAACAGTGGATGGGGCAGAAGGCCCTTCAACAGTATTCTGAAGGGTAGCTCTTCGGGGGGATAAGGAGACTTCTTCATGTCTTCATAAATATTCATTGCATCAGCAGGTGAACCGTATCGGAGGAATCCCCTAATGACTTCAGCATAAGTCTGAGAATCGGGAAATAATTCGTCCCCCTTTAAGCTCTCCCACACACGCATGGCTTCTTCCATCTTTTGTCTCCTAGCCAAAGCCACAACTAAATCCTTGTACACATAAACGTCTGGTTTGTACCAGTTCTCCTTCTTGATTATGTTGAACATCTGAGAATCAGGATAATCAATATGATCAGCATTGTGTGTAACAGCGAGGCAATAAATTCTAATTCATTCTGAGAACCTAAATCTTCTTTATGATTGCAGACACAAAACCTCATACTCTGAACAGACCATTACGCTTCATTGAATGATAGAAAACTCGGTCAGAGAAGATGATAAAATGCTCTACATAAATAGCAGTTTCTATTCATGTAGAGTTACAAAGAGACACTAGTTCAGTATATATTTGATAGAACCAGTAAAAAAAATAATTAGTTAAAAATAGATTTAACAAAAAAATACCAAGTTGTCCAATAAAATCCATACAGGAGATCATACTTTCAAAGAAGCAAAAGTAACAAAACCTTGACCATCTCACATACACCTGATCTGCTTACATACACCCTGCTACTCTTTCCTAGACCAATTTGGAATTGCAAGTACGTACGTGTCATTGACTCATACCTATAATCTTCTGAGTTCTGTATAAAAACCAAACCATGCTAAAGGAAATCAACTAATCACTAAAGAAGAGATGTTTCTTATTGTTCAAAGATTGTTCCATGGATAGCAGTGTCAATCCACAATCCCAATTAGTCATCCAACAAAACCTCCCCCCAAGTTTCTTGCTCATCACCACCCTGTTATGCGATTCACAGCTTAGACTGTTCACAAAATAGAAGAGCCAATCAACTAAACACTGTGCCAGTAAACATTAAAAATATGCATATCGAGCATTATGAGTTTGATTTCACAAAAATTCAAAGAGAACAAGATTTAGATAATTGTTCTCTACAACTTGAAAGCCAAGCATACATGATAAAAATTGGACAGTAACACAATGTAAAATAAGGAGGAGATTGAACACCCCACCCATCCAAAAAAAATGATAAGATAAAAAAAACTTTCACTTCTATGTAGACATGCAGAGGAAGAGGACATCAATTTTGAGGAAAATGAAAATAGATTTGCTATACTTTTTTTTCATTTGAAGAATGTTCCATTGAAATGTTTTTCTATTGGCTAATCAGAATTGCCTTCCAAGACCCATAATTGTCACAAAAGAAACAGTATGCATACATTGTTGGACATTGAATCCCAATCAAGAAGACTTTATGGAAGTCAAATATTTTCACATACATGTAAAACAGATATTTGATAGCCTGCAAAAGCTTTACTGAAACCAATTTACCTAACAAATTACCTTAAAAGCCAACCCAACCTCTTCTTGACGCTCCAATTCATTAAGTACTGCGATCTTGTCCATCTTCAACAGACGTAGGACATGCAACTTGGTGAACTTATCCAGCTTTTCCTCATTTTCCTTGAACCTTTTTAGGCCCTGGATCACAAAAAGCGCCTCTTTCCCAATTAGTTTCTTTCCTCTCCACAATGGACCCCTTGGCCGACCATCATGGTAGAGCCTCTGAAGCAGAAAGATTGCTTCTTTCTGATAAGATTCACCAAGTGAGGGTTTGCAGTAGAATGCATGAGAAGTCAATGGTTTTAGAAGCACTTGAAGCACGGATATAGACGAATTGAAGGTTCTCCAACAAAAGAGAGTCCGCATAACCATTGAATCTGTTATACCTTTGAGCTCCTAAAGCACCTCAAGCAATCGAAACTTCCAAAAATGAAGAAGTAAAGCTGTAGAGAATGATAAGAATTTGCACTTGATTTAGTATTCCTTTAGCACATTCCTGAAAAGCAGAATTACTGATTTCATAATCTAATTAGAGGAAACTCGGGCCTTGATTGGTTGGGGGTATTCAGGATGGTTTGGGTTATTTTGGATTTAGAGAGAGAAATTGATTTTAAGAGGTAATTCCATTCGGGGCCTTGAGGTATAACCAAGATTCCACGCATGTTCATAAAAATAAAAATGTGCCATCCAAGTCCTTCCCGCACAAAACATTTTACATGCAGGCTCTTTTAATGGATTCAGGTAAGTTTGATCGTCAAGTTGTCATTTTAAAAAAATTAAAAATACACATTTAAGTATTATAAAAATATTTAAGTATTTTCAATTGCTATTCTAAACTCAAACTTATTATTTTTTCTATATTTTAATCTATAAAAATAATTTTTAATATTTAAACATATATTTTAAACTTTTTAAAATAATAACTTAACGAAATCTGTCAAAACGAATCCACGTGGAAAAACGTTTTAGCAAGAGGGAACTAGACGGTATGTTTTTGTTTTTATAGATTTGTGTGGAATCATAAGTCTACCTCAGTGGTCTGTATGGAATTATCCTTATTTTAATATTATAATGTGAAATAAAATTATTTTATTTATTGAGAATTATATTGGATGTGAAGTAATGCTGATTATTTTATTAAAATATGTGTAATATATGAAAAAATAATTTTAAATATTGGACTATAGGTAGCATGTAAAATAAAGTTAATTTTTAATATTAAAATTAACATAAAATATGAAATAAACATAAAAAATTAATGGAATGTTTTTAAAAGTGGATTGGAGGGTTCTAAAATCCTTACCAAGCAAAGCCTCAGGATAAAAGACCCAATAGCAATGCGTGGGCTGAATGAGCAACACTGCTTTAACTTGGAAGATATATGAAAATGCTATTGGTTAAAAGAAAATTACTGCTTGATATGTAAGTATCACATTTCCAATGAAAATAACAAGTTTAACAGCAATGATAAACTTTTCGCATCTCAAAAAAAGAAAATAATTAATAGTTGAAGCAGGAAGGTAGATTGTCTACTTATAAAAAGATGATCAAGCAATGTAATAGTCTGAATAAAAGTAAAGTGTAGAAGGTCTATTAGAAAGATATGTCATAGAGTTGTTGTCACTTACCTAAGTAACTTATCGTTCCAAACATGGTTAGAGTACAATAAGCATCACAAAAATTAAAGAAACAAGAAGGAAGGGAGTGATAATGTTATGAGGTTCGATAATGTCATGAGTCCTTTTGACTTTTCTTGTGTCCAAGTTGTACTGTCCTACTAACATTTTGGCTTATAGTTGGTTTGAGGGTGCTTTGCCTGGATGTCATGGGTCTCTCATGCCTATCCAGAATGGTGCCCCCTTAGAAAGGTTTCTCCTCGTGATGTTGCTCGCAAGGTTGAGCGACACTTAGTTGCATGCCAATTTCATAATATTGACTTTCAGACGTTTGCATTTCACTTTTTTGATTATTTGGCTCCTAACTTTTTTGTTCCTGACATGCGTGTAGCTCCTATGGACTGAATGTGAACTTGAGGGGGGGCTAGTAGCCTCTTCCTTTTTCTTTCATCATATTGGTCTAGTTATTCAAAAGTATTGTGGCTTCAATTGTTAGATTGTATTCAAGATGATGCTCTTTAAATTGCTTTTGTAACTTGTTCAATTTTCATTTGAATATGTTATAAACATTACCAAAACTACGAAAGAGAGTAACTAAATACTTGAAAGAAATCACTATGTTACGTGGGAAAAAAATGAAATGTGCAAAAACGTAGAGAAATCCTGAAAAATTAAATTGTGATAGCCAGTTACAGTTTAAAAGATACGGGGATCGAAGATAGCTAAAAAAGTGCCAACCGGAATTAGGGGCGCTCACACAATTCCACAATCAAGATCCATGCACAAATGAAACTAAGGTGGTTCTCAGAAGCGATATACAACCAGCAATAGCGAAAATAGCAGAAATCAGAGTTTTCCGATAGAAATCGCTTCAGCAGGTACTCAATCAAGGAAGATATACCTCACGGCGTCACGAGTAAGAGAACGAAGAGAAAGATGGCTATGCGCGCGCTCGCCCAGGATGCTCACGTTTCTCTGGAGTGTGCAGCTAGGAACACGCGCACGAGAGGCTACGGCTGCAGAAGGTGTTCGCGAAGCTTCGATCAGCGAACGAGAGAGAAGACACTGGCGGAGAAATGCGTGTTCTATGGAGAAGATAGCAGCTGGTTGGTCGCAGGAGCGTAGAGAAGGGGGACCGAGAGCTTCGCCTAGGCGGCGCCCTGCTCCCGAAGAAGGAAAGGCAGCCGAAGAATTTCAGCGGTCTGTTAGTGGAGGCGAAGGTTAGGTTAGGGTTAGAGTTGACGGCTTTGAATGAGGAAAGTAAAATGGCTAACTTTAGGGCTGGCAATTTTATTCAAAAGTCGAAAATCGCTCGATAAAAAATTCAACTCAAAATTAATTCGAGTCATTTTGAGTCGAGTTTTAAGCTATTCAGTATACTCGAAATTATTTCGAGTCTATTTCGAGTTTGGCTTGACTCGTTCGAAAAAAATCGAGCTTACTCGAAATAAAATTATTTATTAAAATTTTTTATTATATTATGAAAGAGTGGTACATTAAAAATTGAAAATGAAAAAAAAATTATTTAAAGTGTAACTATTTTAAATGTATTTTTTTATTATGTAATTTAAATTTATTCAAAAACTACAATCGATTCGAAATCGACTCGAACTCGAGTTAATTGAGTTGAGCTGACTCGACTTAAAATGATTCGAGTTCGAGTCGATCTCGAGTCTCATTGAAATCGAAATTTTTGAATTCGAGTATACTGAAACTCGCTCGAACTCGACTCGATGCCACCCCTAAGCCAACTCAATAATTCCAACTCTGGAAATTTTCCATATCACAAAAAAAAATGGAAACTTTTCATATCTAAAAGGCAGAACTCTCAAAATTTTATTGAGTTGTTTAAGCTCAAAAACTTTTGCTAACTTTGTGTTAGATTTTAGCTCAAAGATCATAAATATTTCAAAATCTATTTTTTTTATTTGTAATATTTTATGATTAGATATAGTTTACCTTAACTTTATAAAAAAAATGTGTGATTTAAATACTTCTTAAGAGTTCACTTATCTCAGTATTGCTTCAGTTCCATTTCTACTGTTAGGATCATATTATTCTCTTATGTAATTTAGAAATTTTATTTTATTTTTATGTATAATATTTTATTTTTATGTATAATAATTTATTTTTATACCTTTTCTACCTAAAAACGTGCCAGAAGCTTCTCCTTATTCGAGTAATTTTGATTCAATTATATGAACATTATACTTCTCGCCATCATAAATCGCAGATAGTCACTTTACCCATTTTGTTATTTTTAGATTATCTGTAACTTCAATTAAATTTAATCTTCACGTACGACATTACATTAGAGCTATCACAGTGAGCACAAGAAGCAGATCCTACTGCTTTCCTTCCATCTCTCTTCAGGTCTCACCTTGTGTCTCCTTTATGAATTTATTACTTATTTTCTTACACAAAATAATCTCATATTGCTATCACATGTATCATTTTCTTGTAAACAAAATTATAAAATGAAAATAAATAGACATCTTTATTGAAAAAAAGAGTGAAAAATTTTTATAATTAAATTTAACTATATATAAAATTTAAATATTACTATCTAATATACCGTTCTCTTTTAATGAAAATAATGCACAATAACGTATATATCTTTTTACAAAAATTTATACATTTTATTATTTAATTTATAAAAATTTATATTTCATTTATTCTTTAAAATATAAATTAATTATCTCAAATTTTATTAAATTAATTTTCTTTTAATATTAATATATATTAATTAATATTCAAATTTTTATATAATCAAATTAAACTAATTTATTTTTATTTTTATTTTTATATTTATATAGCAATTGTCATTAATAGATTAATTTGATTGATTTCTACTGATCATGGCATAGGATTCAACACATTCTTCTAAGAATGATGCATTTTAAGTCCAACATTTTTTTTATACTTTAATGAAAAGAAGTTATTAAAAGCCCATGATCAAAAGTAAATGATATTTAGTATGTAAATTGACTGTTTGAAGATATTTAGTATAAATAGTTCTTTTTTTTTATATGTATTTATTGAAATAAATGATTTCCTTGGAGATTAAAGTAATTTAAAATTTATAGATTAATATGAAAAATAGAATCTTAAACTTCAAGGATCCATAAACAATGTAACATTTTAATTACATGATGTCAATTATCTGGTGATTCACAATCAACCATCACTTGTAAATAATTAGGAAAGCATTTTGGTTCTAATCACAAATTGTAAATCATTAATATTGTTGATGATTGTGACAAATAGTAATGGGAGGAAATAAAACACCCAAATACCTAGTAGAAATTATTATTAATATTGATAAAGATTTGAAATCATCAAGCATTAAATTAAATTTTCAAGTTTAGAAGTAGAAATTATAGCACAAATATAATTTCACCATCTATACATTTGGGGGAGGGGGAGAAAAAGATAATAAAATTATCACAAGGAACCAACTAGATCAGTCAGTAAACAAAAAATAGAAGAAAATAAAATTACAGATTCTATATTATAGAGCAATAAAATTGGGTTAAATATATAGATTCTTCGTTTTACCTTATCTTCTTCGATGTCGGGAGAATCCCGGAGAGCTTACAGATTGCTGCTTCCTGTAATTTGGAGAGGAAACCGAACCGTGGAAGGAAGAATACGAAGGTTTCGGAGTTGCTAGAGGAACTGAATTTGGGTGGAGGGAAGCTTCGATGAAGCATGCTATGTTGAGACGAGTCCGCTCGAGTTCTCCCTCAAGCAGATCAGTGCTACATTGCTGTGCGAATGCCTGAAAAAGAATGCTTATTTGCTTACTCATACGGAGCGTGTGAAAGATAAATACAATCCGTGGATTGGAATTCAAACAAACAGAACTTAGATCCGTCTAAAGCATGAATGCCTCAACAACAAAATATCAATCCCCACCTAGCAGATGTTGGGAATGTATATTTTTTCCTATAGCCAAGACTCAACTAAAAGCCTGTGTTGATTATATCCAGGGCTGTTAAACGATCCGATTTGTAGCCAATCCGACCTCAACTCAAGATTAAATTGAAGTTTTTCATTGAATTTCAATTCGATCCAAAATATGAACGATGATCTAATCTCGATCTGAATTAGGTCTAGCTCATTTATTATCAATTCAAGCTCAATATGAGCCAAAGTCAATCCGATTTTCGATTAATTTTCAATCTTTTACTCAAAATGTTAAATGTAAATATCTTTGTTTATTCAATTGAATTAAATTATGTTGCTCATCTTGATCTAAATGTCATAAATAAAAACAGAAAAATCTACAATTGACAGGGTTTGAAGAAAAGTAGTGAAAAGAATTCTAATGTAATTATCTATTAAGTTATAGCGAAAAAATTAACATTTATGTTTAGTAGCCTCTGAAGATCAACAATAGATATGACCAAACTACTTGAAATATCCCTCTTTATCATATCTCTATAGGTGACACACCCACCACTTTCCCTAATACAATCATTTATAATGTTATTCCCGTTTCTTCTAGTGTGACCACTCATCTATATATTTAGATCCACATAATCATGCTTAATGTTTGGGCTTTCTTTATTATATTGCTTTATCATCATCATAATAGTTTGTCCCAACTATTATTGGAGGGTCAACTATACAAATTCCTTTTTACCACTTAGTTGTAGTCAATGCAACCTGTTGTGTTTAATTCCAAATTATTGGAGAATTTTAGCATAAAATTTGACCATGTTACTTTTGGCTTACCTTTTTCACTTTCGGTTCTATTGACTAAATGTTGTCTACTCGTTTTGATTGTGCACCTTCAACTCTGTGTTGTACGTCAATACCACCGAACTCTACTCTCCATGTTTTTTCTTGAAGAGATGTTACTCCAACATGATCTTTAATATAATAGCATCACACATCCACCTCAACAGTAACACTGTTTTGTTTCTAAAATCCTCATCTAATCAAAATTTTGAATAAAATGGAAATAAAATATGGACGTAAAGGTTTTTTTTTTTTTTTGATAATAAAGGTAATAGATTTGTTTAACTAAGGAAAACAGCAACTTACTATTAAGTCATCAGGAGAAAAATTAGACCCATGTTGTCTATCCTCTTGCATCGCATCCTCACTACCCTTAGTGGAACGACGATGATGCCCAGGATTCTCAACAGTTTCAGCTACTCCCTCGCAGGCCTTCTCCAACAGAAGTCCTTGCAAAGACTTCAAGGATTCATGTGCCGCAGGAGAGAAATATGAGTGAAGAACAGTTTCAAGATACTCGAGCTGAAAAAATTATAAAAGGATGTTCAGAATTGTCACCAGACAATTAAATTGCAAATCCAGTAAGATCCATCATGAGCCCATTATAAAAACAGTTTGGAGTAAAACAGTATAACAAAATTAAACAGCAAACCAGAAAAGTAATGATTCACCTCAAGCATAAGTTGGCAGAATCCATGCACGTCAAAGGACTTCATATCTTTAGCTTTATTTTCATGAAAAAGGCTAAGAAATGCATCAATCAAGCCTTCCACTAAAATACCCATTGTCTTCTCAAGCAATGGCTTGGCACCAGAAAAAACCTGCAATAAATACGACGTCATACCTACACTCTTTCTTCTATGTAGGGATAAGACTGCACCAATCAACCTTACAAACATGATGGAATGAATTGTATCAAATTTAGAGTGTTTACAAAAAAAACTAAATCCAAAATTTTCTCCAAATGTAGAAATCCTTTTGATCGTCATAAAATACAATAACATCTTAATCTATAATTACCATGAATCCTACTTCCCAAACAGATATGGATCATATGGAGGAAGTCCATGAGGAACCTTAACATAATGTACAAAAGTATACATTGTTAGGAAGTACAATAAACGACCATGAGTTGTAGAATTTCGCATTCCCAGCTATTACGGAATTAGCTCCATATGAATACAATCTGTCAATCAAATTTCAAATGTGACTATCGCAGGAAACATAGCTAGGCTTAGAAAACATCATAAGATTAATAGAAATGGTTAACTAAATCAGATGGATATGCAATAGAACTTTCTTGCGAAATAAATTCAGACCTTCAGCAAAATGTCAATAAAAAATCAACTGAAATGTGCACATGAGCCATATATAAAATCAAAGAATTACATTACTAAGAACTTCAAAGGTAGAAAAATGAACTTATCAGTACCTCTGCATGAATAGCCACTAGAGTGTGTATTAATTCAATGGTTGCATCCCGAATACCCTGAAATGTGCAATAGAATTTATAAAGCAATTTAGACAATAAAAATTAAGTAAAAAAATAATACAAGAATAGATTGGTTTCTCAAATCGTACCTTTACTGCAGGTGCAGATCCCCACTGAAATCCTGAATCCAAAAGATAGCTCAAAGCTGCAGTTCTGATCAAGTTTGACTGGTCAATAAACAACAGACTGGATCAGAAAAAATGATAAATTTGCATAAAAATGAAAATGTAGATTTCACAACCATAGCAGATCGACAAGCACAAATCCTAAATTCGTAATAGTTGTTGAGGCACATTTTATATCAAGGTGCAGGCAGAAGAAATTAAACTGCATGCTCTGACTGTTTAGATGTCTCATCAAAAAGATAATCAGAACAGTATGAAAGCAGATTAATATAAGAATATACCTTTAACCATGTACTCAGCTAAGTATGAGAACGCATAAGCCAGTTAAAATGTAAATCAGAATGTTGAACGCGCATAGTTGTGTATTCTATCAAAGAATAACACAAGAATCAATTGATGGATACAGTGACCATCTATGCGAGTACGAAAGCAAGTTTAGGTTAAATGGCATTCCAAGCTTCAAGCTAAATTAAAATGTAAAGACTAGCAGTTCAATGCAACTACCCAGTAAATCATATTGAAACGGTCACACAGGTACTAAACAATTAACATCTATGAGTTTAGATGTCACTGATATAATTGCATCTCAATCTAGAATATCTTCTATTGACATCAACACATTCTAGAGAAATCTTCATAGAGACACTAGTTCTCCACAGAAGACTCTAAAGAACAATAAATAAATTTCAGGCATCAACACCATACCTTAGCAAATGTGTAATTTTCGAGAACTTTGTCCTCAAGCGCTGAAAAAGATGATACTAAATCCCGAATGTCAGCATCCTGATCACCTCTTTCCCTAGAAAAGGAAAAAACATCTGAGAATGAACAAGTCAAAACCTATATGATGGATCTATTAAGCAGAACAATATATGTAGGCCACCTAATATCTCATTTTGGATCATGAAGTGCACGAAATGACATCACAGGAAAAACTGTTCAAGTTACAATCCATTCTTGAATTCCTTTTGATTAATAAACTTGATAATGTAGGGCCAACCATTTGTTTATAATGCCCCAGATAAGCCCTTAACTCTAAACCAGACGGCCTTTTATATAAGTAAAAGGTTTTGAGTTTAGGGTTTATGATGTGAACACTATACCATCCAAGCATAGCGGAGTCTATACTTGAAAACCAAGATCTTACTAGGTGGTGTTGATCTGGATGGATGGATGAACACATGCAAAACTGACAGATATACATGATTGGTGGCCGACTAGAACGATTCAAAATTCTAAACTATTAAGGATAATGTATTTTAGCAGGAATTTTTAAATTTTTGGTTAACTGTTATGGCTATTTATTACAAATTGCATTCCTTTATGGGCTGCTAGCATTTGCTAGGTTTTTGTTTGTTTACATTTCAAAAAGTTCAATTTCAATGTAATCAACCTATTTAAAGGGCCTTAAACCATTGCAAAGAAACTAACTTAGAATGAAATAAAATTTGAGTTTGAAGTTAGAATTACATCCTGGTGAAGAGAAGGGTTACGATTTTACGTTATAATCCCTAAATATCATAAAATTTTAAAGTAGTTCCACAACTCTTATTCCATTGCTCACCCATCTTAGTGTTACTCAGTTTAATAACCTAGATTCATATTCTATAACATTGCCTGTGCAAGCCCTTACAAGCACGCCACTTGCATGGCTAAGGTCGTCGCGGGCCCTCTCCACTTTTGATGCACGACGACACAACCCCTCTGACTGCACTACCGCAATCCCTCAAGTCCACAACAACTAGTCGGCTCCATTACCACCTCCAGCCACTTCCACCACATTGGCTTCACGCATCAATGATTACGCCAAACAAATGGACACCCAAATGCTGCTCCACCTTCTCCATCGCACTTTCCTGCGAGTCTAACGCATATCTGGCTCCACCCTTCGGCACTTGTACGCTAGCACCATACTCTACATCAACGTAATAGTAAGTCCATCGTCGTCGCTGCCATATCCTTTTACTGCAACTAACTCAATTCTTATCGTTTCTTAAAGAGCCACCTCAGGCCATGCTAATCACCTACTATCACCACCTTTACATGATAGCCTCCTTTAATGATGACTTGTTGCCTTCCAAAATACTTGCACTGGTCATAAGTTCAAGCCCTAATGATCCTCAATATCTCTAGCACAAGGTTAAAAGAAAGAACTATATTAAATTGAATCCATATTGCAAAGCAAATTAACTTGCACATAAAGGAGCGCAAGGGGATAAAAAGTTATTCCTATTTCATTACCTATAAACATAAGGTTTTAGGTCAGTTCGTAAACAGAGATTTAATACATAGCATTCTATTTATTTATTTATTTTAATAAAGAGGCTGCTTCTGGAATTGATCCCCTAATCTAACTAGTAAAATTTGAAATTACCAACAATTCAATTCAATTTAAATTTTAAAAGAGTTTATTCAGGGGATTGATTCTAGCGAGTACAGAATAATTATTTTGACAAAAATTCACATCTTTTGTGACAAATTGCCAACTAAGATTGTCGATTTAAATTTCCATATTATCTCCAAAAACCACTCTGCATCATATTACAATAATAATAACAATAGATAAGTAGTCAAATATGCAATAACATAAAGATTAAACGGACACAAAGTCATACAAAAACCTATGAAGGAATATGAACCATTGCAAAGAATCCTTAGAAAAAGAATTAGAGATTTGAGCAAATTCCCCTGACATTTCCTCCTCCTTCATTTAAAATAATAATTTCAGTATACTCCACCTTTCGTATTCATGTAATTTTCTTGACCATGATGATAGTAACATTTCAATCAATTTCTTTAGGTGATTAGTATCTTTTGATTTGGTGTCAAGAGGACTTTTATTTAGATGGACACTATTGTATTTTCAAGTAGTGTCACCAGCCTCGAAGAAAAGAAGATGAGATCTTCTTAGAAGTGTAGAAGCAAACAATATAGAAGGAAACCAAGATAGCTTATAGCATTTCTTCTACATCATGTCAAAGGGACCGATCTACTTCAGCTGATAGCGAAGAGATAAGGTATATTTGAAGAAATGGGCACAAAAAAGATCAGGGCACAATAGTAATAGATGCTCGAAGAGATGTACAGATCAATCAGGTTTTGTTGGAATCAACTAAACTTGAGAGTTTCTTTCCCTAAGTGCCAGACCAATAACAAAAACAACGATTAAGCCTTTATTCCAGTAGGTGAGCTACATAAGTCTTTTGTTTCCATTGCACTCTATCAATTAATAAATCATCATTTAAGTCTAAGTGTGTAAGACTACTCATAATAATTTCTTATCATATCTTCTTTAGCTTATCATATCTTCTTTAGTCTTCCTCTTTCTTTTTTTACATAGGTAAGGTCCTTTAAATTAACTTTCTTTACTGCAGCTTTAATCGGCCTACGATTTATATGTTCAAACCATTTAAACTAACTCTAAGTTTATCTATAATTGATGCTACATTAACTTCCTCGCAAACATACTCATTTCACATTTTGTCCTTTTGTGTATAACCACTCATCCACCTTAATACTCATTTCTCTAACACTTATTTTATTTATATGTTATCTCTTTGTTGGACAGCATTCAGTACCACATATAATCATTAGTCTTACAACTGTTTATAAAATTTACTTTTAAGTTTGAGTAAAATTTTTCTCACACACCGAGTGCCAAACCAATTTTTGAAAATTAGATAAAATTATATTATAACTGGACCTTCCTAATTCTCAAGTAATCTCAAATTTCTCATGTAGAACATAGTATATTCTATAGAACTTCACAAGAATAGCAATGCAACACATAAAAAAAATAGTGCTTTATATTTCAATTATTACACCAAAGGTCCATTGATTAAATCAACAAAAAAGACCACATACCTATGTGTCAGCCACATGTGCTTGTATTTGTTATACAATCCACTAGTGAGTTCATCCTTGCAAAATCCAATGTTACTCAGAACTATCAAAAGCTTCTTATGAGAATCTACAGAAGCACCAATAGATGGAATCCCATGTAGTTCTCCATACCCATCCAAAATTCCATTCTGTAAATGACCAACTTGTTTATTGGTGTTAATCAGGGAAAGCTCACCACCAATTCTTTCAAGATAACCTGATACATGGCACACAACAATACCCATAATGAAAGCTAACGAATTATTTGGTTAACTATCAAAGTTATTTCTGCATACCAGCAAAGTCCAGTAAACAATTTAAAAATCCAATTCGAACAGATTCACGAATTTCTTGTACTTGGTCCAACATGTCACTTGATTTTGAAACCTCTATTGTAAGATTTTGAATCATGCTGCAACAATAAAAGAAAATCATTTTGATACGGAAATCTTGAACTATATCAGTGTTTATGGAATCAACAATTCCTTCAATACAGCAAGAAGTGCAGCTCAAATCATATGAACTTTTAAAAAAACCACAAAAAAAAATCCACCACTTTAACCACAAAAACAACGTAAAATAAACATATTAAATGTATTGCTACATAATCATCTATATTGACTTGCATATTGATAGTGAAGTTACCTGTAATATAGCCAACAGTGAATACCTGAACACCCTGTTCAACACATTTATAGCAGACCTAGATGGGAAAAACAACTAAGCAAGATTTTAAATTTTGGTGAACTTGAACAGCTTTACCTTCATTTTTATGTCCGGACACAATCACAGAAAAATAGGAAATAGATGCCTACTGCTCTAATGCCCATTCTGGGCATTCTAACAACCATTAACTATGAAGCACGAATATGATACAATGATACCGCTACGATATGATACTGATATAGCAATACAAGAAACTTTAAAAAAGTAGAATATGAATATGTCATGATATGATAGTTATATATGTGTTTATATATAATACGCTATATACTCATATTTAAGGTGTACCAATGTTTGTTTCTCTTGTTAGAAATATCGAAAAATATCAGACAAGTATTGGATAAATATCAAATTTTTAAAAAATAAAAATAAAAATTGATATTGAGAAGAACTTATACCTGATATGAATATGATATAGATACAATATCATAAAATATTGGTGCTTCATAAACTATCAATAACTCTACAACATTCCAATATTCTCTGGGAATTTTGGAACTTAAATAAAAAAAATCTAGGGATTTAATTGATATAATAGTTAAGAGAATAGGTAAATGCAGCATGTTTACAAGAAACCAAATGGAAAGAGGAAAAATGAAAAGGTGCTAAATATAATTTCAAAAACAATAAAAATAAAATAGGGATTGCAAAAGAATTTTAAAAAAAGAGTTGTGTTGAGTTAAATATAGCTAGTGATTGATTGATAGCTATTAAACAATTAACTGCTTAAAATGCAACAAATGTAATTAGTGCATGTGCTTCACAAGTTTGCTCAAGAAAGAATGGCAAGACAACTTTGGTAAGAGATGGATGGCCTATTACAACAAATACCCAATGGAGAAATGATGTTTACTACATTTCAAAAAAGAAAAGATATTTACTAGTAGTTCAACGAATGTAATTAGTTGTATAATATGGTAGTTTGTGAAAGATACTAAATTCAAAATATACTATTTCCTTTTAAGAATTTTTTTTTTTTTTGTAATGACTATACAATTTCTTCTACATTAAGAAGTACAAGGAGTTACAAAATAACTTAAAATTGCGATAGCAAAAAAGCCTAGAAACCAAACACATCATCTATTAACAAAACAGAATAGCATAAGATCTATTAGAGAAGCCACTCTAATCAATAAATTATCATAAAATTGAATAATAGCACAATGCTAAAAAAATTGCATAGAATTCACAAGCTACATGCTATGGCAGCTAAGTAACAATGCTTCAAAAATGAATTTAACTCCATATATTTGATATTAGCATTTTGTTATACTACTTAATTTTGCCAGAAGGACCATATAATAGTTGTACTACAAATGTCACAAACTCAATCTAAAATGAAACAAAAAATCCATTTTCAAAATCCATAAGACTAAATAATGTAGGATGTCTGACTTAGCTAAGTATAAACCTATCACGAACCATAGGTCGACAAATACAGATTCTACTAATATATATAAATCAACACATTCTAGCGATCAAAATCCTTATCTATATGTCAATACACATACACAACGGTTGTTTTACCACTAATCATCACAATTAGTTACTAGTATGAAAACTACCAACAGCAATTTAACAGAGCTCCTCATTAATTAGAGCACACTAAGTTTCTACATTGAGTCATTACTTTTTCACTTTGGTGGTAGACGAGTTGACAAAGCATATTCAATATGATGTTACTTGATACATTCTTTTATAGTTCTAATAGATGAAACCCAAAAAGAAATTAATAAGAAATTAAAATATCTGAGGAATTGTTCACCAAAAAAATGTAAATATTGGAGAAGGCCCTAGAAGCAACAGGATTCACATTTAGTATAAGTAAAGCATCATACAAAATATACGTGACAATGGTTGAAATTATATAGGACAATAGTCTCATTATCGAGTACTTCATGTACCTCAAGTCCATTATTTAATAGCATAAAAGTTTTAAGCTTTTAGCACAACTTCGGGATTTAGAGGACCCACAAGCAAATTTGGAGTTTTTCAATCAAATCACGAACATAAATCAAAGATTTAAAATGACAACCTATAATTACCATCATCAACAACCTCATCCCAATACATTCAAGCTTCAACCACCTTAGATGCTCTTAATGTTTGACACAAACCCCCACCTACCGCAATATTTTGAAATGAATGTGCATATGAACTTCAGAGGAATGAATGTGCATATTTATGCACACTTATGTGTGCATTGCACAAGCATAAATCCACATGAAAATATCAATGCAAATAATGAACATACATTTTCATGGGTAGTTTTCCAGAATTCAACAATCCAGCAATACATATTAAGCATCCATTAGTAGGCAGATAAACCAGGGGCTATCCTACCATCATAGTATTCTCACCAATGGGAAACATGAAACTAAGCATAAGCATCCATTGAATAGTTAAAGTGAAGCTTACATCTCCCCTTTTACTTCAGAAGAAATTGGAGTCCCAGTATTTTTTTTCTTTTTTTTCAATAGAACCAGTATTATTTCTTGTACTTATCCTAGGAAATCACTAGCACAAAGATTAGTCTTGCCGAAATGGCAATGATAAGAAAGATGTGTGGTAAGTTACATTATTATATATATGATAATATCATAGTAGCATCTATCTAAGATAAGAAAAATAAAAATCATAGTAAAAAGTATTATATGGGGACAAAATCATAGTAACATCTATTGAAGGTAAGATAAAGTAAAACACATTAAAGTGCTAAAGGCATGTACATCATGGAGAAAAAGAGACCACTTAAATGAGTCAATAACACTATTGTTAAAGATTAGGCAGAGAGGTCAAAAATAGTATCATTAATTTAAAAAAAAATAGAAAAGTTTCAGTTAATTTTTTTTTTGTTTTGATTCCCAATTAGGCTTGTTTGTTTATAAAGTTTAATTTTTAACTAGGTTAAAATTAAACTTGAATAAAGATATTTTTTATTGAAAATTGTAAATGATGTGAAATAAAATTAGTTATTATATTGAGATATATGAGAGATGTGATATAAGTTAGTTATTATTTTAATATATGTGTAGGATGTGAAATGAATTAACTATGTAATGTGATATGCCCGTTTAAAATTAAACAAGATTAATTTTAACCTGCCAAACAAATAGGTTAAAATTAAAAGTTAACACCACTAGTTGTGTATTAAGGCCCTATTTGGTTGGAGGCCAAGCTATAGTCAAAATGACCTCCAACTATTTATTAAAAAAATAATAATAATAATTTAATATAATGTGTTTAAAATTGTGTAGAATATGATATAAAGTGAATTTTTTATATTGAAGTTTAAGTATTGAGGATGAAAAAAAAATATTTTTTTAATAAAATAATTAGAGGCCATTTTAACTATGACCAAAAATGTCCTAAAATGTTTTTCTTTTTTTGATATTAAGTTGTGTATTAAAAGTTAACAATAAAGAAATACTAGAAACAAGAATTAATATTATTGAAACGATAATGTTAAGGAAGATGTATGGTACATCTAAGAAAGATAAAATAATGGAAAATATAAGTGGGAAATACTTTTTTTTTGAAGTAATAAGTGGGAAATACTTGCACCATGGAGAAAAAGGGACCACTTAAACATGTCAATAACATTGTGGTAATGAGTAGGTAAAAATAGCTTGGTTAAATGTTTTTCAAAAAATAGAATAAGCTAGTCTTAACACAACATATTGTATTGGGCAGAACTAATTGGTGAAATAGGATTCATAAAACCAAATGCAAATTACTAGAATAAGAAAACCACTGATGATGATCGGCAAGTCCATAGTTGTCTTGCTTTTGCAAGAACCAAAACCCTAATTAAGATGGCGGGAAAAAGAACTATATTCCCAAAAAGATAAAATTATTCATTGATTTCTAAGTACAGTATTTTCAAAAAAATAAGATGTCATAACTCATGGAGGTATATCAAACCGTAAAGCATGGATGTTAAAGCAATGGGGCATTTGAATTCTCAAATATTTCCATGGTTCCATGTTTAGAGCAAAATTGTCCTAATAATCTACAAGTACACTAGCTCATGAGTGAAAGATAAGAGAACAAATTATAAACTAAAAAGCAGAAAGTACTACAGAAGACACTGATAACTATGAGCACAATTATACCACCACTGAAAAACTGGATCCCATATATAGTATACTCCAACATAAAGGGGAGCGTTAAAGAATACAGTGGAAATATTTAGAATTTTGAAAATATTAATTAGTTAAAATGCTTTAATATTATTTGCCTTATTGTAACCTCCTATATATATATATATACATATATATATAGAAATATTTTTACAAGGTTCCATATTATACTCATCTTCTATATTATAAATAGAAGGTCATTCTACTATTGTGTAATTAAATAATTTTATTAATCAAATTTGTTCAAGTTTATATAATATAGAAAGTAGAATTGGTTAATTTAAGCAATTATAATGGGTAGTGAAATCAAGAACAAAAAACTATGTTAGAAATATGTGAATTTAGCAATGGATGTGTAGCAAGGCTAGAAAGGACATAAATAGTTAGAAATAGTAATATCAACTGTTGTTATTCTTTACAGAGAATAGATATAGTTGGTATGAACATATACACAAAAGAAGATTAAGTAGACAAAACCAATAAATCAATAAGGAAAAAGCTACAACTAAAATGTATCAAGTAACTTACACATCTATTCGATCCATGGCTGAAATTGTCATTTCCTGAAAAGCCAAAGGCATATATGAAATGGCATATGGAGATTTATTTCTTTCCAATGTTGATAAGGGTACCCACGTTTCTTCCCTGGCTATCTCCTCACTGGCCACACGCATCCAAGAACAGAGTCTGAATATATAAATCTTTGTGATTTCAAAACGAAGACTTCTTAAACTTTTGACTGCCAGACACATCCAAACCAAAAATTAGCAATTATAAAATTAAAATTAACTTGTTATTTAAAAGGTGATACATACCAGCAATGGGAGGGGACGACTCTTTGACTTCAAAAGCCTGACATGCATTAGCAATATCCTTGATAGCATCATTCATGTATGGAAGAAGAATATTCGATTCTTCAAATTGACGAAATGTATTGTGAACCTGCACAAAAACATTTTCTTAAGCTTATAGTTAGAGATGTCAAAAATAATCAAAACTCAAACCTAGATGAAAACTGTCTGGACTCGCAATTGAATAGAACAATTTCTTATCAAGATTTGAGTCACAATCATGATTTGAAAACTTTTCATATAGAATTAAGTCAAGATTGACTTGGTCAGAAAATTTTTTGAGTTGACTCAAAAGATATTAAATCTATCATTAATGTATTATTAATTTCATAGCTCAGTCAAACTGTGTGAACACCTAAATCAACTGCCAACGCAAGCAAGGAGACTTGTTTTGCATTTCAATACATAGTACAAAACCATCACTTCATGTGCGTACACCACCCCCCCTTCTTCTCTCTCATATTGTCTTTCTAACGAAGACAATGAGGAAGGAGATATCATCCTTATATATATGAAATAATAAGAATCCATGAATGAGAATGGTGAAATTGGCAGCATGTTTTTGATAATGTAAAATCTCTCTCTCTCTCTCAGGGGCACACAAGCAGTAAGAAAATCCTTCACAAAAAGAAAATATTATAGAAGTTGGAGTCAACTTGAAATGAATCCATTTCTAGTTGACTCAAAGTCGGTTTATTTTGAGTTGACTCGATTCGAAATCGAACGGATTCTAGTTCAAGTTGAGTTTGGGTTGGCCAAAAATTACTTGAAATTGACTCATTGCCAGCACTACTTATAGTGCAAGCCACAAGATCATAGAGAATAACTGAATCATAAAGTGGAAACAAATAGAAAAATTCAGGATAATAGTTATTATAAATTTTCAACCACCCGACGCAATCCCAACTATTTTATGTAAGCTTTTGCAAATCCCTTCCTTCCAACCTTCATGTTATCAGCATATGCCTTCATATAAAATTACGCAAATCTTTTTGTACAACCTATAACAACCAAGTTAGTTAATGCCTACCCCTTTGTTCCCGTACCTTCAATATAATGCCATCTCCCCCTAGCTTATAATCAACTGGCTTATCCCCCTGCCTTAATTAGATTACATGGAGCTACTCAACCTTATAAATTAAACTAAATAAATATAGAGACCATTGGTGAATCTAAAAAAGTTTAATCCTCAAAACAAAAAGAACCTACAAATGTCTACACAAAGGAAAATTGTGCTCACTGCACCAATACATTTAAATAATAAAAAATATATAATAATAAATAAATAAAGTATAAGCTATTTAATTGATTTCCAGAAATTGCAAATAATATTGCAAATGACAACATGACGTCTTTTAGCATACTATAGAATTTTATATGCAACATATATAATCACAAAACTAGCCATTTTTAAGTCATAAAATTGCAGAAAATAGAAAGACAAAAACTGAGATGTTAGGAAATCAAGAACTAAGGTATGATGGTTTTTAAATGTTGACTAGATAAACAGCCGGAATCTAGACAAACCTGTGCAGACTTTACAGCACTCTTCTTTTCCTATTAAATTAAAATCTTCACAAATACCAAAAAAGTTCTAAATCCCATAGTCTAGTTGAGGCAGAAAGGCAAACATATATTTGCATACAGCTAAAGCCCATGCACTTACGAACCTTCAAAATGTTCCTATAAAACAATCCTAAGTGTGAAACTCTGAAGAGGACATAAACGCTGCTATTAGAATGATCCTCAAGGCAGCCAGTTTGGGATCAAGGCTTTGCTCTTGTTGTCGTCATTACTTAAACATAGAATGGCAGAAAGCAGCACATGTAATAAGAAGAACATATTAATGACCTCACTTTCCATTCAAGTGCAACCTATTCTGAATACTTTAAAATCATTACCAACAACCAAAATATCAAAAACAATAATAACAATCGAGCCTTTATCCCATTAGGTGGGGTCGATTACATGAATCCTTTGTTTCCATTTGACTCTATCAAATAACGACTTTGCATTTCGCTCCAAGTATGTAAGATCATTGTTTATAGTTTTTTGGCATGTCGTTTCTGGTTTTGCACTTTCCCTCTCCTACATAGACAAAATCCAATAACCCAACTTTCTTACTGGAGTTTCAATCAGCCAACGATTTATATGTTTAAATTATCTAAGCCGACCCTCTCTAGGCTTATCCTTGCTTAAGGCTACCTTATCATAAATATGTCACTTTTCATTGTGTTCTTTCGTATATATCCACTTATTCACTTTACAACCCTCATCTCTGTAACATTTATTTTATTCACATGTTCCTGATTTGTAGGACACCATTCAACACTACATAACATTGTTGGTCTTATTATTATTTTATAAAATTACCTTTTAAGTTTTAGTGAAATTTTTATATTACACATGTCAAATGTAATCCCTCACTTTATCCATCCTATTTAGATCCTACTAATAATATCATCGATTTCACAATTATTTTATATAATTAATCTAAGATATCTAAATCATCCACTCTTCTTGATAACTTGACCACCAAATGTCACATTCTCAATATAATTCTGTTATCTTGGCAAAATTTATATTCTATAAATTCAATTTTTAATTTACTAAGACAAAATATTTAAGCTTTAAGATATTTCTCCATAACTCGAGTTTCACCTTAGTTCTATATCTAGTCTTATCAATAAAAAAATATTTTTTATTAAAATCAATAAGAAGAATATTATCTGTGAAAAATATGCACTAAGGCACTTTTTTTTAATCTGTCTAGTCAAAATATTCATAACCAATGCAAAGAAACATGAACTTAAAATTGAGCATTAATGTAATCCAACTGTCATAAAAAATCTTTAGTCAAACTCTTTTGTATACAAATATAAATAACAACAATGTAAATAAAACAAACCACTTTCTTCCTTATAACTTTCTAAAATAATTCCCTTGCAATTTTAACATAAGCATTTTCTAGAAAAAAAAAAAAACATATTCATTTCCTTTTCTAAAATTCTCTATTAAACTTCTCAAAAGATGAATAACTTCCATAATAGACATACCTAATGTAAAACAAAATTAGCACTATGCTACTGAAGTAGGACGAAAATGCAAATGATATTTGAGAATTATAAATCAACAACATTAATTGATAAATCATTTTAATTAAACTTAAAATATTTTTTAATATATAGAATTATTATAAAAAAAATTAAATCCTGCAAACTAAATATTTTAAAATTTAATTATCTTACATCATGATTAATTAAAATTTATCAATTAAATTAGGGCGATCGATTATAATTTAATAGATCAAATCTAAATTTCAAAAATTAAGACAAATATCTTACAAATAAAATTTAATAGTAATTTTTGCCCACATAAATATATGGTTACACAATTAAAATCAAATTAATAAATCAAATTAAGTAAATAATTTTATATTGAGATTGAGTAATCAGATTAATTTGACTCAAAAAAGTTTATGCTCAAACTTAGGAGTTCACAATTACTTATTGGCGTGACTGAAGTGAAAGACTCGGCGCAAGCACGCGCAGACGCAATAAGCAGGCAAGCAGGCGGGAGGAGCTTAGCGCGATTGGCCGCAGGCATAGGGAGTGCTTGGCCGTGGGTGCGGGAGGAGGTGAGTGAATGTGCAAAGATGGTCAAATGGTTTGAAGAAAGAGTGTCCTTTAGTTTTTTAATATTATTTTATTATAACTCATTATATGGCATGTCCAACACGATATCACAGCGTGTCTTTTTGCGTCACCCCATGTCTGTGTGTCCAACACGAATATGACGTGATTTTTTAAAGTATCCATGCTTCATAGACTGCCATTATGCTAAACATCACAAAAGAAAATGGTGAATCTTCATCCTTCCAAATCAACATCAAATCTTTAATTAATATCAATCAACTAAATCAGCATAATATCATTCCAAATTATTCCAAATCTAAACCTGTGATCATGATCGAGTAAATCTGCAAGTAACTAAATACGGGCTGTCACGTGTCCCCACCAAATACCCTAGTATAACGACATAATCTATACTCAACTGCTCTATCCTAAAGTTCCAAAATATGATTTATTAATTTAATTCCTCTATAATTTGCGCAAATCTTGTACATTACCTTTATTCTTGTAAATAGATACCAATATTTTTTTCTATTCATTTGACATCCTTTTAATCTTCAAAATCATATTAAACAGTCCAGTGAGCTAAGAAACGCCTTCATTGTCTATCATTTCCAAACATTTATTGAAATATTATTCGATCCTATCACTTTTCTATACTTCATCTTTTTAAATCTCTCAAATTTTAACTTTACTAATACACTAAATATAAGAGTAATTTTTATTTTATTTTTGATACTAAAATCACTTCAACCAATCGAATTGTCATAATCATTATTGAAAGTTTTGAAACTAATTCATTTGTACATATTGAATATCAAATGTCAAAAAGAATTTTTAAAAGGCAAAATAAATGCCATTATGAACAAATTAGAGGATGCTTCATAACCTTGAAGAATAACATACAAGGTTTGCTTTCACATACCTTGACCTCGTAAGCAGATATGGTACCATGAACCATAGCTGCAACTTCCTCAAGAGAATGATTGGAGAATTTAACATCACCACCTTTTTCATCACTCCTATTCAGAGTATGCTTGGAATTTAGTTCGGAATCAAGAACCATGTTTCCTACAGTGACCTGCAAGGACCAGCAAAGTTCAAAAAAAGAGAAAAAAAATGAGCTATGAAATCATGAAAGATATTAACATATTTAGTATCACTGCTTTCCTAAGAATGTGCCAAAAGAAGTAGGAAGGTGCTTTGCAGTTACACGAAGAATAGGATGCTTGAGGATTAACTAAAACAGATTTTTTTGTTCCGAAAAGGCTGGTTAAGTTTAACCCTAGGTCAGCTTACAAATATGAAAAATGAAATAACAATTATTATATCGCTAGTAACCTTATAACAACCGTTAGATGTCAGCTTCAATATTCATTTTATTATCAATTAGTCCCATCAAACGCAAGCTATACTATTAATTCTAGCATATCCAAAAAACTTTGTACAATCTTCAACAAAAATAAATTTTGGTATCTATGCATTTTCCTGGGCATCTCCAGATCATAAATGTTCATATCACTTAATTTTGTTCCCTATAATCTCATATTCAATAGTTGTTTATTCAACATTCTTCCTAATATAAAAAGTTTTCATGTTATTACTTCTAGTCTTACCACATATCCATCTCAACATTTTTATCTAGATATCACTACATATTTTGCACTCTTTAATGTGCAACACTTCAATCATATTGCAAAATGAACCTAATATCGTTTTATTCAATTTCTTTTCATCTCCATAGTATTCTTCTATGATGTAATGCTCCTAAAGTAGGTTTCGATGCGAGCATAAAGGAAAATTTTGGAATGATTTGGAAGAGTTAATATCAAAGATACCTCAGGAGGAAAGACTATTTATTAGAGGAGATTTATATGGACATATTAGAAGTGTTGCTGAGGAATTTAATAACACCCATAGGAGGGTAAAACTATTTTAGAGTTTTTTTTCAGCATATGATCTTGTAATTGCTAACACTTTATTCAAAAAGAAATGAGCATGTTATCACGTACAAGAATGAAATTTCAAGAACTCAGATTAATTATTTTCTTATAAAAAATCAGATTGCTTGGATTGTAAACATTATAAAATCATTCCAAGTGAATGTTTGACTACCCAACATCGATTAATGGTTTTAGATTCCGAGATAAAGTATTGGAGAAAAAATAATAAGTCAAAATCCTATCCTCGGACTCGATGGTGAATCTAAAGAATGAGAACAGATGTATATTTAAGAAGAATGTTCTAGAACTTGGGCAATAGAACATTAACGGGAAAACTGATCTTATGTGGTTGACAATTGCTAACTGTATCCGTAAGATGGCGAAGGATGTGCTAGGAGAATCCAAAGAAATGATTCAAAATAATAAAGATACTTGGTGGTGGAAAGATGATGTACAAGAAAAAATTAAGGAGAAGAAGATTTGTTATAGAGATTGGTTTAAAAATAAAAATAAGGAAAAGTGGCTCGGCGAGAATCTAAGAAAGCAGTAGGCAATGCAAAAAATATGGCTCTTGAAGATTTATATAAGAAGCTAGACACTAAAGAAGGAGAAAGACAATTATATAGGATTGCCAAAGCAAGAGATAGAAAAACTAAAGATTTAATTTAAGTAAATGTATTAAAGATGAAGATCAAAAAGAACTTTTCATGGAAGAAGATATCAAGATAGATGGATAGTTACTTTCAACAGCTTTTCAATGAAAGTTGTGAAAATTCAAGAGAGAAAGGAAAACTTACATTTGATTTTTATTGATTTGGAAAAAACTTATGATAAAGTCTCAAGAGAAGTACTTTGGAGAGTCTTAGAAAAGAAAGGGATTTGCACTGCTTATATTCAAGTTATTAAAGACATGTATAACGGAGCTGTTACCTGTGTTCGAACACAAGGAGGTTTGACCAAGGATTTTCCTATTACAGTTGGATTACACCAAGGCCCGAGCTTTTAGTCCGTATCTTTTTGCTTTGATTATGGAAGTCATGACTGGGCATATCTAAGATGAGGTGCCATAGTGTATGCTCTTCGCAGAAGATATTGTCCTTGTTGAGAAAACTAAAGAGCAACTAAAGCGAAACTAGAGCTATAAAGGAATGCTCTAGAATCTAAAGGTTTTCATCTCAGTAGATCAAAAACTAAATATATGGAGTGCACATTTAGTCAAGAAAGAAATACCTATATTGGAGATGTGACAATTGGTGATCAAATTGTCAAGAAGATTGGGCGCTTTAAATACCTTGGATCAATCATACAAAATAATGGTGAAATATATAAAGACACTATTAGTAGGATTCAAGCAGGATGGGTAAATTAGAAAAATACTTCTGGTGTGTTGTGCAATAGAAAAATCCCATCCAGAATCAAGGGTAAATTTTATAAAACTGTAGTAAGACCAGCGATGATATATGATGTTGAAAGCTGGCCTGTAAAGATGAAACATACAAATAAAATAAATGTTGCAAAAATAAGGATGCTAAGGTGGATGTGTGGATATGCACGAAAGGATAAAATAAAAAATGAGTATATCCGAAAAAAAGTTAGTGTTGCACCAATTGAGGATAAACTTTGAGAAAGTCGGCTTAGATGGTTTGGACATATAAATCGTAGGCCGATTGAAGCTCCAATTAGAAAAATTTATTATTGGATCTTGCCCATGTACAAAGAGGAAGAGAGAGACCGAAAAAGACATGGCAAAAAATTATAAAGAGTGATCTTAGTTACTTAGACTTAGATAAAAATTTGATAATTGATAGAGCGCAATGGCAAAAGATTTATATAGCCGACCCCACCTAGTGGGATTAAGGCTTGGTTGTTATATTAAGTAAGAGCCTCAGAAAAAGGAGAGTGCATGCATTTACTTTTATTAGATCAATATATTTGGGTTTAGATCATGGTTGTATCTTTACGTATATGTATCCTACTTTTTTAAGTTTATCATATCATTGTATCTATATCGCATTATATCAATATTATTGTATCATACTCATGCTTCGTAGATTCTCATTCTTTTAATAATAAAACGAACGTCTAAAATTATCACAAATGTAGTTGCACTTTTGTTGAATGTGCTTGATTAGATATTAATAATCTCAGGTCCACTAATACTACAAACCATATGATCACTCATTGTTCAACTAATTCTAATCCACGCCTTCTAAAACTATTTTTCGATCATTCTAACCTTACATATTCTTATAATTGATTATCACCCATTAACACTATCGTCAATGAATAAATACACCAAGATAGTTTTTGGAAAGGATGAATAATCATAATGGGAAAAAAAATATTGAAGACAGATCCCATGAGAAGCAAGATAAGGTGATGACCAAAATACGTTCTCTTCAACTATTGGGCATTCAATTCTCTCTACTTTTAGAATTCTCCGCAAAAAATTTATAAGAACGTATTAACCATATATTTCACATAACTTTTTAAAATTATCTCACATTGTCCTAAAGATTTGGTCTTATGAATCTTTAACATAGATAACTCAAGCTTCTGCTTTTAAATAATTTTATAATATACAAAAGTCAACAATATACCTCATAAATATTATTATTCGTGTTTCAAAAGAAAAAACAATGTTAATGATTTAACCTATTTTCAAAACAACATTTTGTTTATTTTGATAGCAGCTTCTCTAACTAAAATCCTTTTACAATTGAATTCACCTTGATCTTCTCCCTTAATCATGGAGTAATTTTTGCATTTGAGAGCTGAAAGATTCGGTGCCCAATCATAACCTGCCACATGGCAAGTGCGCACATGGCAAGCCGTAATTGGGCGCTAAATTGTTCGATGCTTGAACGCAATATTTTTTTCTTAATCATAGATATTCAAGAAAAGCTCTCTTTCCACCTACATAGCAGCCAAGTAACCCAACCGATTATGTAACTCACCAGAATCTATAGATTTAGATTACTAATCTTTCTCTTAGCATTTTCTGAACTTATTCATTACAATTTAAAAGTAAGAATATTTCAATATAAAAATTATGGAAATTAGGCTATTTATAGGCAGATACACTAAATCTCATGTGGACAAATTGTAAAAAACATAGGCCTTTACAAAGCATTTAACACACTAAGTAAGCATTCTTTAGGTTCTTCCGATAATACTAGTAAAATTTATTCTTAAAAATAAAAGGACTTATCTATGGACTCTATGGATGACAATTTTTACCGAAATTCGTTTAATTCGCCCCAACCCACCACTAGTGGAACAGGTACTGGTTGCAAAGTTCAACCTACGATTTACCCTGACCCATTTTGGGATGAGATGAATTCAAGTATAGCATAATTATACCCGCTCCGACTTATGTACACGCAATTAATTCAATAAAATTATATAACTTTGAGACTAAAATGATTAAAATAAAATTTATTCTCATTTTGATTTAAAATAAATCATTATGGATATGAGGCGGGTTGAGGCGGGTTGTGGCGGGGCGGGGAGGGCGGGTCAGAAGGTCGGGGCGAAATGGGGAAGGGATGGAATGGTAGAAAGGAAGCGGGATGGGGACGAGGCAAGTATGTGTAAGAGTTAAAAGATTGTGGAACAAGTATGGGTTTTGCATAACCCAACTCATACCCGCCCCATTGCCAATCCTAGGAGTCTTCTATCTCCACATTTTTTAATACTTTATGTCGCTAATAAAAACTCTTGCTCAGATTATTTAACACATATTAGTTTGGGAAAGCCAAACAAAAAGCCTTTATGAAGATTACCTTTGCAAACTTTCCACTGAATATTGACAAAGCTAGCCGCCAGAATGCTGGAATGTGATAGATAAGAACGGCAGTCAACCTGCGAATATACCTTCCTCTCAAAGCATCAACTTCTTCACCTGTCATATAAAGTTGTTGCGAGTCTACAGCAAGAGAGTCCCATTGCGAGGAATCAACACCTAACTGATATGGAAATACAAGTAAAATTAGCACTTTAGCACGTCATTATTCAAAACTTAAAAAAGTCACAAAGAGGTAAATGGTCTCCAAACTGGAAGCCCAAAATCATTGTTTACACAATTTTATGAACGAGTATTACATGCATTTATGAATATATTTCTGTGAAACTTAATAAAAAAGGAAATTTAGCCATGCGGACTAGGCAATGAGATTGGTAATAAGCAGGTTCCATAATAGTAAATCACTTACAGACTTGTTTGACTCTTGCTGGATCTGTCTCCATCTCGCATCATATTGGGCTCTCTCCTTAATCTCATTATGCAAAAGTTCCATCTGTGCTTCATAATCTATCGTGCATTTTTCAAGAAGACCTCTAACTCTGCGATTCTAGAAAGAAGGTACCAGGAAATTTCATCACATACACAATATACAAAACTTCCAACCAAGATTGGTTGTTGTAAGGCCAGCCATACCTGAATGTTCAGATAGTGCCATACAGGATCAGAGTCAGGCTCCAACTCCAGCAACAACCGTACTGTATTCTCAAGCTAGATGAGCATACGAGCAAACAACCAAACATCAAGTAAGAAAGCAGTGTTCAGCAATGTATCTAAATTTTGTGGAATACTTCCCAAGCAAAATGTGCACAAAGATTCAGTTACCTCAGCCAGATCAAGTTGCGGGTCTTCCATAGATTTATAAAGCATGCACTTGAACTCATGCATCACTTTTTCCACCTCCTCCAATACACGTTTTAGGATGCCAACCTAAGAGTAAATGAAAAATTAAAATGTAATTGTCTCAATTTTTTGGCAATCGTTCACTGGGATCGCCATCATTAGGCTTATCCCAACCTCTGAATTTGGGCTTAAAGACCACGTTCTTTGCCACTCCTGTTATGTTAAACGTGGCATTAATTACAGCTTACACATGGTTAGAACACATTATTCTTTCATATTTATATCACATCAGATTCATTTTTCAAACTTATTAATGCATTTCAACTCTTTACTTTATGAGCCTAAACTACCCAGAACAATTTTCTTCAAAACACTACTTTCATAGTTTTTCTTTGTAAATTGACCTAATATCCATCTAGATCACATTTCTACAGCAATCAAGTTGAATAGTTTCTTAATTTTCATATTGGCAAACACTTGGATACGTACAGCACTGGGTTTTGCATTTTTGATATAAGAGGCCAGCTTACTTTCTTGTCAAACAATAACACATCACAAACTACAGCCTGGTGCAGCACCAAAAAGAGTATGAGGCAAGCACTGCACATGGAAAGGAATGGTTGCTACTTATGTGAACAAAGCAAAATGTCAATATATCACACATACATACATAGGTACAGGCGTACACGAATTAGTAAAATAGGGTGAGATATAAGTTGCATAAAAGAAATCACATCAGGAGTAAAAACATATTAAACAAAACAAATTTTTCAAAAAAATAAATGTATGGCATCATTACAATAATTGCGGTATATATACATGAGAATATGCACAAGAGGTGCTAGGATGCCAACAGAGGAAATGTTTTAAGAAGTAAGGATGGACAAAATTAACTGGACAAATTATACCCATAGTAGTGAAGGTAAGCCAGCTTAGCAAACAATAACAGAAAACAGGATGACAAAATTATCATATATCAGCGCATGAGTAAAAAGCTAACATAGAAAAAAAAAAGGGATTTAGGTTATATAACAAGTTAACTACAAAGGAAATTCGAAACATCAAGTGTATGAACACAAGGGATAAGCATATAAAGCTAACAACAAAAACAATAAGGTAATAGTAGAGCAGGTTATATACATGAGAAGGAAGCACTATAGACTTCGCTTTTCTATATTCCCGAACAGCTAAATCATATTCACCCTTGCTGATACTTCCTCGAATTATGCTTGGCAGGTTAAATAATGTTCGAAACCTCTGAAGCATTCCTTGGACAGATCTAATCTTCTCAGCTTGAACCTGAGTAGTTGTATAGGTACATCACAACATCAAGCAAAATAATCACAATACTCATGACCAGTTTGACTAACAGTAAAAACAAGGATACAAGTGTTTACCTGTCTCTCAAATAAAGGCTGAAATGCACGATTTGCTAGCTCACTGATTCTATGGGTAGACTCATACAAATGAACAGTTCCAGCACCCTCAGGATCCTCCTCTATCTGTCGTAATTTTGACTCAATGTCTAGAAAAGAAATAATGGCAGTCAATCGGAAAAATATGATCCACAATCTGCTGCAATTTTGATAATGTCTGAAGAATATTTTGCATCATCCACAATCACAGGACCCCTCAGGATCCACAATCTGAACAGGTATCAATGCCTATGTTTATGAATGGATACATGCACTCATACTTGCATGTTAGTTCAGATGTACACGTGCAAGAAATTGAGACTTTGCTGTTGTTTGTATACATCCAAGTCATAGAGAAATGTGAGTATTGATGTGTGCATATATGTGGGTTTGCAAATCAAAAACCCACGCAGAAAATGTCAGTAAACTACTAAAGAAAAATTGAAAATCAGTATCCAACAAGTGAATAACTACTAGCATGTTACTTTCCTATTTGAAACTGTCGCAACATACCATCAATGGTGGTCTTGCAAGACACGAAGCAGTCAAAGTTTTCTTTCACAAGTTGTTTCTTTTGCTGGGTCCTTCCTTTTAGATCACTTTTCAATGTAAGAGCACCAGATTCTAAATCAGCAGCACTTGTCTCTTGGTGGACCCGAGAAAGAAAAACTTTTGGATCAAATTTTGGAGAGGTGTACAACACTTTTTCTGTAAAAAGTGCAATAGAAGGCTAAATCAAACACCACAAGTTGACAATAGCCCTTGAAGAACATAATACTTGTAAAACAATAATTTCAGAAATAAAACTCAAGAGAGAAGATTTAAACAGAGAGTAGTTGGGGAAAAATGTAATTAACCATGGGTTGCTTCTGATCCATTATGTTAGACTAGGAAAAGCATGAAAAAAAAATTCAATATTTACTTCAGTTGCATACCAAAGTATAGAACAATTCAACCAACATCTAAATTTCCCTAAAAATATAGGGTAAACCAAACACATGGAAAATGAAGAAACAAGGTTAACAGGAAGAAGCATATTGTATTAGAACTGAAAATATTATTCCATTTAAGAAAAAGAACTTATGTCACAATATTCTGAATACAACCAAGGACATCAACATTGCCACTTGCAGTTTTAGACCTAAAAGGCATTTAAAATTTATAAGAAAGATGTAAAAAAGCTATAGCAGTGTTAGAATTCAAGTAGACTACGTGGAATATACATAAAAGAAAACCTGGAACAAAGGTCGTTAAAGCTAGATGAAATCCTAGTAGCTCTAGGCTAGTAGAAAAGAAGTGCCAATATGAGAACTATTTTAGTAATATGTGCAGGATGTGAAATAAAGTTAATTTTTAATATTAAATTTTATGTGTGATGTTATAAGTCAGGTTAAAATTAAACCAAATTAATTTTTAACTTCCAAACAAATGGGGCTTTAATGGTTAAGAATACCACTTGGGCAAGCTAATGGGCATGATCAACTCATGTTTGAAACTCGATGAAAGTTATTTATTTATTTCTAAAATAATTCAATCCATTGAGGAATTCAAGTTGGCTCAATTAAAGTTCGAGCCAGTTCGAATCAAATGTTAGTCGAGTGGAGTGAGCAAACTTCAATCCGAGCTCAAATCGATCTATAAATCAATGAATGGAGTTTGAGTCGTGCCTAACTCGACCAAACTTGAACTATTCTCACCCTTACATGGCACCTTGCATAGAAATTTGCTTTGATAATCTAAACATTACATGTGGTGGAGACATCATGATCGACCGTCGATTCATTCCTGGCAGAGTTTACCGTCGACGGCCGAGATCTAGCCATGCTACTTCGATCTGAATTGATTGACTATTAAGACAGATTTGGAAAGATGGATGCTGCGGATCGCTGACTCGATGGATTGGAAATCTCCTATCCATTCTGATTGATTGGAGATTCCATTTTGGGATGATTTTATTTCTCGCATTTATTTTGTATTAGTTATTTATATTTCGGTGATCATTATTTTTAGGCATGTTATCTAGTATTTTCTTATTTGTGTGAGGAATTTATTACATTATGTATTTTTCTTTATTGAGTCAGCCTGTATGGAAGCTTATATAAACGCCTCCCTGTTACTCTTATTTTCTTAATGCTGAATAAATTTAAGTTGTGTTTTCCCTTGGGGATTATTTGATTCTGGAATGAATCGATATCCTGGATAGAGAAGAGCTTGGGCCTTGGGTGAGAATCCTTAAACTCCACCCGCTCTAGCTCTTCACTTCGGGTTCAATTCCATTCATCTTGCATCCTCAGCATTCGCCTCGACTCATCCTCATCCACTCTGCCTGCTTGTTTGCGTTCTTAGATCTCGCTCTCCGGTTCAACATGATCACGTCGTCAGGTTTCCACATCACTGACGACGCGGCAGCGCCGATGACGCGCCTGCATCGACTCCCGCGCCGACTACGGCAACGTGAGTACACGGCTCCGCTCGCCGCCGCAGATCGCGCCCAGTCTGCTGCCCCACGCGCCGCCCTGCGCGCACTGATCCGCTGCCCAGCACGCGCCGACCCGAGCCCGCGCCTACAACGCGCGCCTACAACTGCCACGCCCGAGTCCCGCCCCGCCTCATGCACCAACGCATCGCGCCTCGCGCCCCAGCGCGCCCGCCTGCAGCACTCACCTGCGCCCGCCTGTTGGGCTCCGCCCACTGCCCGTCCGCGCGCTCGCCACTGCCCGTCCGCGCGCTCGCCAACAAGCCCACCTGTGCGCCGCCCAGCGCTCCCGCGCTCCCGCCCGCGCCTGTGCATCAGCTGCCCTAGCCCTAATTTTTGGGGAGATTACGTCGTGGTCACTGAACTCTCTTACTCAGGTACGAATTCCAACAAAGCCTTTAACCTTGTAAAGTCGAATAATCTGGATTTTTCTGCTCGCTTGTGACTTGCGCGAACTTGTTCCACCTGTGCGACCTTTTATTATTGAGTGAATTTAAATTACTATTGATTAAATATTGTGAGACCCTTAATCTTGTTCCCTGTTTCTGATTTATTGAAAACCGGATTGCAACTTAATCTGAATTAGTAATTTTTCAATTACTTTCGATCTAATTTATTTAAAATTTTGAAAGGAAGCAATTTTTGCGGGTTTAATTAATTTCTCAGTCATTACAAACTTATTCTCTAATATTTAGCATTAGTTTGTGAATAATCTGCTTTGTAATATTGCTGATCTCTAAACTGCAGCATCATTCACCCGTCCCGCATCAACATGACAAATACTATACAATGCACATTACAAAAACTTAAGATCTCTCGATAAACATGTATAAATGCAATATGCATCACCACACAAAAATTACTCAAACAACATAAGAACCACTCAAATTTTACTAAAAATCTTAACAATATATATATATATGTGAAAGAGAGAGAGAGAGAGAGAACCCAATGGCTCTCCGACTTAATGAAGATGTCAAACTGTCGATAAATACCCTTGAAACCTCAAGCTGTTGACTCTAGTGTCAGCATTAACAGCTTTAACAAGTCCAGTTACTCAGTGAGAATATTGATAATAATCTACAGCATGCTCAATCCGACGCTTTTCCTCTTTAATAATGAAAATCCATCTTATGTAAATCATGATCATCACAGCAATATCCTCAACAAAAGACAATAGAAGCTACAATTAACACGTAAAATGACAACAAAACAGCTTCATGAACTTGTAGAAGGATCCAGTTGTAACACAAGAACAAAACATGTCAAAGATACAGTTATAGAATATCAAATACAGACCGAAGATTAATATTGAGAACAAAACACTCCTAATTAATATAGACCCAAGATTAATTACAAAAAGAACAATATGATCTAAAAAAGTTGAAAGAGGATAAGAATATGAATTTCATTAATTACTACTGTAAAAAGAACCTGAAAAACATCACGTCCATCAACATTTTAGAAAGCCATGCATGTTTGTATTTATAAATAGTATGAAGTGTATCATAATTGGTTTGATTACTCAAGTTATATAAGAATGAACAAATAAAATCTCAACAAGCACAGAAGCAACAAATTGTGAATTGTATAACTTAAAAAATGTAAAACTTTTCTTCAAAATAGGCCTACCTCGCGTATTAGGGTCCACTGTGTCAGATTTTTCTACCAAAGCGTCAGTAATTAGCCTAAGAGACTTGTTATCTATTATCCTGCCACATCAAATACAAAAGCATAGGTAAACAACGGTAGAATATGATAATCTTTTCACACTAAACTGCCATAAGTAGGGTTAAACCAATAACAAAGGTAAGTTATATATCAAACAAAAATATCAAATAGCAAAAATATAATACAAAATGGAATTTCTACGCAAGCACAAATTGACAGAGAATCAAATCCACTTAAAAATAGTACTACAGAAAAAATGGTAGTTTTTTAAGGGAAACAAAGGGAGCAAACATGAACTTTACGCTTTTCATTTTTAGCATTGCAATAGGAAGCAAGAGTAAATGATCATCAAAGGAAGCTATAACAAGAATATGGTTCTAATCCAGAAATCAAGTACGCAAAATATAGTACTTTACAATTGTAAACCCTTAAGAAACAAACCCAAAAAGTAAGGTATTTTTTCCTAAAAACTTAGAGTTTCTATATTGGAGGTGGCCAGACAGCTCAAAATTTAAATTTTTTATTTCAAGTCTGAGTTCCATTCGAGCCTCCAAAAAGTTTTTCGATTTTGAGTCAATTTTCGAGTTTAATTGAGCCAAATTATAAGTCATATTTATCTATAAAAATATCTATTACACATATTAAGAATATTATAATATAATATTATAAATTCACTCTTAAATTTATGTGTGTATTTATAACCTCATCTTTTTTATATAAGTTATTATAACGTCTTTATATACATAGTTTTTTTTTAAGTAATACTTTAAAATTTATAAATATGTGCATTTATACATATATTGAGTTAATTTGAGTTGAATCGATCAATTTTTTTCCAACAGACTAACTATGAGCTAGGAAAAAATTGAGTCAACTTCAAATTGAACAAAATATGAGCAAATTCGAGTGAGTTTCAATTTACACATAAAATTGTGACCCTTAATAGGTATAAAAAAAAAGAACTGAAGTGAATGGAAATACAAAACTAATAGAATAAGAATATATATCATAAACTTTGCAAGAAAATAGAAACATAAAATAGGAATGTGAAAAAACAGAGAAAAATGAAATACTAATCCAGCACTAGCAGTGTGAGAAAACCTTATCATAAACCTAATATATATAAATAACATCAGTAACATTTAATGGGAAGTTCAAAAAAAAAAAAAAAACACATTTAAAGGGAAGGTGAACATAGCAACACAAATACAACATCTTACCCTAAGCCTAGTGGATCTAGAACTTCCACACCGCGAGGCATGGACTGTAAGTTTGTGATCCCCTTTCGGCCTAAGGGCCTCGAGTCAATAGTTTGTGGAGTTGACCTGGTCTCACGCAATTCACGAACCCTACGAGCAAGCTGAAGATGGAATCAAAATACTAAAAATGAATACTTTCCAATTAGTTTATGGAAAGAGCAGATGTGATTAAATGAACATTAAGTACAAAAGAGTATTTGCCTGCACCACATAATTAGAATGCTCGGTGACGGACTGACAAGCAGAAGAAAAGAAAAATCAATGAGTAAAATGGTGGCCATGAATGACAAGTATGATAGCTGCTGAAAGATTTGACAATACTGAAAACAGAAATATAAAGGATATAATAAAGAACACTTACGAATGAAGTTAAACTTTATAAGGAAAGAGAATAAAAAGCAAGTTGATAACTACAAATGATGCCATTGAATCAACAATTCAAACTCTTCTACTGCCTAGTGTTTTAACAGTACAATTTCTTTTAATAACACAACTACCATGATTAAAAATCAAAAAGGAAAACTCCACAAACCCTTCAATAAAATTTACAGTATACTACCTAAGAAAAATATGAATTAAAGAATTTGCAAACACAAGGTTAATCCAACAATAATGTGCTCAAGTATCGATAATAAATTTAAAATAAATTGGTTTAATTTAGTTTGAAAGAAATCTATAAAGGACACTGAAATTTCCGCACAATGAACTTCACCAAGAACAAACAAGTACATATATTGGCAGAGTACAAAAAAGTGCAAATAAGGATCCAAAGAAAACAGAGGGGCCAAATATCTAAGTCATTGGCATCATACATAAGTTTCAGAGAAATCTTTATCTTGAATAAGATTGAAGTCCCTAAACATGCACCAAACATCATTGAACTTTGGCAGAAGAAAGAAATCAAACAGATATAATTAATGTTGTGAAAAAGCTAATGATATTAGTTATGAAATATTCCAGAACTTAGGCTAACTGCACATGTTCCAATGGATGATGCATGCCCCAGAACGTGAAAATGTCTCATTCTGAGTCAAAAGTCCAAGGTCCCAATAAGGAAAAAGAATCTCTGCTAAACAGAGAAAAGGTAGTGAAATTCATGCTCAGACCACACATTCATGGGAGCCTCATGCACTAGTCACACCTGTTTGTAAAAACAAAACCCTAGTAAACAAGAAATTTACCATAGCTTTGGCTCAACCAAGCAAGATAAAAATCTACTTATTCCAATGAAAGGATGTAATAACCACAACATAGAGCTAATAAATTCACCTAACCAAATAAAGATGAAAGAATCATAACAAGAAGTCCAATGATGAACAAGAGATAATAAATACAAACCCTATTAGCTTTAGTCCAATCTAAGATATTGTTCCTAGGTCTATAGAAAACTAAAGTCCAGTCTAGCTTTGCCCTATCCATAGACATTTTAGTTAGAAAAACACCAACTTGATAACAACAACAACAACCAAGTCTTTATCCCACTAGGTCATTCGGCTACATGAATCATTTGTTTTCATTATAATCAAATAACAAATCCTCATTTAACTTCTAGTATGTAACTTTATTTCTTATAGTTTCTTGTCATGTTTTTTTTTTGCCTACATGTTTCTCTTTCTTTTTTTATATAGGCAAGATCTAATAATCCAACTTTCTTTACTAGAACTTCTATCAGTGTACGATTTATATGTCCAAATCATCTAGGACGACTCTTTTTGAACTAATCCTAATAAAGAGCTAATAAATTCAATTAATCAAATAAGGATGAAAAAATCATAAGAAGTCCAATGATGAACAAGGGATAATAAATACAAACCCTAATTCCTTTAGTCCAATCTAAGATATTGCTCTTAAGACTATAGAAAATTGAAATTTCAATCTAATCTTGCCTTGCCTATATACATTTGAGTTCGAAAAACACCAACTTAATAATCCAACATAAAATATCATCCTCGGATACATATCAAGTTTCTTTCAAAATAAAGTCAAATGCATGTATAAACCATACGTACAAGAGTAAGAAATTACTTTTAAATGCTATACCTACTTGTTAAATTTTTAGACAAGTGTTTAAACTCCTTACCCACCCCAACTAGTTTGTGATTAAGGCTCTGCTATTGTAGTTGTTGTTGTTATTTGATCACATTTATGGGTGAGAATGATCCAAGTTCGACTCGAGCCGGGCATGGCTAAAGCTCAGCTCGTTCCAATTTGATACAAATTCGAGCTAGCTCATTTTAGTTTTGAGCTGGTTCGAGCCCTAATCGTGCCAACTCAAATCATCCAAAATTAATATTGTTCTTTTTAAAAATGCCTCCATTAAGATTTTAAATTAGATTAACTATACCCACAAGATCACCTAATAGATATCATAGCCAAAACTAGCACATACTATGTAAAAGTAATAAATAACTATGATAAGGGATTGAATACATTATTTATAATTTAAAAAATAGAAACCAAGTCAAGTCGATCCTATCTGACTATGACTCGTGACTCAACTCGATAAACTCAAGCCAAGCTCGATTCAAGCTAAACATCAATCCAAACATCAAGCAAATATCGATCTTCGAGCCAACTCGCACCCCTAATCACATTGCCCCATTGAGCAGCCAGTTAAGATTAATTTGTAGAAAAAAAAAATATTACTTTGGTAAATTCAATCAAAAGTTGTTTTTAGTAAATTCTTCTTTGGAACTTTTCTTGCAATATATCTACATTAAAAAACAATTTGTTAGGCTCTCAATTTATTCATATTACACAAAAAAATTCTAAAAATTCTCTTTTTATATACCTAAAAGGAAATGTTTTATTTTCAAATTTCAACAATGTCAGGTTCACCCTAGCTATCAAACAAATTACATATTCCTTCACTAATCACTCTCTATTCAATTCATGTCAGAGCATATATTCACAAAATACAATTTATGCATGATCTCTAAGTACGACGTTAATGAATCCTCAATGAAGTATCAAGTAATGCAAAATTGCCAAATATCTACATTAAAGAGAATGAAGATTTAGTATTTTATCCACTCGGTACATCTAAATGATTGTCATGGTTAAAATAGGACAACGGATAAAACAAAAGCTTGAAAATGGTCAGCACATCAAGCCACATTGATGATAAAGCTGATGTAAACTGGGAATTTGTACACATTTAAGCCTATGCCTTTAGCATAAGCATCAAGAATTCCCTTCCATAGGACCTTCAAAAGGGTAGGTAAAGGCTGTCAGGGAATAAATGAATGTATGACAACATGAAAAGTAAGTAGCCCTTTAACAGCATGCATTCACAAAAAACTGATTGTTCATGATCTATGAGACTAAGTAAAGCTGAAGTACCAAATATCTACTTTAAGAGCATGAAAATTAGCTATTCATCCACTAGACGCATCTAAGGATTAGAATGGTTAAAAAAACAGAAAGGGAAAGATGAAAGTTCAATATGGCAAATGCATCAAGCCAACTTGATGAATGAAAACGTCAAAATGGGGAATCCATACACTTTCGACCGATGTCCTATATAATAAGCAACAAGAATTTCTCTTCCAGAAGACCTTCAAAAAGGCAAGGATAGGATTTCAGGTAATAATTCAATGGCATGACAATATGACGGTTACTACCATATAAATGACATGTTTACAGCTGTCCATTTGACATGTTTGCTCCCAATATAGGAATAGGGTGAAGCAAAATCAATTTGTGTAATTTAAACATGAAAATATGTTGTATCTTATGGACGTCAGCATTGAGCAAGACAATTCTCCTCCCTCTCCTTCCCATCTGTCAGTTACCTTGCTTCTTTTAACATGGGATTCTAAAATTGTATAACTGAGTCAGCTTTCATCACACCTACAACCATTTCCCTTAGCAAAAGCTAGCATGTTCAATTATGGCCAGCTACTCCGAACAAAAGAGACAACGAACCTCTCACTCATAAAATTACGAGTAATTTTATGGCTCCAATAACAAAAAAGAAACAACTCGCCTTTTTTCCTGACCATTTTGAAGAGATTCCATGTATGGAACTTCAAGCATTATTATAGAAACGAGGGGTCACTAATTTCTCAAAATAGTTGGGAATCTCATTACCTCTGACTCATCAACCCGTTTCCAGCTCCGGGGCTCTCCGCCATCATCCCCTCGATCGTCATCCAACGATCCCCTCCTCTGCGGCCTTCCCTTCTGCGGTGCTCCGAATTCCCTGGACGACTCCTCCTCGCCAGACGAAATGCTCAGTAGCTCAACTTCGGAGTCATCGTCATCATCTGCAGCACCCTTCCCGCCCCTCTGCTGCGCCTTGTGGTTGGAATTCGACCTAGGGTTGGGTTTAGGGTTCGAATCGCTCTTGAGCATAAAGGGGGGAGGCGGCGGAGGCTGGACGAGATTGACCACCGGTCTTGAGGGTTTCGACTGCTTCTGGTAATTGACATCCCGCTCAGACTGCTCCTTTAAGGCCATCTGAAGGAGCTCATCCTCATCGATGTCACTATCGCTTGCCATGGCGTCCTCCGGCGATCTCTGCTTAGATCTGGTAGTATTATCGAAGAACAGGGATGATGTAAAGAGGATCGCTGTGGGTCCGGTCCGGAGGCCGCGTTTTCGGGCCTTCCGGGCTGGCCCGTTCCTTCCATTATTACTGTATTTCTATTATTATTATTAGTGTTTTTCTAAAGTACAAAATTTTCACATTTTTTAATAAATAAAATTATAAATTACATATTTAATTTTTTATTTAATATTAACATCAAATAAAATAATATCTCTATAATTAAAAATAATTAAATATATTTATACTTAAAAGTATTTATATATATTATTTAAAATTTTAAATATTACATGCTTTTTTATATTTTAAATTTTGGATAATTACGTACATGCCACACCATTTAGTTTTATTTATGCCTTACTCATCTATTCTTAGTTAATTACGCTATACACACTCAAAATATTATAAAATCTTACATACACACATTTTAATTTATTTCTATTATAATGAGTAATCATAATTTTTCAGTAACCTAACTATAGTTAGATTACAAAAAATCTGAGCCATTTATTATATTATTTTAAGGATATTTAAATATATTTTAAGTGAAAATCCTAAAATCTTAATGTTTAGGTGGTGGAAAAGGAATGAGACATCAGCGACGTGAATTGATTTTAAGACAAACAAGCGTTTTAGTGTGATATTGAGAAATAAAAAAATATGTACTATTAAGGATAAAAATATAATTTTAATGATTTACTAAAAAAATTTTTTTTTTTCAAATAAATTTTGATTAAGTTTTAACTCAAGTGTGTGTATGTAAGATTTTATAATATTTTGAGTGTGCATAGCGTAATTAATTAAAAATAGATGGATAAAACATAAATAAAACTAAATAGTATGACATGTAAGTAATTATTCCTTAAAGTTTTGTGAAAAAAAAGCATATAAGTTATTATCTCTTGTAAGTAAAAGCTGATTAAAATTTCTTAGTTATTTACATGCTTAAATTTAAGTTGTGTTTAGAGATAGAGTTGTTATCGATTTGATTTTGAGCTGACCCAATACTGTCTCGAAATTAGATTGATCAAATTTCGATCTACTCAAAATCGGCTTAAAATCGATTGGGTTCAACTTCGAATAGACTCGAGTCGATCTCAATCAACTTCGAGCGAATGTCCCTACTCGGCTCAAAATTATTACTCGTTAGTCGGCTCATTTAGATCGACTCAATTTTAATTTGATCTAAAATCAATTCAATTATTTTCAATCTTCAATCCATATTAACACCCCTGGCTGCGTATATGATATATATCAAAGGTTTATTGGCATATTTTATTTAAAAAAATTTGTTTATTGGCAGAAAAACAATTATTTTTTTGGTGATGAAATACAATTAATATTTTATTTTTAATGTTTTTGTGATTAGGATTAGGTTCGTTGACGGGAAAAATGTTTAAATTTTTTTTGTGAATTTCTGAAAATAGAAATATGATAAGGAATAATTCATTTATTATATTAAAAATTATGTAAAACATAAATTTTTAATATTTATAGCTGCAGTGCCAATGCAACTCAACGCACAAGCACAAGCGATGAGAGTATTTTTTATTATTTTATATTTAAAAATAAATTTTATTTTAAAAATAGAAATACTAAATTAATTTAAAAAAATAATTAAAATATTAATATAAATCTCACAAAGTTATTAAAAAATATTTAAAATCATGAATCTATTTAATATTATCTCTAATCTCAAAACTTAAATAAATAATATTTATTCTTATTTTTTTTATTTTTTACTTTCACAAAAATATAAAAAGTGTTTCACCGAAAATATATTTAAAAATAAAAAGAATTAACTATCTCTAAAGAGCAGTAGACTTTATTATTATTATTATTATTATTATTATTACTAAAATTTTTTATATTTAATTTAGTTAATTGGACTGACTAAATTAATTAAATATATACTTCTAATTATTATTATTTGAAATAATTACATATATAATACTCTAATTTTAGTTATATTTATATATTCTATATTTATGTTATATCTCTTCGATTATTTACGCTATATATATATATAACATTTTAATTATGTAAATAATCTTTCAAATTATATTTTAGTTGAGTATTTACATAAGTGCTATTTTAATTTTAGTATATTTACATATTTTATATTTATTATTTAAATATTAAATATTCATGTCAAATATATATATATATATATATATATCTACATATATCAGTGTGATATTTAAAAATTAATTTTTAATACTTTAAATCAGATATTATTGGAACATTCATCCAATAATATCTGATTTAAAGTATTAAAAATTATCTCTACTTCGAGGCTTCGAAATTAATTTCATATGAAAATGTCCTCAGAATTGATCTTCAAACACCTCTGAAGTTGATCAAGTAAAATCTTCATCCACTGGGCCTTTTCGGCGCTCCATTGTTTAACAAGGCCATAACATATGAGTCTTCTCGACTGTAAGTTAACCCAACCTCCTTGTTCTTCGAAAAAAATTATTGGGCACGTTTTGTTTAATGTTATCTGAATGCAATCATGTTTTTTATTTTTAATATAATAATACAATCCTTTATTATCAGTTATAATTTGAAATGCTCTAGGTAATAACTAAAATTTAAAACTTGTAATTGATTTTAAAATTGCTATAAATTCTTTTTTATATGTTGAATAATGTATTTTTAGTTTTGAGAATTTACCAGATGTATATCCAATAATTTTTTTTGATCTGTAACTACCAAACAAAACAAATTCGATAAACTATCAGTTTATAGAGATGCTTGTAACCTTTAGATCTAAGACATCATTACTATGATGAAAAGAAAAAAACAATTAAAAACCAAAACAAAAATCTATGTCAGAACTCTCTAAAAATATCATCGAAAAAACAGAATTTAATTCATTTAGTATAATCAAAATATTTAAAAGAACTTAGTGGAATAAATTTAACAAATAGTTTTAAAATAATAATTGAAATGAACAATGAAATATATGATAATATTTCTGTTCAAAATCAAACTAATTTAATAGAAATACAAGAAGAATTAAATGCCATAGAAATAAAAATAATGCAGAAACCATATAATCTAAAAGAAAATCTCGATGAAGATAAACAAAAATATTATTATTGGATGAATGTTCCAATACAGAAATATTATCATATATTTCATTGATCATTTCAATTATTTTTTTAAAATTATTTGTTAAATTTGTTCCTCTAAGTTATTTTAAATATTTAGTTTTTATTTCGATTATACTAGATGGATTAAATTCTGTTTTTTCGATGATACTTTTAGAGAGTTCTGACATAGATTTTTGTTTTGGTTTTTAACTATTTTTTTTCTTTTGATCATGTTAATGACATCTTAGATCTAAAGGTTGCAAGCATCTCTATAAACTGATAATTTATCGAATTTGTTTTGTTTGGTAGTTACAGATCAAAAAGAAATTGTTAGATATACATCTGGTAAATTCTCAAAATCAGAAATACATTATTCAACATATGAAAAAGAATATTTGATATGAATACTTAATATTTAAATAATAAATATAAATTATGTAAATATACTAAAATAAAAATAGCACTTATGTAAATACTCAACTAAAATATAATTTGAAAGGCTATTTACATAATTAAAATGTTATATACATATAGCGTTCCACCGAAAGTATATTTAAAAAAAAAAAAAAAATTAACTACCTCTAGAAGGCAGTAGACTTTATTATTATTATTATTACTAAAAATTTTATATTTAATTTAATTAATTGGACTGACTAAATTAATTAAATATATACTCTAATTATTATTATTTGAAATAATTACATATATAATACTCTAATTTTATTTATATTTATATATTTCATATTTATGTTATATCTCTTCGTTATGCTATATATATAACATTTCAATTATATAAATAGCCTTTTAAATTTTATTTTAGTTGACTATTTACATAAGTGCTATTTTAATTTTAGTATATTTACATATTTTATATTTATTATTTAAATATTAAGTATTCATGTCAAATATATATATATATATATATACATATATCAGTGTGATATTTATAAATTAATTTTTAATACTTTAAATCAGATATTACAATTTTATGTGTACAATTATCCTTCTTTTGGTAACGGTATAATAATCTTTTTTTTTTTTTTTTTAATTTATGTTCTACTCTTCCTGTCTATAAATCATCTTCCTCATCCGATGGCCGACTAGCCATTAGAGCGTGGGATGACGATGAGCTCGTCCTCCTCCCTCACGCTCTCAGTGCTCTCAATCTCCCTTTCAAAATGATCCAATGGGTTTCTCCGCCTTCCTTCACTCTCCTCTTTCTCTTCCTCCACTTCCTCCTCCACGAAAGCTTCAACTCCACGGGAAAGCTGAACAATTTATCTCTGCTTCTCTCCCCGCCCCTCGCCCCCGCTTCCGCCGCAAAAACCACCTCCGCCCTAAACTCCACAATCCCCAGCCACCTTGCAGCCCTGCTCCTCCTCCTCCGGCCGAGCCCATCGAGTCCTCCTCTTTCGTCTCCGCCAGTGGCCTCCTAATCGCCGGGGGGGTGGATCCCGCAGAGGAATCGTTCGTAACATCCGAGGCCGTCGACGCTTTTCTCCCGTCCGCCGTACATCCCGGCTCTGTGCTTGGCCTTGCTGGCCGCTTCGCCGCCCTCCTCGCCATCCAGACCGCCGTCGCGGTCTGGTTTCTAGGTAGGGAAGAAGTTCAAGAAGGACGAGTAGAGCGAAGAGATTGGTATGACTCTGGTTTATTATGCAAGGGGAGGGAGAAGACTGATTGGAAGGATAATAGGCAGGCGGCTGAATTTGAAATGATGGTTCTGCAGATACGGGAGATGGCGAGGGGGGCGAGGCAGAGGGAGGCTTCAGGCATTCAAAAAGGTTATGGAGTCAAAGAGAATGTGGGAAAAGGGATTGTGGGACAGAAAAAGCGCATTAACAAGGAACTTATGGATGAGCAAGCAGAGGTTTTCATTTCTAAGAATAATACTGGGAAGTTAAAATTTAGTAAGGATGTTGTGTATCTTCCGAAGGTGAAGGGTTTCAAAGGGTCAAAGAGAGTTAATGGTGGAACTGGTCTGAGCAAAGGTGTGGACTATCTATCCTTCCTTGTTCTTAGTCTTTGTTATAGAATGACTAATAACTAATTAATCTGCCAACTTTTAATGAAGAGTGGTATCCTTGTAATATGAAGTTTTTATTGAATCATTTTCTTCTTCAAAACTTGTTAAGGGAGCAACGAGAGACCAAGTATACTAGTGAGTGGACATCCATTAACCCAAAGCTCAAGCTTATGGGTAAGAGTCACTCACTTATATATAACCATCACAATTTGTGGTGAGCTCACCCATTTGATATAGTTCTTACATGCACTTAATAATTTCCTTGACATGATAATCAACATTAGATCTATTCCCCTCCACGAGCACCAATCAAGTTCAAATGCCAATCAAGAGCCCATAACTTAACACTAGCAGCTAACACTATGAGATAACCTGACACAAACACCCATGGTTAACCTAGTGACACTTTGTAAATATTACCATGATTAACTTAACACAAACACCTATAGTGGTGGCTAGTAGCAGCTAGTGGCTGATTGACTACTAGTGGCATTATTGACGGTGGTGACTGACGATATGATTGTCGGCAGTGACCGACCCCTATTGAAAGTCTGTGCATAGTGGCCTACATGGCCAAATTACAACAATGAGGTTCCCGTTGGGGTTTCTGTGGGATGACATAGGGCCGACTATTCCCTATAAATAAAAATATTTCATGTATATTTTATTTATTTTTAAAGAATATTTACCTGAATGACGTCTATCTAATATTTAAGATTTAGGGTGGCACTAGCATAAATAAATTATGAAAGGCAATTAATATATAAATATAATCTTACAAAGTGGTAAATATTACCATGATTAACTTAACACAAACACCTATGGTGGTGGCTAGTAGCAGCTAGTGGTTGATTGGCTACTAGTGACATTGTTGACGGTGGTGGCTGACGATATGATTGTCAGCAGTGACCGACCCCTATTGAAAGTCTGTGCATAGTGGCCTACATGGCCGAATTACAACAGTGAGGTTCCCGTTGGGGTCTCTGTGGGACGACATCGGCCCGACTATTGCCTATAAATAAAAATATTTCATGTATATTTTATTTATTTTTAAAGAATATTTACCTGAATGACGTCTATCTAATATTTAAGATTTAAGGTGGCACTAACATAAATAAATTATGAAGGGCAATTAATATGTAAATATAATCCTACATTTGATTACCACTGCTGATCTCTGAGACTACTAATATTTTGAATACTAATGAGTTTAGTAGTTTAAGCAGCATCCTCATTTTGTTTTCGTATTGGGACAAATTTTTATTGGTACAAAAAACTTAGTTTTCGAGCACTTCAGATGATTGGAGATTGCATTAGCTTCTGAATATCCTCTTCCATTTCTTTGACAGAGAGTTTGAGAACGCATAGGCTATTTTTCTGGTTGATATAAAGAAATTTCTTCTTGGATATGGCTATAGGTCTTTTGAATTGCATGAAGACAGTTAATATATGCTAATGAGCTGTAGCAAATGTACCAGAATTTTGTTAACTCTGTGTCTATTTGGTACCAGGTAAGGCTCATGTTTAAGTTCTAAAAGCCTCAAAATTTAAGATTAACTAAGCTTTGGTGAGTTTTTAGGTTTAAGTAAGTCCGGAAAAGAAAAACAAATTTTGAAAAGTTGATTTTAGACTACTTGAAATGAACTTTAAGCATTTTCGTTGAACATTAACTGGGCTTAGCTTTTGGTTAAGACTGGTACCTTTCCTTGTTTGGCATTGTACATTCTGCATAGGTATTCAGTCCTCTGACTAGCATCAATTGCTCTATGTATGCCACTCTTCTGTTCTGTTGCTTTTTTTTGTTGGTATGATCAAGGGGTTGTTTGGTGAGACTATGTTTTGGGGTTAGATTAGGTTAATTTGAGGATAGAGAAATAATATTTAATATTATGATGTGAAATTAAGTTATTTTAATATTGAGATTTATGTTGTATGTGAAATAAAGTTGAGTTTTAATATTGGATTTTTTGTAGTATGTGAAAAAAATATAGAAATTAGTGGGCTGATTTTAGGATGGTTTTGGGGTGTTTTTAGAGCCCCAAGCAAATAAGTGGTGTCCACTTTAGCATAATTTCCGGATAAAATCTTGATGTTGGTTAGTGAGAAGTGCACTCTGTTCTACTATAAGATAAAAAATCATTCATTTATGAATTTTAGGTGGTATGCAGCATATTGCTCCAAAGAATTCAAGGGAATCAGCAATGCTTCATGAACCTGGAAAATCAGATGCTCAGTCATCTGGCTTGACCCAAAAAGATATTGAAGAGTTTTCTGCCGTAGATTCTGCTGAGAAATTACCAGATTTTAATAGGCTGCATATTTCTCCTCAAAGGAAACACCCTAAACGTGATTCTTTTACTTCTCTAAACAACAACTCTATAAAGGCTGATACTGTGGATTCTGAAAAGGCAATTTCCTGCAGACAAAGCAATATTTGTGAGAGCTTAGTTGAAAGGAACATATATTCTATGGGATTAACTGATACAAATGGCAGACCTCATGGCACTTTACAAAATAAAGAAACAAATTCGATCCCCGTAGTTGACAGAGATAAAAAGAGCTTCTCTGGTTCTCAAGCAAAGGAAGTAAGGAAATGGTGGCAAAGCCTTCCATACGTTTTTGTAAGTTCATTCAGCTTTGCTAATAACTCAAGTACTGGAGTCATAATTTTTTAAACATTTTTTTGCTTATATCATTCGCTGTTTACAGTTTTGATATGCATGAGGATTTGCATGATGGAAGGCTTGCCTCTCATTTTTCTTCTGGAGCAGGTCATATTATCTCATGTCCACTTTCTTAATATAAATATCTAGGTAATTCTACTACATAGAGGCTCTGGAGAAAATGGAGATAAAGGACTCTATTCTCTGAAACTCACTTCCACACCACAAAAGGGGAATCAACCTTCTTGTACCATTGCTTTTCAAGATCGAGGTGATGCTACTAATTTTAGCTTTCTACTGGAATCCTTCTTTGAAGATTTGGGTGATGTTAGTGCTGATGTTGTGCCTTTGACAATTCATGTAAGTTTTTTAAAGTACTCTTCAAAAGTTCCCTTTAATAGCATTTTATCACCAGCTTTCTCCATTTATTGAAGAATTTTCACATTAACAACAAGAATAAGCATCAATCTAAAGTCAGTTGAGGTTCGTTACATGTATTTCTCGTCTCTATTGAGTTCTATTATGACAACCTGTGGCCGAAGAGGGTAGGGAGTGATCGTTTGGTGAAATTCCAAGAGAAGGGAATCATTAGTGATGTAAAATAATAGTTCTAACTGGTTTCAATAATTTTTTTCAATTAATTCTTATTTCATACTAACTTCTTTGCCAGAAGTTAGTAAAGGAGTTATTCAGGTGGAGTTTAAAATTTGTTTGTGTTATGAGTAAAATAGTTAACACTTCAGTGTTTTTTTAATATGTGATGTCTTTTGCATGAGCTATATTGTAATCTAACCTATATTTAATTTCATATTTGCAAATTTGTTTTCTGTGTTGCAATATAGTATTAATTTTTTACATTGTTGTGAAATCTTAATTGAACAACTGGAAGTTTGATAACTAACCATGTGCAGGAACTTGATGATGCTGAGCTGAACTTAACTGTTGTTAAAAAGGGCCAGCTTTGCTTATATGCTGGGCAACCTCTAGCTGAGGTTGAGACTGCACTGAGCTCTATACTGGAATAGCTTCTATAGCAGGTTAGGAAGAAGAGTCTAACTAGTTCTCATTTCTTATTGTGATGTTGTTCTCACCAAATACCAAATTTCATATGGTTAGTTGTGCCCAGCTCATTTGTGAAGTTTGGGAGAGTTGTTGCTATCACACAAAAAGTAGTACTTATTTCTTATTGTATTCCTATTTTTGATTAATTATCTTCGATTTCCTTTAAGATGAATGCCTATTAATATTTTGAACTTTCTTCATTTGAACTGTGCAGTCCTTGTTAAATTTTGAAGCATTTATATCGATGTTGCATTAGACTTTCAATATTACATATTAGTCATCAATATTTTAAATGTTACGGCTCGCATACCAGAAACTCATGAAATATTATAGGGTCACAACCATGAATCAACACCCATGAGAATAAAAAAACAAAATTCTATTAATAATTTAAATTTCAAATTTTCATCTTTGTCCCTCTCCTTTTTTTCTTCCACCCTTCACCACCATTATGCGTTCTCCTTCTCCAACTACGGCAAAGCCATCTCTGTCATGCTCTTGATGCGTGCTGCGGCCTCCTCGACGAGAAAACAATGATGCTTCTTTTTAATGAGAAAACATCAGTCACACCATGTCACTCCTTAACAAGCCGTTTTCGCCTCACCTCATGTAGCTCTCCTCAATATCGTGACATTGATAGAGTTGGAAAAAAAGCTAAATATGCTGCATAATTTTGTGGCTTATTTAATGAGTGGCTTGAGTTTTTTCTATTCCAAGTTTACTGCATGAACAGGTACACAACTAAGTTCAATTTTTGTTAACAGAAATGATGGAAGTGGTAGAAGTGTGAGATGTAGATATACAAAAATAATTTTTTTTACTTACATGATACTATTTACAACATAGAAATCCTAATTAGATTTAAAACTTAGGTTTATTTATTGAAGGCATAACTTTACTCTTATTAATGTTCTAAATAAAAAATAATAAAAAAATATTTAATTTAATATTATTTAAATATCTCGACATTTATATTATTTAAATATCTTGACACATTATTACATTAAATAATTAATTTTTTAAATAAGATGATGAGTTAAACACAACAAAAGATATATTTCTGTTTAGATTTTAAAATTTAATTACAGTCTAGTTGAAAGAGAGCTAAGCAAACAGAGGCATGATTGTAGTCACTGTTCAGAAATTTATCAAAGAAATCAAATTTTATTATCACAAAAAGATGACTTATCATTTTTATTTCATTATTATCTTTACAAAGTATACAACGTTAAAATTACATAATTTTTCAGAGCTATCCCACTTCATGCTAAAAATGTAAGTCAAATTTAGCTTCTAATTGCTCTCCATGTAAAGATTTCATCTGATATGAAAATTAAAACATAAATTAATTTATTAGCAACAAAAAGTTTCAGTACTCATTAAATAGAGTGAAATATTTGTATCACAAACACCTGATTGGTTTGTGAAACTCCAATCAGCTGCTGTTTCAGGCTCCATGGAACAAGAAGACTTCCATTACTACATCAATTCTCCTGCTGCTACCATCATTTTATGAAGCTGTACAATTACTAGAATAACAACAACAAAAAAAATGACTCTCTGTAGATCCCATTTTTACCTACAATCCCAGGCCTGTGAATAAATAAGAAAGCGAAAAGGGGGTCCATCCATATGCAGCTGTGACTAGTTGATAACAGGTGGTGACTGAATTTAACCATCCTCCAACCTGCATGAGTAACAGTACACATCACTAAGACTGTTATGAAGATTAAAATATTGTGAAAAGGACGAACAAGGTAAGGGGTTGAGTATTTAGTACGGGGTCGAAATGGTCCTTATAGTAACTGACAAGAAAAGAGTACAGGGAAAATCGAAGAGAGCAAACCCAGCATTAAGATCTTTCCATATTTGGTTAAATTTTCAAGATTTGAACTTTGGATTGACAGAATAAGTATCATTCAAAGTGCTGATTTCACATGATTATGATGAATCAGGAAAAGCAACTTAACCAGCTCCTCAAAAGAGGAAGGTGCTGCGCTTTAAACTCTGTTAAGAATTAAAGAGCAAGCAGTGATAAGAGCAGCTAACTTGATGACAGATTGCAACAATATCCTAGTATAACCTGAATCAATAAATTAAATGATATTTAACAATCATGTCCATCAACGAAAGTTGTGATCACTGAGCGAGGTGGGCTGTCTCGAATATTGCAGTCAGATTCTCTATTTGCGTATTCCTGCTTTACTAATAGGTAATTGCACAGCATCTTGTTTTTGCTTCTGATGAAAACTCAGAATTTCAGCCACTTCATTCATGATCATGACATTCTGGAAGGGAATTTAACAGAAAATAAATTTACCCCATGAAATAATCAGGAATGGAATATGGAAAAGAATTGAAGGCTCCAATCAACCAGCTGGGAGTTCAGGAATCTGGCTAATATCCTTCCACCATTTGTTAATGTCTCATTAATTTTGATAGATCAATTCTGCATGCCACCCGTCATAAAGTTGCATAGTTTTAAAGATTTATGACTGAGGCTCAGGCGCTCTGCTCCTTTGTATACGCTGAGAGCTCTCGTTGACAGTGTGCTGGAGCTACACGATCATGGCGTTCCAATGTAGCAGGTGAAACTGACGACAAAAGCAATGCAGATAGCACTTGTACGTTGGTGGAAGCAAATCTATTTTGGTGGCTTAGAAAACACAAGAGGTTGTTTAACTTACAATTGGAGAAGTACGACAGTTGATAAAACACTTGCCAGGAGAAAATCTTTTGGTCCCCATATTCTAGAATACATTGGCTCAATGAAGTAGGCTAAAACATGTAGTCACAACAGAAGAAGAAGAGAAGTAGAGATAACATGATTATGACAAAATAAGTTCATAATGCAAATTAGCAGAAATGGCAGTGACAAACTGCATTGATATCAACATGTATAGACATGTCAGACCTCCCGCTGTGCCAACCTGGGAAACCAGAAAAGAAAGAAGTAGACATGCAAACTGGATGTGGTAGAAGGGAATAACCATCACACTGAGACCTTTTCGACCGTTGGAGCAACAAGAATTGCATTAACTGATAATCTACCTCTGTGAAGCATTTTATAGAATTTTGCAGCATTTTTCAGTTGGCTCACCACCTCCAACATATACAATGACAACAAAATAGCAACTCTATCATGTTTTGAGATTTAAATTTCATTAGGCAACCTTCTCCAAAGAATGACGGATGGCTGCATAGCTTTCACTTGCTTTTGATCATGGCTATGTCCAAAAACCAGACATTTCAATTGTTGAAATTCAAATAGCTTAGTCTCAGTGCGAAAGTGCTGTAGAATGAGATCTCCCAATAAGTAATGACCCATAACAAATACTTTCTTGTCCGTCCCCCTCTGCTAGCTCCAAGGAGGTGAAGGTTGTCAATTAAGAACACTGGATGCCTAAGGATCTACTACAGGACAAACAGAAAGGCACCTTTTTGCAGCAGTCATGTCAGGCATCTTTTAGCACAACTAAAGGTTGCATCGATGAGGCAGTACATCAACAAGGTGGAGCTACTGCTGGTGGAAGGGTTAATGGTGCTAGAGTCCATCAACAAGGTGGAGCTGCTGCTGGTGCTGACAAAGGACGAGCTTGAGCCAGAATGGACTGTTGGAAGAAGTGAGACTGAAGTCTTTTGCCATACAGACTGGGAGCGTCAAGTTCGACAACGTTATGACTACAACTAGTGCTGTGGACGTTTTGATTAACATAACAAAACCGTGTGCTCTTGTTAGCTGCTAGTACTGCACGATGACAAGTATTAGAAGAAGATGAAGGAAACTCTGACCTTGCTCTTTACAGCAATGTGAGCAGAAATTTCTTAATCTTCCTTTCTATTATTAAAACAATTGAGCAGCAAACCAAAGGCTTTCTTAAAGAACAAGTGCTTTCCAAAATGGAACCCAAGTGGATGCGTTTGGAAGCTCAAAGATGAAATATCTTGTACATATTCTTTGGGCTGGTGATATGTGAAACCCATTGAACACTGCCTCCTATTATGTGAGTTTGCAGACAGAATTATGCTAGTACTGCATCTTTGTAAAGCTGCAGCTCACTAATTTCTGATGCCTTAAAAAGTAAGGTCATTGAATCTTTTCACAACTGCTGGCTAGAACCAATCTTAGCGATGGAATATTTTGTGAAATTTAAGAAGCATTAGAAGGTCAGCAACAAGTTTTCAGAATTTGTAATGACTCCATTGGCAACTGTTTTGCATATTATAACTCTAATCCAAGAGGTCCTCCTCTACCAGCTAACTAATAAAGCATGTTTGTTCTATCAAAAAAAAAAAAGCATGTCTGTAACTAGGCTGAATTTTCCAATTCCGGAAGACAAGATAATAAAATCTGAAAATGATCTACCAAAACCTGAAATCAAAAAATACGTACCTAAGAGAAAACTCTAGATCATATAGAACTAATCTTTAGTTGGAGGAAAAGAAAACGTAAAACCCTAGACACATGATGACTTGAATGCAGATATAGGTTTAGATGACCCATAATGTTTGTTTAAACTTATATCATGCAATCATGTATACAACCACATGCAAACAAAAAACAAAAACGTCCATGAGGGACTTGATTTAACAATTGAAGTTATCAAAGGTAGCAAAAATAGATGAAAGCCTTAATATAATAAAACTCAATAAATATTGCAATTATATATGTAATAGTTCCGGATCTCAGATTTATGGAATCGACAATAACGAAGATATTAATCATATAGGCCCCGTTTGTTTGCCCGTTTAAAATTAACCTGGTTTAATTTTAATCAGGCATATCACATCACACATAAAACTTAATATTAAAAATTAACTTTATTTCACATCTTACACACATTACTAAAATAATAACTAACTTATATCATATCCCAACATAATAACTAACTTTATATCACATCCCTCACACATCACAGAATAATAACTAACTTTACTTTACATCATTCACAACTTTTAATAAAAAAATATCTCTATTTAAATTTAATTTTAACCTTATTAAATTTAACCTTACAAACAAACAGACCCGTAAAGATAATATCTATAATTTTTCAAATTAGAAATCCACAAGAAATCATTATCCATGCAAATATCAACAAGGAAAAATGTAAAAAATCAAAAAATTATCAATTGACCAAAGGTAAAAATATATGAAAAGAAATAAAGGTCAGAAATCTCAGTTCAAGAACCGAATTTAATGACTCAAAAGAATCCGAAGAACCCACATTTATTCAAGAAGTCACTAAATGAAGTAGTTTGATACTTAAATATCATGAAGGCAAAAGATCAAAATAACCCATTAATTACCACTGAAGAAGAGTACTATTAACTTTAATGGATGAGGTAAATTGAAATAAGTCCAATGCAAAAAATGGTCAAGTGAAAAATAGTGGTCTAGGTGTGAGAAACTCAAATTGGCTAACAGCTACCCACAAACACAAATACAAAAAAAGTACTCACTACATGAAAAATTGAAAACCAAACAAATCTGAAACAAAATAACCACCAACCCTTACATGACTCCCTAGCTTCATACAAGGCTTATGATGTCAAAGCTCGCTGATATTTGTGGATGAGAACCCTTTAACTATTACGCCACAGCTTAGTCATATGGGATTGTCATGACAGTTTGTGGGCTTTGGTGGAGCCCTTTACTCCATTTTCCCACGTGCTGCACTTTTCTTTTTTTTAGGGGAGTTGAGTTGCTTGTTCAAAACAACAACAGAACAACAACAGAGACTTAAACCCAAAGGCCAAAGTAGTTGGGTTTCAGCTAGGAAAAGTTACTTTTTAAATGACTTCAGATTGAAGGCAGTTGGCCAGCAAATTAAGACCTCGTCGATTGTAGATCTGTTGTTCAGAAACATGTCCATATAGTTGTAGGCACTACTTAGTACAGGATATCACATTTACTTCATGAAGGAAACTTGTGTTGTTTAATGGAAATAAGGTTTTAGGAGGAGATGGTTCTTCCCATACTAGTGTGAACATTATAAGCTCACAGATTTCAATAATATGGTGGCCCGTGAGAATTATGGGATAATAGTATTTCATCATTTAACAATGAGCAGATAAAAAGAACAACTTGACGACATTAGTTTAAATAATTAGAGGGCTTAAACAATGCCTGATCGCTCAAATGTTTTTACCATTGAAATGCAACATGATAATTCAATTAAATCCGGAAAAAGATGGCTTTCAAGAGATTGATGCTGACCTTCTACTTTGAAGAGTCGTCAAATCTACAAGGTGGCGCATTGTAGGTCTACCATGTGGGCAATTCCATGGGGACCTCAAATCCACCAAATTATCAAGTATCTGTGAAAGGAAATTATCAAGTATTTAACAGCAATAAGGCAATAGAAACGCATGTAAGAAGTATGGTCATAGTCATATTTTCTTGGTTAAGTAGAAACAAATTGTATTGTACATTGATTTTTTTTAATATGTACATGCTGCTAGTGTATATTTTTATACATAGGGTAGCATTCCCTCTCACTTCGAAGTTTTTCTAAATTCTTAGGAGTGTTCTCTATGAGTTTTCTTTGGTTGGCCATTTTTTGACATGAGACAAGTAGATCAAAATGCATGCATAGACATCAGCAAATGTAACTGACAAATATTTATATATGAACTCCCCAAATCTTTGCCACGACGTGGCGCTTGGGTTACCCAGAGGGTTCTACCATTGGGTCGTGGCTAACATCCATCCACTTAACCCTATGGTCAACAACTAATAACCCCAAGCAGGTACCTCGTGGCTCCATACACCCGAGGTCCTCAAAAGTTGCCTCGGGCTCAAACACGACACTTGCCCATTATTGACCATTTCTCGATGTCCTTCTTGTGAGTTGGCAATTATCCACCGACCACACCGATCTTCGATAATCCCACCAAGATCTTGAAAAGGAATCCCCTTATAAATTTGCGACGCATTACTGAAAAAATCTCCAATCTTATTGGGCTATCCATGAAAGATTATAAAATTATATCCCTCTCCTTTATCCAGGATTTTAAGTGCCACGTCTATCTCTCCCACTCTTTCTCTCTTCCCTTTATTAAGGCTAGCAACCATTGTTGCATTGAGGGGCTTTTCTACCTTCTATTTCTGTTGGCAATCCTCGTAGAGCTCATCTCTTGGGAACCATGTGAGAAACTCCATCGTTGGCTTCTCTTCATTGTCACCGGCCTCCTCTCACTTTACCTCGTTTGATTCAAGGCTTTTTTTTTATCCCAACACAAATTTCAACTATAAAAATTAACTTTATTTTACATCCAACACAAATACGAATATTAGAATTAACTTTATTTCACATTTTAAATACTTTTTAATATTAAAATAATTTTTTTCTATTAAATATAAAAAATAAAATATTTTTTTCTCTTGTTAAAAAAAAAATTCAAACCAAACGAGGCCTTATTGATCCTCGACAAGCTCATTCTGGCCGGCTAACATCACTGCTAGCATGTACGACGTTGTTGTTAGCATGCCCGAAGCCACCACCATCTTTTCCTCTTTTAGATCTCTCCTAGCGCCACTATCACCAACACCAATCATCTTTGTGTTGGTGAGCTCTCGGCATCGACCACCTTTGCCGTGGCTGACCCTGCCCGGCATTGGCGAACCATTCAGGCAATCTGACGAGCATCTTAGATGAAAAAATGCACATAAGGCTTGCAGCTATTGATGAGCTCGAGAGCTCTGGAATAAAAGGAATATTATGCACGAGGGCCTCAATTTTTCCTCTCTTTGAATTCAAGCCCCAGGGAATTGTTCCCTGAAGTTTGACCTATATTTATTGCTTTTAAATGCTTTCTATTACTTTTGGTCTTTTGTAGGCCAAATGATATATTTATATTTGTAACTCCTTTCCGAGGAATTGACTTATAATGGATCCCTTTTATGCATAGCCCTGTCCGTGGATATAGGAGCATATCTCCAACCGCATAAATTTAGTATCTTTCTCACTCTATTTTTCCATCCCTACGTTAGGATGCCTAGTCGATGTCCCCCCATCGCTATGTACAAATTTTTTCGTCAACAATGAATCAATCTCAATCGAATGTATAACTTTTAAAGTTATTCAATTCCGAAAATTTATCATAAAAAAAAATCCGAAAGCTAAGAAAATATTCATTTTAAATAAACTGAATCAAAATAATTTAAAAATTACATACTCAAAGGTAACAACGGAGACCTTATAAAACTATGTAATAAAAGCAATTAAGAAAGATCTTGTAAGAAATTTTATTGTATATATACTAGTAAAGTTAAGAAAACTCTTGTACAATGAATAAAGCAATACAAAGAATTGTGGAATTTTATAAATTTGTTTATATATATATAGCTCAGAGGTAAAACGAAATCAATAAGCATGATTGGTTGTCCTAAAGCTATAAGTAAAATTCAAAAAGGAAAAATATGGCTCAAAAGATGCACCAAATACACACAAAGTACTACAAAATCTATAAAAACAAAGTTCTCTTTTTATTGCAAATTATTTTTTTTCAGTTTCTAGCAATCAAGAAAAAAGAGATAGTATGACAAGCTTTCAAAAGTATCAAGATAGTGAGGCTTATGAAAACTACAAAAGAGCTTAAAAGGAAGCAAAAAACAATTAAGGAAGACAAGGCTAGATTTACATTGATACAAGAAATTGAGAATCAAAAGGTGGAAAAATACATGTATACTAATACGTACCTACACGTATATAGGCTAAACTTTTGATTTACACCCCTTAGTTATACAACACGATAGTGGACCTCATCAATGAGACCTAAAACATATATTTTATATAAATTGTCAATTTTATTGACGTTTTACAAAACATTACTAAAACCAATGATTTGCAAAACATCAACAAAGTCGACAAAATAAGGCCTTCAAAAAAGAATGAATTATAAAGTTTCTGTAATACATAAACCACCCACCTAAATCTAAACTTAGGACAACTTGTCAACATGTTGATCTTCCGCAAATCATCAGAGAAGTTGACGATTCATATAAATTATGAGTTTTCAAAAAATTGCCACAGGTGTGTATTTGCCATACCCAAAAGGGAGACGTTATCCTAATTTAGAATAAAAGAAGGCTTTAACCTTAAATTGTGTATGGAGGGACTAATAAAAAATTTTGTCCATACATCCACATAGATATATGTAAAAGTGTATGTTTATGTTTATTTATACTTTAGCGACCAAAGATTTGAATTATCTCACTTGCATTAAGGGAAAAAATAATAATATCTTAAAGATATATATGAAAAATGGGGAATATAATTTGATAAACTCTAGTGTTGAAAAACTCCAAAATGATTTTGAAGATCTAAATACTCTGAAAGAGAAAAGAAATGTTTATTATGCATAAAGGAATCTAGTCTCTAAAGAGAAGAAACTTTAAATAAGATGAAGCCCAGCAAAAATTATAGGCCTAATAACACATTAACCATGGTTGACGTGAGGTGGATGCGAAGATGAAATGTCAGTTTGGAGATTAGAAATTTAAATGGCAAATTGTCTCAAAATCACAATTATTACTAAGAATTAATTATGTGATAATCAAGAAATTTCAATCCTGCAAATCAAATCAATTTAAAACATAAGTTAAAATGAATGGGGGTAAACTAGAATTTACCAAATTACAACAGAGCAGTCTAATTTCATTCAAATAAATCAAAACTGCGGACCAATTTTCAAAATATATCTCAAAAATTGTTGATGGAGAAATTTGAACAGCATAACGTGGCATAAATTGAGCGATTAAAGCATTTAAATAAGGAACAAGCTGTAAATAAAGAGAATAACATCAAATTTATGTAATTCGAAGAGGATTCTCTTACATTCATGAGCTAGGCTGCGAGGGAAAAGGACCCACTATATCATATAAGTTTCCCCAAAAGGGTTACAATGGAGAAATACACAGTATTAGATCTAAAATAAGGCTAAAAGAATTAAAAAAAAGCCTAAACATAATGACACAAGCTAAAAACCACAAGTGGTAATTGTGCCAATATTTCGTTTACATGGCTAGGGGATGGAGCAAAACTATGCACGAGGGTTCGATGAAATCTTGGGACGGTGTCACTAGTGATCGCAGCTCATTGTTGACGGAATGGCCGGAGTCAGCTGACCAAAGGGGACCTTCGGAGGTGGTTGCTGGTGAGAAGGTTGGCTGGTAATGATGGTTTTGCGATTCTTGGCAAGGAGATAAACAATGGATAGAGGCATCGTCGATGTCATTCCGACACCAGAAAATTCAGGGAAACGTTGGGGGGAGTCTTCCGACACGAATGAGCACAAAAATATCATTCAAAGACCTTGGAGGTTGCTGGAGAACTACTTTTGGTTTATAATGCCGAGGAGAAAGAAAATGAAGGAAGGTGTTGCATCGTCGTTCCGGCGATTGGAAACTTTGGAAAACGTTGTGGAGCACTCCTTCGAAATAGGCGAGCACAAAAATATTGCCTGAAGAACCTCAGAGGTCGAGAATAAAGGAAAAATAATGAAAAAAGGATTAAGTGTAAAGAATTAGAAAATGAAACCTCAAGCAATAATTTCCCCATTTATTTCTCTTTCTCCAATATAAAACATTGGGCTCGACATTTGGAGCCCGCGATTACAGTGGAATCTAGAAGTGGAAAACGATCATTAGGCCGGTAGTTTTGGTGATGGTGTTGAAGATTGATATTGGTGAGGGAGAGCCTGCGACTATGAAAGAAGTGCCGAGAATGGTATCCTGTAAGGTATGTTTTACTCATAAAGGAATCTCCATGAACTGTCACCACAACCTCATGGGAGGTCGGCGAAACCTCGTGGGGATGCTGGAAGATGTCATCGACAACGGAAACTTTGTTAGCCTCCTGTGTGATGGAAAAATAGTGGTTTGGCAATGGACCTGAAGTGATCTGCTTAAGGAATTGGTAGGTATGATAGAAGCTAAATTGAGACTCAACGAAGATGACCAAGATCCAGTGAACGCAGCCAAGATCCGGTGAAAACAACCAAGATCCGATAAAGATAGCTAGGATGTAAGTCTAGCAAGGCGGTCTTTGACAAGGCATGTGTTCAAGTCCTTTGTAGGCAAAGAAGGACTAAATGGTCACCATATGGCAGGTCAAGTGGGCACAATGGTTAGAGGTCTGTTAGAGAATTGGTTATACTGTTTTATAAGTGGGAGAGAAAATCCTGAAAAAATAGACAACTAAGCCTATATTCTTGCATTGGTTCATCTAGGTCCTGAACATGTGTACAACATAGAGAAGTTGGATTAATCATGTGTTAACATAAATCAATTCTCTCTCAATTAAATTTGGAGTCTCTCGATTCGAGTCAAATCAAAGAATACAATTAAACTAATAATACCAACTGAATTAAAATACCCAAAAGCAATCTGAACTCTACTGAAAATATAATTCAATAAATTTTGCATGAATGGGAGGCACGGTTTCTGTTCATCGCTAATGCAAGAAATAATGGACAAGTTCTTCATATTGGTAATGTCAACAACTGAATGAATTCTTTGCTGGAGCTTCACGTAGGTGATGACAGCTAAGGAGTCTTGTTGCTTAATGTTATATGACAGCAAAGAAAAAAAAAAGATTCTAAACTTTTGGGACGATACTTTATGTGAACTAGATGTAGGTGGGTTCCTTTATTAGGCCTCACAGGTGTAAGGAGGGCGGATCAGGCGACTTGGCTGGTGTCAACTTGATTTGATGGCCGTGCACAGATGGATTTAGCAAAGGGCTCTTTGCTTTGGAATCTGACAAATCAATGTAAGTGGCGGTGTGGATTGACGTCATAACAGTTTTTTCTTTCCTTGTCAAAAGATAACTAAAGCATTTAGGATCCTCACCTTAAGTCTCAACCCTTCTCTTTTGGGATATTAATCCCTTCCAAATCACATGACACTCAAATTTCGAATTCACATTAATCACAACTTGATTCAACTATTCAGTTGGAAAATGTATAAATAACCCCACCAAAAAATACAATAGGCAATGTGGGATGGAGCATGCCACTAAAACAAATAAAGTAAATAAAAATAAAAGACTTGACCAAGTCAAGACTATCAAACTCAATAAATTAAAATTTAAAAAAAAAACTACATCAGTCTATCTAGCAATCAAGACACAATTTGATATGGCCATCCATAGTAAAGATGCTTCATCAATGACAGCTTATGAGACAATTCAACAAGATACTTAGAATTACGAGAATGTCTGCTGATTGTAGAAAAAAAGAATTCTTGTCTCTAAGTTTAAAAACAAAGCGGACGTGCATATTGCCACATATATATAGAGAGAGTAAAACCCATGGCTTTCTTTAATTCAAGATTAAACAGAGCCAAACTATTTTTTTAATCTTTATACCATATCCAACATAAACTTCAATATAAAAAAACAACTTTATTTCATATCCTATACATATCTCCCAGATTAAAAATTTAGTTCAACTCTACCCAAAAAAACAAATCTACTTCAATTCACATCCAATACATATTTCAATAAAAATACCAACTTTATTTTGCATTTTACACAAATCTCAACATTAAAATAACTTTACATCATACATATATAATAGGGTAAATTACATCCAAATCCCCAAGATTAAAGCATAATACCATGAAGGATCATGTTTTCAAGTTTTAACTTTTAGGTCCCCGAGTTACATTAAATATATCAATTTGATCATCCATTACTTCAACTATTTTATTTGTGACAAATGATCATTTACCCCCTCCATTCCTCCCTCTTCATCTCCTTCCATCTCTCTCATTCTCCCCCCTTCCCTCTCTTAGGATGGGTGGAGGAGAGGTGGAGGTTTGGGTTCTTAGAGCTCATTGAGTTTTAAGCCTCAAAAGAGCAAAATTATTATTTAATTAATATTATAGATTCATCACAAATTTTAACAACTTTATTTCATATCCAACACAAATTCCAACATTAAGATCAACTTCATTTCACATCTTACACATCTCCTAATATTAAATAACTTTATTTCTTATCAAACTTATAAGCCAATATATTTTCTCTTCTGCCCAAAGAAAACTCTCCAACCAAATAAGCCCATACCGCCTCTCTTTTCTCTCTGTGATCTCACCATTTTCATCGGGGACAACAAAGTTTGCCATCTATCATGAACAACCAAAGAGAAAGAAGAGGATGGAGAGAAAAAAAAGAGTGATTGGGGGGGGGGGGAGGTAGAAATAAAATAGGGCATTAATGGTTTAAAATTTTAAAAATTAATAAAAAAATCATTTTTTTATTTTTTCTTTACAAATTATTGATGAAAGCTGTTTGCAAGGACCTACATGAAGTATTTAATACAATCTCAAGGAGTTGATTGAAAAAGAGAACCAATCTCAAAGACCCAAAGTTAAAAATTTTAAAACGTGAACCTCTATGATATTATCCCCCAACCTCAATGACTTAAACGTTGTATACCCTATATAATAATATATTTTCTCTCTTTATTCCAAAAATAGTCTTCCAAGAGCAATGAGCCATACAAGAAGCTTTGGGAGAGTATTCTTAAATAGATGTTAAAGAGAGACACCAAAACAAGATAATCAATTTAGTTTTATGCACAAAAGAAAAACAATGAAGATTATCTTTCTTATAAGAATATTGATGAATAAGTATAAAGATGCAAAAAGAATAAATCACCTTATTTTAATTGCTCTTGAAAATGAAACAGCATGACACCTATAGAGGAGACTATATAAGACAACGGAGGAAAATTTAAAGTAATTTGCCCATTTTCACCATTGAGCTATAGAGGTATTTGTATGTAAATGTCCAAGTCACGACATAAAAAAGAGAAAGGAGAATCAAAAAGATTTGAGATATGATCATTATACATGATCTTGAATCACCATTTCTATACAACGACAAAGAAATCCAGAGTCCTTAAGAATAGTGGCATGCAACGTATGTCCTGTCAGGAAACGAAATGCAGAGATAGTACATAAAGATGAGATTTAAGGTGGTTCCAAAAGATCCTCCTACGTTCACCAGCAAAGCTGAGATAAATTTCTATTATATGAAGAAAATGGGGGTCGCTTGCAGCGATAATAGAGGTCACTTCTCAGTAGAGAAATAAAAGGAATACTAGGGCAAGGGTTTTTCTTGAGGATGAAGCTAGTTCAACCGTCGATCTTGCGTCCTAATATAGGAGATAGAATCCTCTGTTTACATCTGAAGATGGAGAGCTGTAGTTAGAGGTAGTCAATAGTAGATGAATCTGCTAGTCATAACAGAGAAGAGTCTGATTTCTAATATCTATTAGTTTCTGAGGGAACAAGCCACATAGGGAACAAGCCACATTCAAAGAGGTCATTCTATTGTAGACTGACAAACTGATTGTTACAAACCATGTATTGGGAATAGGCAGGTACAACTAAGATATTAGGCTAAGATTACTTCAATTATTACGGCTTTACTATCTATCATTAGTTGGGAAGGGAACAAGCATGCTGCCATGAAATTTATTCTGATAACAACTCTAACTGAATAAGTATTGTGACTTCGCCACATGAGGTTGGAATAGTTATGAGAAGTACCATAGTCCTGTAATAGAGATGGTGGGACCTTGAATTTAGAATAGCATCTCAGTCTAATATGGGACCTCATGCTGAAGGGTGACCTCAATATAAGGCAGGACCTTCTTTTGAGGTAGAACATCTTTCTACAATGGAACCTTAGCTTAGCATGAGAAACCAAACATCAAGCTAAGACGTCTTAAGTTAGTGCCCAATGGACGATTGAGATGCTATAAAACCTTGTGTAAACACTATACGTAGAGCTGATTAGAAAATAGAAATATGTTAGAAAATTACAGCATTTTTACGTTTGTCCCATTATTTTTAAATTTATTGTTTGAACTTCAACATATTTTCTTTTACATGTGTAAGGATGTAGGGCCAAGACTTAATAGCTTGTTATACTTATTCTTTGACAAATGATTAAAGTAGATGAGAATAGTTCTATTAACAACTTAGTAAATAAATGCATTATGCGAACTTAACATAATACGGGTATCCATAGTCAACTCTCACACAATGGAAGGAATGGGTTAATAGTTAATGTAGGATTACTTTCATTTCTCTCTCCACTTTGTTTGAAGAAGAAGAAGAAGAAGAACTTCGTATTTTCTCAAGCTTCAGAATGACGTATAAGAGGTAGGCAAGAGTTCTAAGTTGGTTATTAAATTAAATAGGTTGGTTAATTTATTAATTTGATATATGTGATTCTATGTGTTATGTTGAAGTACAAATGATATGTATTGCCTATGCTTGTTTTATGATTGAATCTATGCCGCAGGATTTATTATTATTGCTCAGAATGTTTCATATGTTTCATTTATGCATGATTCTGATTAAGCTATATGTGGATTGGGATATTGATTTTTATGTGAAATAAATGTATAAGAATGTTAAGAGCAAGATGATATATTTAACTGAGTTGTTTAACAAGTCAAAAGGCAGAATATGATCTGCGGACTTGTAACAACTAGATGTGATTATAAAGATGTGTTTTAAGTTCGACAATGTATTAAAAGGGTTTCTTGATGTGTTTATGTCCCTGCCTGCTCGAGCCATGCCAATGCCAGATGTGGTAACCTACCCAATTGTTGGGGATAGTTGCTAAGATGTGATGGTTATATGTTATGTGGCACTCCTCTAGATGTTTAGTAGGTAATAAATTACTATTATTTTGTGTTAAATGACTATGATTGCAGGAGAATGTCTACTGGTCGACCTTCCAGTAGTACTGGACAACCTGTAAGGCAGGAAGTGGGACAAAGTCAAGGAATATTACTGAATATGGAACAATTGGATCAAGTAGTCTTTTCTATAGCTGAAAGATTGGAGGTGACTACTAGGCAACCACAGGCAGTTCAGAGCCAATGTGGGGAGGCTTACATGGAAAGGGTAGTAGAGTTATTTCAACGTATGAGGCCTGAGCATTTTGAGGGTATCATTGATCCGATGATTGCAGAAAAATGGATCGGCAAGATGGAAAAGGTATTTGAATGAATCAAGTGTCCAGAAGACCGCAAAATATCGTTAGCTGTCACAGTTATGGATGGTATGACAGATGACTGGTGGACTGAACACCGGAGGCTCTTCTTCAGTGGTAGATCTATAGATTCTATCACTTGGGAAGAATTTTTAATAGCTTTTCGAGGGAAGTATGTACCATTGTTAGCTCGTGAGAAATTTAGAAAAGAATTAACTCATCTGGTGCAACGGGATATGACAGTGACAGAGTATGAAGCTAAATTTACTGCTTTGGCAAAGTTTGCCCCTGCACTGGAACCTAACGAAGAGGAAAAATGTCATCTTTTTTGCATAGGATTGCGTCATTCTATTCGAGCGGCTGTGGTACCATTTCAGCATGTAGTGTTTTCTAAATTGGTAGAAACAACAGCGATGGTAGAGCAGGATCAGCTTGAGGGGCAAGCTAGAAGAGAGGCTATAGGAAAGAGGAAAGCTATGGCATCTAAAACTTATCAAGGACCAGCATCAAAGAGGTCTAACTCAAGTGGAGCTTCTACATCTGCAAGTACTAGTGGTGGTTCTGGAAGACCTAGATGTCAGATCTGTGAGAATCTACATGGAGGGGTATGTTGAGTAGGAAATAGGACCTGTTTTAATTGTGGTGAAGTGGGTCATCTTTATAAAGTATGCCCAAGAAAAATGACAGCAAAGGGTGAAGAGTCAGTTCCAACTTCTATAGCTTCCGCTTCTGGTGGTAGAGATGGAACTGCTGGTGTATCAGAACGGGAACGTGGTACCGCTACTAGATTTGGTGAACGAGGTGCCCAGCCTCGGATTTATGCATTGACACGTCAGAAGGCTCAGGAGTCACCAGATGTTATAGCAGGTACGCTCAGTTTGAATGATTCACCAGTAGTTGTATTGTTTGATTCTGGTGCATCACATTCTTTCATTTCTGAAAATATTATGCAAAAACTGCAACTAGAAACACGCCCATTAGATGAAGTACTTCATGTTGCTTTACCTAACGGTATCACTATAGAAGTGAAATCATTTGTGAAGGTAAAGATTAAGATTAAAGATCAAGAGTTTTGGGCAGAATTGATTGTTGTACCTATAATTGAGTTTGATGTGATACTAGGAATGAATTGGTTATCTGACAATCAAGTAATTATTGATTGTCTAGAAAAGAAGATAAAAGTTCATATTCCTGAATCTTTCGATGTAGTTTATTATGGTTATGGGAGGAAGATTCCAATAGTCTCAGCCATTCAAGCACATCAGTTAATAAGAAAAGGATGTGAAACATATTTGGCTATAGCACTGAATGTTAAATCTGAGCCAGTTAAGATACAGGCCATACCAGTAGTAAAGGAGTATCCAGATGTATTCCCTGAAGATTTAATAGGATTACCCCCAAATAGGAAAGTGGAGTTCCCTATAGAACTCATGTCAGGGATGAAACTCATTTCTAAAGCTCCTTATCGAATGGCTACTACTGAGTTATAAGAATTGAAAACTCAGTTGCAGGAACTATTAGATAAGGGTTATATTCGTCCAAGTATTTCACCATAGGGTGCACCGGTATTATTTGTGAAGAAGAAAGATGATAGTCTACGAATGTGTATAGATTACCGTGAATTGAATCGAGTGACAATCAAGAACAAATATCCTTTACCCAGAATTAATGATTTATTTGATCAGTTACAAGGAGCATCTATATTCTCAAAGATTGATCTAAGATCTGGGTATTATCAGTTGAAGATAAAAGAGGCTGATATTTCTAAAACAACATTTAGAACCAGATATGGGCATTATGAATATTTAGTAATACCATTTGAATTAACAAATGCTCCTGCGGTATTTATGGATTTAATGAATAGAGTATTTCAGCTTTATCTTGATCAGTTTGTTATAGTTTTTATAGATGATATACTGATATACTCAAATAATCAGGAAGAGCATATGACACATTTATACCTGGTGTTGCAAAAGTTAACAGAAAAAAAACTGTATGCAAAATTCTCCAAATGTGAATTTTGGCTATCTAGTGTGACTTTCTTGGGTCATGTTATCAGTGTAGAAGGTATATCTGTTGATCCACAAAACGTTTCTGCAATTACGGAATGGGCAAGGCCAACTAGTGTAACAGAAATAAGTTTTCTGGGGTTACAGAATGGGCAATGCAGACTGTGAGACCAGTTTTCAAAGATTGAAGATTAAATTGATTGGTTAATTTATTAATTTGATATATGTGATTCTATGTGTTATGTTGAAGTACAAATGATATGTATTACCTATGCTTGTTTTATGATTGAATCTATGTCGCAGGATTTATTATTATTGCTCAGAATGTTTCATATGTTTCATTTATGCATGATTCTGATTAAGCTATATGTGGATTGGGATATTGATTTTTATGTGAAATAAAGGTATAAGAATGTTAAGAGCAAGATGATATATTTAACTGAGTTGTTTAACAAGTCAAAAAGCAGAATATGATCTGCGGACTTGGAACAACTAGATGTGATTATAAAAATGTGTTTTAAGTTCGACAATGTATTAAAAGGGTTTCTTGATGTGTTTATGTCCCTGCCTGCTCGAGCCATGCCAATGCCAGATGTGGTAACCTGCCCAATTGTTGGGGATGGTTGCCAAGATGTGATGGTTATATGTTATGTGGCACTCCTCTAGATGTTTTAGGAGCTGCCAAGGATCCTATGTATATGTGATGATGAAAAAGAGGCAGTTGTGACGTAGACTAAGAAACTAGGGCTCAAAAGATAAAAGTATAAAGAATAAAAAGGATTTACAACGTATTATGAATTTTTGCATGTTAATATGACATCAGCGTGTATATTATGACTGTCAGTTGTCTTGATTATTTATTATTCATACTGATAAGAAAGTATGATGTATGTTTGCATGTAATAGTTTTTATTTAGCAAGTTAGTGCTTATTGCCTACTCAGTCCTAGGGTTGATGGACTGATGCCTTTATTGGCAGGTACTGGTGAAGAATGAGGCACACGGGAGGTTTACGAGGATTGAATCAAAGGGGTTTTGTTTCCAGTTTAATCTTTTACTACTGTATAAATTAAATGTAAATTATGATTTGTATATAAATAAATATGTGTTAAACATGATGTTTAATGTATCAGTTGTTAGTTGTATTATATTGCTTCCGCTGTATTAATAATAGTTTTATGTTTAATTTTTCCTTTGATTTATGTGTCGTGGTATCCCGAAAAGGGGACATCACGTGTGGTGTCCCGAAAGGGGGACGTCACAGTTATGGTCTTAAATGCGACATAGACCCTATCCCCAAAAGATACGTCAGTATGTTTCGTAGTGTCTTAAATGCAATATTGGACTTATCCACAAAAGATATCAAGTCCAAACACAAAACATCATCATCATTCATTATAATCAATATCCCCATATTGTGATGACTGCTTAGGCTTGGGTTTATAGATTCTTCATCACTAACTATTCCCTTTAGCACTGCATGTTTAATTTTAGTTCACTCACATCTTTTTTTTAGGTTTGAACTAAATTACTTCTGGCCTATCTTTTCTTCTTTTTCCTTCCAATGTAATTTTATCTCTCCACCTCAATGATGCATATTACTCTCTCATTCCTAAACCATAAGTCTAATCAGAATTCTATCTTCAATAAATGCTTCACCTATACACTGTTGTTTTTTTTTGCATAAAATTGCCACTCGAATTTAGAAATAGAAAGACAGCAAGGTTCCATCATGGGCTGTTTAATAAATTTAGGAACTTGGGGTTACCTTCTGCATCTCAGATTTCGTAAGTGGATCACCAATCATGACAGATGTCCGACAAGCACGTGAAGCAAACATCGCACGAACCCTTGATGGGCAAATGGAATCAGCAGTGTCCATTTTGTAACTACTAACGATGGAGCACTCCCCTTGGCTGTCAGCGAGGGTTGCAATAAGTTCCTTAAGATCTGCATAAGATACGGCCAACAGTGACATGTTTATTCTTTAGAATGAAGATAAATAGTTAGATTGCAACTTTACGAGCACAGGAGAAACCAAAGAGGGTTACCTTCTGCTCCAAAAGTCATACTTTTACTGAATGGCACAGCTTTTAGTAGAAAATGATGGCCAGAAGGTGCATGCGTGTCCTCCATCAGAACAAAACCATTTTTCCTATAAGAGAGCAAAAAAAAACAAAGAAAATATCAGTTTAAAAAAATACAACAAAGATAAAAAGTATGAATGACTCAACTAGTCATACATAGAACAAAAAGGTAATGACAAGTCAATAAAGGTTCATTTCCAACCAAATTAATGGGTTATGATTATCCTTGTAGTAATTCCAGAGTGCAAGTTTAGAAGATATCATAATAGTCCACCATAAAGATTAAAGACATCAGTCTGATCTTATAGTTTGAAGTATAATGCAAATAGGTCCTTTGGTATTAATTAAAATACTTAATAGAGAATATTTTTTCTAATTAATAAGTCAGTTAAGACTTTATCTTTATCTAAAATGTTGATTTAGCCTTTAAATTGTCAAATTAGTCCATTAGTTAGAGCAAATGTCTTTCATTGAGTCTCTTCATTGATATCAAAGGACCTATTTGCACATTACCTTAAACAAAAACAATAACTTAGTTAATTTAGAAACTAAAGAGAGCTAAATGCACATAAGTCTCAACTAGAGAGACCTAGTTGCTATTAACGCCATTTCATAATATATTAGTACCATTCTCCCAACCGAAAAACCCACACTTATCTCCTCCCCAAAGAGAAACCACTCAATCGACACCAAGTTCATGCTTCCATTTGTAAATCATCTAGAGTCTGAACTTGTAAACCTGTGACAGTATCCACAGTCACTCCATCTGGCAACCTTCGAGTGAATTAGTGGTTTTGAGATGAGTGATCGAGGAGGCAAATGGAGGAGGAATGGTACATCGTGATGGAGGTGGTAGCTATGACGGATTACTCTCCCCTCTAGCTTATCCAGGCAAATCTCTAGTTGCCTCAATGTGGACTACACAAAACTTACAAAAAGGTCTCGGGCGACCTTGCTAGAGCCTTTCTGATTGCCTTTGACAAAGAATCAGCCATCTCCAATAAAATACGATTGATTCCGTCAAGTCGTGCATTTCCATAACCTAGTAGCTTTTCTCTCTCCTTCGTGTTTTGAATTGAGATTGTAGCGCCGACCTCCTACTTCGCCTTGGCAACCCTCCTACTTCGCTAGAGAGGTGAGTAGGAAATGCGAAGCGAAAAGAAAATGTGGGCATGTATCATGGGGTTCTGGAAGCCGATAACTAAAATAGGGAACAAGTTGCATAATTTTGCCATCATTTCATTCCTTCAAGCGAGACTCACCAGTTGACCGAGAGCCACTGCTCACTTCCGACAAAATAGCTCCTGCATTCTCGTTTCTGTAAGCCTATTCTTCACTTGCTCAATTAATGCACCTCTAGCATTACCAATTTTGCCATCAACAATAATTTAATCGAACCAAATTTATCTAGATTAACTCACTTCCCCTCTCAATATACAAATTGACCACCACAAAATATATACCACTTTCCTAGAAGCCCAATCAAGTAGGATTGCCACATTAACGAATTCACTCACGTCCTTGAACCAATTATGATTATTAGAGGAATTAGATAGGCTATCATGATGACATTAACAAAGCCTCCAATTCCATAAGGACTACATCAGCAGGAGTGCAATATCTGTAACATGTACAGAAGCAATCAATTGCCATTGATCAGTTTCCTCTTATTGCAATAGAGGATATGCATCAGATTTGATTCATAAAAAGGAAGTACAAAGCAGTTGAAAAATATGACATTGACTTAAGTTGAAAGCAGTGCTATTCAAAAGGAAGTATACCTGATTATCTCCATGTTCATAGATGCTACTACTTCTTCTTCGGGTGATAGTTCCAATCTAAGTGGCCTACATGTCAACATGTAACAGAAGAAGAGGAATGTAAATGGATAAAGTGCCGAGAAATGCGAAAACAAGAAAAATTATTGTTTAAGCTGCAAAACTTAGTATGACAACTCATGCAGAACATATTAAACAGTACAAAGAGCATCAATTACCTAGACAAGGTCATTCAGCAATTAGAACTGGAAAAAATATGAAATGTTCTCACTAACAAATTATGCATCAAACTATTCATGTTTGTATCAGAAATATTCCTGCACAAACTAAAACAAGCCACAAATACATGAACGTCCTTTTCAAAACTCATAAAGAGAGCTAGCTTTTTCCAGGCATCAAATCTGACTCTATAGCTGTAAAGACAAGAGGCCAAGAATGATATCAACACAACAAGCTTTGTTGCTTTAAGGAATTTAATTTTGATCTCATACAATAAGTATATATATATATATATATATATATATATATATATATATATGTATAGGTATGCATACACACATGTATATGTATATGTATATATGTGTGTGTGTTTCCAGCACACTTACATCAGAAGAAACAGATTAGTTAGCAGCTTCATTCAGGATCCTCTGTACAATGCTTAAGCATATATCAAAGCATGTCTATCAGTACATCAGAAGCTTTCAGAACATGGAATAAACAGGAGCATATATAAAAATATATATAATTCACATCAAAGCTACGTACTTCAGTAAAGGCTGCAGATTTAAGACCGTTGATTGTGAGAGACGCTCAAAATTGTATTTCTCGTCCGCAGCATGCTGCAAGCATGGATGAAAAATTAGAATATATATAGTGCAACTGCTCAAGTAGAAGTATAAAATTCTATGTTAACATCATATCAGAATCTTAATCTGTTCAGTGAAAAAACAAAATCACTGAGAAAACCAAGAGAACTCACCTGATCCACTATGAACAAGTCTTGATCCAGTTTTCCAATTATAAAACCAAGATTGAACTGTCCAATGACCTGAATTCATGATCTCAGGTCAAACAAGTAGCCAAAACCCAAAATAACAGATCAAGAAGACATAAATTTCATGGGCATCAAGATTCACATCAAAAGAATCTCATGGCAGTAAATTATAAAATTATAAATTAACATTTCCATAGCTGCCCAACTTCAGATGCCTAGCACGATTAGAAAAAAGAAAAAAAATCACAGAATATGTTTTTCATTTTACAAGAAACAATACAATTTGTGCAAACAAAAAATACAATAAAAATCCCTCAAGAGAAAGAATATTCTTCTTGCAAACATATAATGAATGAGACAATCTTAGGTGAGTCGAGCATAAATCTACAATTCTATGAAAAAGTAACTGATGTTGTGCAACATTAACATGCATTTCAAAAATATTTTTTGATAGCACAAAATTGTGGACAGTAAGATCATATTCCTATATCATATGACATTATTTACAAATGTACGTAAATAATCGTTTATGTATACATGTAAATGCATCCATATTTAGATGTGTATGCCAAGTTCACTTAAGTATGTATTTATGTATTTACGTGCATATATGTATATAATTATTTATGTGCATATGTACATAAGCATGTGGCAATTTGTAACTCAATTATCAAAAAGAGTGAACGTTTTAAATATATTAAATCAATCATACAAAATAATGGTGAAATATATAGTTATGTCATTAGCAGGATTTAAGCAGGAAGGATAATAAATTGGAGAAATGTATCTGATGTGTTACAAAATAATAACAACTAAATCTTTATCCAACTAAGTAGAATTGGCTACATGAATTCTTTATTTTCATTATATATTTTCATTCCTTATAGTTTCTTAACATGTCTTTTTTGGCCTTTCTCTTTCTTTTTTTTATATGGCTAACAATCAATAATTCAATTTTTCTTATTAAAGCCTCTGTCGACCTAAGATCTATATGTGTAAATCATCTAAGGTGACTCTTTCAGAGCTTATCCTCAATTGAGGCCACTTCAATCATTTTGCGAATATACTTATTTCTCATCTTGCCCTTTTGTATTTTCAACCGCCTTAGCATCCTTATTCAACACCACATAATATATGGTGTGTTACGTGATAGAAAAATCTCACTCAAACTTAAAAGTAAATTTTATAGAAGATTAGTAAGGACCAACGACGATATATAATACTGAATGCTAACCTATAAAAAAAACATACAAATAAAATGTATTGCAAAATGAGAATGTAAGGTGGATGAGCGGGTATACATTAAAAAATAGAATCAGAAATGAATATATTCATAACAAAGTTGTAACATCAATTGCGAGTGTCAGCATAGATGATTTTGACATATAAACTGTAGGCTATAAAGCACAAGTATGATATGACGATATAAAGACAATATGATATAGACACAGAGATATGACAAACTTAAAAAAGTAGTACACAAACACATCGAAATACAATAATTATATGTGTTTACAATACATTAAATTCTCATATTTAAGGTATAGCACTATTGTAGGCTAGAATGACCTGTACATTTGTTCTTGGTATAAATTTAAAAAATATTTTTTAATTTTTCTTCAAATTAATTACATTTTTTCAAATATTCATGATATCACTAAAAACAATATTATAAATAATTCAACTTGAAAAAATAAAAACATTTTTCAACAACTATTGAATTTTAAAAAATCTTAAATTAAAAATAATGTCACAAAGTTCATTTAATTGCTTCCTAACTTGCCACAAATTATCTAAGTGAGATGACAGTTTATATATCAATAGATTAATTTTATTTTCAATTTAAATCAAACTCAAATTAATTAGCACAATGCAAACAAGATATAATTAATAATAACACAAATGCTGTGACCTAAACCGAAATATACTGACCTGATCAAAATAGACACATGTTCTCATCTTTTCGAGTCTCTAACTAGATAAATAAATAATTTTTGCAATGAGTTTGATTAAGGTAAAAATATGTGATCGACGTCCAACAAAGGTAAAAACAGTATCAGTTGAGATAGAAAAGCAGCAACGTTACTAATATCTGTAAGACCATAAAAAAAGCTAAAGTAAATGACGCATCAGTTTATAAATACCAAATCCTTTTCTATTATGAAATACTAGCGTACGCGAAGCTTTCTATGATCCCAAATGAGTGAGCTCACTGCATCTCTCTTAATTTTAATATTTGAGTCTATGCATAAGTTGTATTTTATGTATGAGATATTGTTTTATTTATCGTCTAAGCTGGACCGACTGTTCTAATTTTTTTTCCAATTAGAAATATCTAAAAGTATCAAACAAGTATCAAATTTTTATAAAATAAAAATAAAAATTGATACACCACGTCATGTATCATATACGTTTAGGGGTGGCAAAATGGGCCGGCGGGTCGAGTTCGAGTCAAACCCGAATCCGACCCAACCCGAATAGCCTCAACCCGAACCCGACCCGAGTAATAAATGGGTCGGGTTGGACCCGCCAACCTGACCCGTTTATAGAGTATTTTTTGATAAATGCTCAATCCGAACCCCATCCGACCTAATTATGCCCAACTCTAACCCAACCCGTTTAATAAACGGGTCAAAATTCATGACCCATATCCGAAATTTGCGGGTTGGGTTTGAGTCGGGTCATATATTGTCACCCCTAGATACGTTTTGGTGGAGTATCAAGGAGTATTAATATTTGATACGAATACAATACAGATACGTTAGACTTCATGAAGTATTGATACTTCATAGATTGTAAGCAGGAATATGAAACTGCAAGTTATATTCTTACAGTCCAATAATATAAGAGTAAAAAAGCTTAACAGAGGTGCAAGTTTCGTACTAACATTTCATACTCTGATGTGATCACTAGGATCACTTAATCACATGTGTAACAACAACAACCAAGCCTTAACAAAATGTCACAACGTAAAATGCCATCAGGGAGGTTTCAACAGAGATGAATTCCTATTCTCATGTGATTTCTTTTCAGAAAATGCTACTTGGTGCCTCATCATTAGCCACTTCACAAGGTAATAAATGCGCTAATGAAGATTATCCATGTTTATGGCTGAAATTAAGTTATGCATGGAATAGTAAATTTACACATCCTGCACTTTAGACTCTATAATGAATCGCATAGTGTGAAATGTCTTTAAATTTCATCACATGCATGATATTTTTATCTATACCTGTTATGTCTACAAATTACATTTATATTATTCATTTGGATGATCTACCTATGCTGAACTTTATTGCTAATATTTTTAATAGTCGATTCCAAACCAAAGAAGATATGAAGCACCGATATGATATAAGCACATGGAGACACAACAAGATATGATGACATTATAACTTTCTAAAATACATGATACAAACATGACAAGACACCACAAAAATATAATAAAGTAATTTATAATATTGATTATGTCTGATATTATCCAACTATCAGTTTACACCACTATAAAATTTACACCAGAAACTATTAGTAACATTAGAATTATATGTAATTCATCACTTTTGAACAATGTTTCAACAACGTTATCTTTTTTCAGATTATGACATGTATCAATAAATTTGCTTCATTAAGAAAGCTTAGTGCGAACACCTATAGCGCAAGTTATGATTAAGTTTATCAGAAACATACCAAAGTTGATTCAGTACTCCCTATTTGGTTGAATGGAGTTGTATCTTATAAATAAAGTCAGTTATTAATTCAGTTAGGTTGAATTGTGACTAGTTGAGCTATTTGACCAAGTCAATTAGTTTGAACTTAGAGAAATTATCTATTAGATAAGTTTGGTTTGAATTTAGACATTTTATTTTAAATTACATTTTTTCTAATTCTAAAAATAGATTCCATCTAATTTTAAATTTAGTTTTTGTTTAGTTCCACTTTGCCAAATTAAAGTTATGGCGTTGAGAATTTCCTATTTATAAGTTTGGTGTCTACACGTATATTTATGTCTTATGAATAAAATTAATTTATCCTTTTGATTCATTAATTTACCCGGGTGTAGTGAAAAGTGAGCAAGGGTCCCCACATCATGGACGGATGCGGGTAAAAAAACTAGTCCATCATACTAAAACTCAAGTCAGTAGGATTAAATTAGGAGCTTGGAATATAGGCAGCCTGACGGGTAAGCTAATGGAGTTGGTGGATATTATGATTCATAGAAAGATTAATATTTTGTACCTGCAAGAAACAAAATGGGTTGGAGAGAAAGCTAAGGAAATTGATGGCCTAGATATTAAATTTTGGTACTCTGGTAAGAATAAAAATAAAAATGAAGTGGTTATAATTCTGGATAAGAGCTTGAAAGATCACGTAATAGAAGTTAAGAGAAACTGTGATAGAATTGTGACTTTAAAAATTATAATTAATGGAATGATTATTAATATTGTAAGTGTGTATGCTCCCCAAGTAGGTTTGAATGCGAGCATAACGGAAAAATTTTACAATAATTTATAGGAGGAGATTTAAATGAACATGTTGGAAGTGTTGTTGAGGAATTTAATAGCATTCATGGTGGATATGATTTTGGAGAGATAAATGAGGAGAGTAAAACTATTTCAGCGTTTTCTTCAGCATATGATCTTGTAATTGCTAATACTTTATTCAAGAAATGTGAGGAACATGTTATCACGTACAAGAATGGAACTTCAAGAACTCAGATTGATTATTTTCTTATAAGAAAATGAGATCGCTCGGATTGTAAAGATTGTAAAGTCATTCCAAGTGAATGTTTGACTACCCAATATCGATTGATGATTTTAGATTCTGAGATAAAGTATTGGAGAAGAAATAATAAGTCAAAATTTTATCCCCAGACTAGATGGTGGAATCTAAAGAATGAGAACAAATGTATATTTAAGAAGAAAATTCTAGAACTTGGGCAATGGAACATTAACGAAAAAACTGATCTTATGTGGTTGGCAGTTGCTAATTGTATCCGTAAGGTGGCGAAGGATGTACTGGGAGAATCCAAAAGAATGATTCCAAATAATAAAGATACTTGGTGGTAGAAAGATGATGTACAAGAAAAAATTAAGGAGAAAAAGATTTATTATAGAGATTAGTTTAAAAATAAAAAAAAAGATAAGCGGGAGAAATATAAAGTGGCTCGACGAGAATCTAAGAAAGAAGTAGGCAATGCAAAAAATATGGCTCTTGAGGATTTATATAAGAAGCTAGACACTAAAGAAGAAGAAAAATAATTATATAGGATTACCAAGACAAGAGATAGAAAAACTAAAAATTTAATTGAAATAAAATATATTAAAGATGAAGATCAAAAAGTATTTTTCATAAAAAAAAATATCAAAGATAGATGGATGAGTTACTTTCAATAGCTTTTCAATGAAAATTGTGACAATTCAATTGATCTTACAGAACTCAGCACCCCAAAAGAAAATAAAAATTACTCTTACATCCGACGTATTAGTAAGGATGAAGTCTGAAAAACTTTAAAGAAGATGAAGCATAAAAAATAGTAGAACCAGATAACATCCCAATAGATGTTTGGCAGTGCTTACTAGATTGTTTAATATGATTTTGAAGATTAAAAAGGATGCCAAATGAATGGAGAAAAAGTATATTAGTACATTTTTATAAGAATAAAGGCAATGTACAAAATTATTCCAATTACAGAGGAATTAAATAAATGAGTCATACTTTAAAACTTTGGGAGAGGGTGATCAAACAAAAATTACGTCATAATACTAAGGTATCAGAAAATCAGTTTGGTTTTATGCCAGGTAGATCTATTATAAAAGTTGTTCATTTATTAAGAAGTTTAATGGAGAAATTTAAGGAGAAAAAGGAAAATCTACATTTGGTTTTTATTGATTTCAAAAAAACTTATAATAAACTCTCAAGAGAAGTACTTTGGAGAGTTTTAGAAAAGAAGGGGATTTGCACTGCTTATATTCAAGTTATTAAAGACATGTATGAAGGAGCTGTTCCTCTGTTCGGACACAAGAAGATTTGACTAAGGATTTCTGTATTACAATTGGATTACACCAATACTCGGCTTTAAGTTCGTATCTTTTTGCTTTGATTATGGAAGTAATGACTGGACATATCCAAGATGAAAAGCCTTGATGTATGCTCTTCGCAGATGATATTATCCTTGTTGAGAAAACTAAAAAGGGAGCTAAAGTAAAACTAGAGCTTTGGAGAAATGCTCTAGAATTTAAAGATTTTTATCTCAGTAGATCAAAAACTGAATATATGGAGTGCACATTTAGTCAAGAAAGTAATACTTATATTCGAGATGTGACAATTGGTGATCAAATTGTCAAGAAGAGTGAGCGTTTTAGATAACTTGGATCAATTATACAAAATGATAACGAAATAGATAATGACGTTATTAGCAGGATTCAAGCCGGATGGGTAAAATGGAGAAATGCTTCTGGTGTGTTGTGCGATAGAAAAATCCCATCCAAAATCAAAGGTAAATTTAATAAAATTGTAGTAAGACCAGCGATGATATATGATGCAGAATGCTGGCTTGCAAAGGGGAAACATACAAATAAAATAAATATTGCAGGAATGAGGATGTTAAGGTGGATGTGTGGATATACGCGAAAGGATAGAATGGGAAATGAGTATATCCAAAAGAAAGTTGGTGTTGCACCAATTGAGGATAAACTTAGAGAAAGTCGGCTTAGATGATTTGGACATCTAAATCGTAGGTCGATTGAAGCTCCAGTTAAAAAAATTGAGTTATTGAATTTTGCCCATGGACAAAGAGGAAGAGGGAGACCAAAGAAGACATGACAAGAAACTATAAGGAGTAATCTTAATTACTTAGACTTAGATAAGAATTTGGTAACTGATAGGGCGCAATGGAAACAAAGGATTCATGTAGCCGACCCCACCTAGTGGGATTAAGGCTTGGTTGTTGTTGTTGTTGTTGTTGTTGTTGTTGATTCATTAAATCTGAATCGTGATTTATGTAATTTGATCGATTTTAAATTCTAAAAGAAGATAGTTACGACTTATGGTGAAAATCCTTCTACTTCTAATTTTATTCACCTTTCTTTCATCTTCCAAACCCTAGTCCCCGTCGTATCGCATCAATTCTAGTATCAGAATAATTCGTCCAACATCAACTTTGGAATCAAAGCAATTTGCCCCGCATCAAAGTTAGATTAATAATGCATAGAAAAAATTAACTGGATTTAACAAAAATGGGCAATTTCATTTTATATACTCCTATAGTAAATAGTATATTATGGGGAATGATGTATATAGTTGTTGTTGCTTGCCTAGGAGGGTTGCTTTTAAGTTAACAACCAGCATAAAACATGTCAATGCTTTGATGAATTTCTCTCATATGAGCAGCAGTTAGGGCATTCCTTAATTATGACATGCTGCATAGGTTCCCGATAGTGTTAAATAACAAACAGTTCTTTTCAACCAACTATGCTACATGAGTGAATGTTGGGTAATAAGTGGCAAAATATTCATAAGAATAGTATTGTTGAGATGCAGATGTTGGTACAGATGAGTGGTCATACGTAATAGGAATGATTGTACTAGAGAGAGATGGGTGTATCTATTGAGAATAAGATGAGAAAATTCATTTAATGTAGGTTGGTCGTGTTCATCATTGACTTATAGAGGCCCATGTAAGAAAACAGGAGGTAATGCAAGTAATGTCAAAGAGAGGAAGCGTAAAAAGTGACTATGAACGCATAAAAAATCATAAAAAGTGACTATGAACGCATAAGAAAAACCATACAGACCCAAAGTAGCCAGGGAATGAGGCTTTGTTGTTATTGTTTTACACATTTGGATGAAACATTAAACTTGCTCGTTAACTATCCATCACTAAATATGCTAATATTTTGCAAGTAGAAAATGAATAACTTAAACCATCACAAATGCATTTATATTAAATTCTAAAGATTTTGAAAAAAAAAAAGTTTTACAAATGTACATTTTGGGTATGTTAATTTTAATAAACCAGCTACAATAAATAGCTCAAGGAATGAAGTGAGAATCAAAACTACAACTGAAAGTTCAAGACCGCTACTTATTGATTACAAGGCCATACATGTTAGCCGAGAGAATGTCTACAACCGGAAGGCAAAAGACTGTGTTGTCAAAGGTTCCTAATAGCAGAAGCAAAGATTATATGACAACAGCTAGAAACAGATAATTTACACAAATCCAAAATCCAATTGACGTAATGCAACTCTCCTAGCAGATATATATACATAGCAGAGGAAGGGAAACCACTGCCAACCAGACATTTTTATAGGATACCCTGCACCATCCACATATGATGGCCCGCATGTAGACCATTTAACCTCAATATTATTACTATAAATTTTAACTATGCTAATTTACGACTAAAGACCTATTACAAAAAATAATCATTTTTCCTAATATTTAAGAGTAAAAACAACCTACAAAAGCAACCATGTACTAAAGACGAGTACTGAAACTACCTCCATTCTTCTGAAATCTTCTTTCCTGAAAAATCTCGCTAACTCTATAGCAGCAGCTGCCAAGGAATCTTCTTTTCCCTCAATGTTTTCTATCTGAACATTTGAGAGTGTTGCAGCAGAGAAACACCTACAAAAGCCACCATGTATGGGGGAAAAAAGAAAGAAAGAAAAGCACACACAATAAATGAGTATGTAACCTAGCTGCACTCACAAAATCTCTCACATTAACAAAGAAAAAATGAGAACTTCATTAACCTTTGACTTCTGTTAACAGTAGACTTAGCTTGAGACAATCTTGAAATCCTCTTATTCCTTCTTTTTCTAACATCACAGACACTAAATTGCACAACAGAGTAGTATTTTGGACCTGAACATGGTTTTATCATATTGTTCAAATCACAAGGTTCCAAAGGTGGGCACGCCTTTGAAATCCTTCCAGATTTAGATTCTAGGCTTATGCTAGGTGAAGCTTGCACAATTGTCTCTGAACTGGAGAGGGCAGCCTCCTCCTGCTCATGCTCCTGAGAGAAACATATATCAAGTAAAATACAAAAAGCAATACACAAATGAAAGTAGCGATATAATGCTCTTCAATTTTTTATCTTTCATTGGTAAATCTCACCAAACTTTCCAGTAAGGAACAACAGAACAAGAAGGAAGTCGCATATAAAATTTACTATACTAACGGACTAAAAAGTTCAAACATATATCCACAATTTAATATTTTTTTTATATTCAAAATTTAAGAGTTACGCAAATTGTAACATAAGTATCAGAAAGTCCAAGATTGTCACATCAATGGCTACATCAACCAAAATGCCAAATTTATATCAAAGCAAGCAAATAAATAAGATTGTCGAGTGATATGTTTAACCAAATTACAACCAATGAATGATCAAGATGAAGTAATGCATCATTGAGCAAATCTGTCAAACTGTGCCTTCTTCCGGACCTGTTGAAAGTGGAACCCCCAATCTTGGTGCCTGTCATGTGTTCGACATTGTAGCCATGGTAAGGATGGACCCCTGCCCCGAGAAGGCCGTTGCGTATGGCAGATTACCAGTTCTTGAGCTCAGGGGGGAACAATGGCGTGTTCGACCTAGCGATGGAGTCACTGACACAGGTCTCACTCGACGCCAGAGTTGTGGAAGAATTCTCATTAAGCTTTCAGAAATCCCGAATGTATGATTTATCGCGACGACTGTGGCTGGAGGAAATAGCAGAGTGGCACCGGATCTTCTTCTCGACTGCCACTTCTGAAGGGTAAAGGTATGTTCCCTCCTTTCTATTTTCTCTCTTTTATTTATATGCACATATGGTTCCACAAGCTTTTTTTTCTCAAGGTCTATCAGAAACAAATTGCAACAAAGAGAATAGAATGAAAAGGGAACAGAAGAAAGATACAACAATAACGTAGTATACTACAGCAGACCATCTTGATTGTTACATTTTCATACTACATCTTTTACAAATATGTCCATGGTTCATTCAACGTGCTCGAAAGTTTGATTGCAAAAGTTTATTTTAATAAAGTTAAAGTTAAACTTGCATAAAGATATTTTTTTATTGAAAGTTATAAATAATATGAAATAAAATTAATTATTATGTTAAAATGTGCGGAGAATAAGATATAAGTTATTATTTTAGTATATGCGTAGGATGTGAAATAAAGTTAATTTTTTATTTTAAATTTTTTGTGATGTAACATGCCTGATTAAAATTAATCAAATTAATTTTAACTTTAATAAATAGGAAAACCATGGAAATAAGAGACCACAGAATAGCTTGCCTACCATTGTGCCATGTTGTGCCCAATTATCTAACTTTCCTCATATTCTATGTTCAACTCAAAAGGGTAGAAGTTCCCCAAAGGGATCTATTCAATATATGAAAATACCAAGAGAAATCTAAGATTAGCCTATCTTTGCGAAGATCAACTAACCTTTTTTTCATAAAGATGGTTCAAATTCACCCTATTTCTAAAACAAATGTCTTGAAGTGAATAAAGGGGAGCTCAAGTAGTGCATGTAATGCTGTATTGCAATGTCATCCAAATTTCCATTGGCATTCTTTTATTTAATTTATTGGATAGAACTGTCAAAAAGAAAAAAGGAAACAAGTACATATTGCATATTTTAAGCTACAATACAACCTAATAAAGCAGTTACTCATTAGAAACTTGTTTTTATTTTTCTCATAAGTTCCTTAACTTGAAAAACTCATTTTGAATTCAAATGAGCAAGCTTTCAAGTGTTTGGAACAAAGAGCAATTCCTTTATACTTATCTTAATAACATAAGGACAAAAACATCATCAGTGTGAGCAAACATATTTGAACATGTTTTATAAAGGGATATATTTGATATTTTAGAAATTTTTCGTTCACAAATAATTACAAGCTAATTTCCATGATTTTGAGAATTTTATTCATATCTTTGTTGATGTAAATTTTACCAAACAAATCGGATGGTGAATATCTAATAAGAAAAAATATAAAGAAAATAAAAAAATAGGGACGCAAGATTTATTATAAATGAAAACCAAGTCAGTTTAGGAAAACTACGATGTCATCTTAGCATTTTGACAAAAACTATGTCAAAAGTTACAGGTTACAAGTAAGAAGGAAAAATAGAGGCGTGCAAGATGACCCCTAGTCAAAAAGCTCTGAATGAATAACCTTGGTCAAAGAGGAATGCTTGAAGTGGTCACCAAAGGAATGCTCACATTTGATTGGAAATTAAAGGGATGGAAAGAAAGAATCCTTTGTCATTCTTCTGCCATTTATAGGTCACTAAACTTATGATGTTTCTGGTAGTTAATACCCACACTTGCATCAGAATATTATCTCAGCGAGGCCTTCCAGGTGATTTGACCAAATAACAGTGGCTCATGGAATTTTATCAAATTTTGATTGATCTAGCGTGAATACATTATTTGATATGTAAGTTGTTGAGATTACTAAAACATACCAAAGCAATTCAAGCAAGGGTGTTCGATAAGGTAGATCTTCTTATGATGTAGGCACAAGCCTCGTGGGTCCCTTGTGCAATTTTGCTCTAATGCAAGTCGTTTGACAACTTCTATTCGACTAGCGCTATTTGCTCAGGCTTCCTTACTGCCTATTAAGTTATCTGTCATCTGACCTTACACATATACTGCTGAGATTCAATCTCGAATCCCAGCATAACCATCCTTAATAATTTTTAAGACACCTTTAAAAAGTATTGTTTTAGATACTGCATATTACGCCTGTACTTGTCATAAGAATCAGTAGATTACAATGGTTCGTTTGTACCTTATAGTGACTCCAAATCACATAGTAAAGAGTTTATCTTATGGTGAACTAAGTTGCGTTCTGGATTTAGCCATCAATGGCTAGTGTACTAACAATGGTGACACACAATGTAGAACTTGCATAGTCTATTTTGTGAGCTATAACTTACTGAACACCAATACTTAGTTTTCTCCTTCTAACAACTAGAATAGTTTTTTGTCCATTTGCGGCCAAAGGTAAGGATATTATAACAATTGGTTTGAGTAAATACTACCAAATCTATCATCTAATTCTCACAAACCTATAAATTTGAATATTTTAATGAGGCTTCACAAGAATCAAGTAAAAACAAAAACTAAAAGACTGAACTGAGTGCAAAAAAACTAAATTGAAATTTCCAATTTGAATCACAATGTTGGTTTCATCTCTATTTTTCCTATTTTGAACTTTTTGGTGAACCGATAATGTACTAGAATTCATTATGGCTTGGATTGTTAACTGATCCAATTACCTGAGTCTATTTAACAAAAAATGGCAACCAATGCTACACAAAAAAACAATCGTTTGCTTGGTTCAATCAATTGGTCTCTAGCTTCTTTTGTGTTGTTTATTCTGATCTTATCATTTTATAGAGAATTTCCCATTATACTACAAGTATTTACCAAAACAACAACAACAAAGCCTTAATGCCTAACCAGTCAAGGCAAATATTTGTTACCATGTAAACAAGAAATAAAATATATCACTAGGTAAATTGCATCCATACAACTGCAGTCGGGAGGTCATTGCTCACAGTCCCAACTCCTTTAAGTTTGTAGATTCAGTCTGGTAGGTTGTAGTTTTTAATGACATTAGAACCCTAAAGTTAAGTCCCGCACTTTAAATAGGTCCTTTTGGATGAAAATATCAAAATCTTCATTAGTCCATTTTTTGGAACATTTTGCCTCTCTCTCTTCCTCTCTCACCAATGCCCATGATTTTCTCTCCCTCCTTCCCTCTCTCACTCGACAACCCACCTACCCCTCTCTATTGCTCTCACTCTTTCTTTGTTTCACTATCCCTTTCTCTTTCTATCTCACTCGCTGTCTCTTTCCCTCTCATTCTTTCTACCTCTCGCTGGAAGGCCTATGGGCCCACCAACCTTCTCTCCCCTAACCTTTCTATTGCACTTTGTTTCTTATGACACTTTAAATCTTTCACACTATCTCTCACCAAACGGCCACAAATCCAAGCTCGCTAGCCGTCTCGAGATAGAAAGAGAAATGGAGGGCTTGAAAGAGAAGCGTAGTGACACATAGAGGTAATCAGGAAGAGGAAAGAGAGGCTACAAGGTCACTGGTTGTTGAGTGATTGAGAAATAAAGAGATGGAGAGAGAGAGATGGGAAGAGAGGAGGAAACAAAGAAAGAAAGGAAAGGGATGGATAAAGAGTGAGGTGGTGGATCTTTGGCAAGATAGAGTGTGTGTGTGTGTGTGTGCTTGTGTGAGAGAGAGAGACCAATCTAGAGGACCAAATTTATACAGTTAAAGAAGTTGGGACCTTTGTGCTACAACCCTCGACTTCAGCGCTAGAATTCAATTTAAACAAAATTAATTTTCACACTGTTAATGGACCAAAATCAAAAAATCTCATTAATCTAACCAAAAGTTTGGCTACAAGAACTACCATATAACCATCATGGGGCTTGCTTTTGGGTTTTCATATTGAAAAACAATCAACTTAGGATATGTGTTCAATTAACCAAACCCAATGACCTTTGTTTTCATTGGAAATTTTCTTTCTAGCTTGAGCCAAAACTACCCTCTAGTTCAATCATTCTGAATCACCAAAAAATTAAATGTAACAACTTTAGTTTGACTCCATATAGTGTAACATCAACTTTTTATCTAGGTCAGGCTAAAGGGAAAAAGTAAGCATAGGCCAAGTCTCTACCTCTTTTTATAATTGTCTACATGCTTGAGACCATTTCTATCCATTTTCATTATTTGGTCTACACATATTCCATTCTCATTGGAAGGAAGATAGAACAAATATTTTGAAAGCTAAGTTTTTCATTAATCCAATTCACCAAGGCTGTACCAAAGCTCTTTACATACAGTGGCTCTATATGCTATAGCTCTATGATATCATAGGGTATGCCCTTTGCCAATGTCAAGTACTAACCGTTAACAAGGTGATGCAGAACAACATGCAAAATACAATCCAAATCGGAGATATGAAAATTAACAAATAGGCATAAAATGTTACTAGGATAGATGCTGACGATAAATATGTAATAATTAAGGAACCATAATTTTGCGACAATTTTAAATATCTAGAAACAGGTTCAAATAATATTTACATAATTTACCAATTAATTTAAGACAACATCATCTCAACAGATCAGAGTCAGGATACATAGAAATTAGGTAACCTGACAAATAATTATAATCGAACAACAATTTAATCACACAGTAATATTAAGATCGCACAAGCGAGCAAATCAAACAATCCCAAAGATAACATCAACACTAGACCTCGCAGAATACTCCAAATATTCATTAGGTTTTAGGAATACTTAGGGCAGAGAATCCTGAGTCACGACGGTGAGTCGCAGCAGACAAAGAGAGCCTGAGGAGGAGGGGAGATCGAGACGCGGGTATAGCGAGAGAGGGAGAAGACAGCGCAGCGAGATGTGATTGGCAAGCAGGGTCACTGGAGGCAACATTCTCACCGGTGTAAGATGTGATTAGCGAAATCGGTACAGTCGATGCTGCGAACGGGAGACAAGCGTTGTAAGCAGATGGCGCAGAGGGGCAGGGTGCAGACGGTCGGAGGTCACTAACAGCCGACCGATAGGTTGGCGCAGATGGAGGAAGCAAAGAAGCACAGGCAGAGTTGTTGCGAGCGGTGACAGGTAGTGTTGCGTTGGCGTCGGTAAGTAGTTGAAGGAGATCGCTGGCGATAGGCAAGTCTGCTACGATTCGATGAGTGGATCGGGAGCGGCGACGGCGCGTCGGACCTGACCGGAGATGAGACGGGCAGAACCGAGGTATAACGGCGTAGGCATGAGCTGCGATCGTTTGAAGCAAAGAGAGGTAGCGAACTGGAATTTTAGGGCTGGAAATTATTTTGGGGTACCTGGCTTTGGATAAGCTTAAAAACAGTGCAATCAAGTGAGAGAAGTTGGGAAAATACTATAAATTCCTTTAAAGTATTTAGAAATTTTCACTCAAGACCCATCCCTTCCATTCACTAGATATAACACACTATTTTCAAACACACAAATATATATTCCAATATTAAGAACTAACAACACAAATCCATGTCTTCATATAGGCCTGTTACAATCGAAATTTAAATTGTAGAAACAAAAGCGAAAATAAAAGATACTTGCAACATTCCAAATGCGAATATCAAAAAAGGAAAGAAAACAAATGAAATCATCTCAAATTTTAGAAGATTATTATTCAAATCAATAAATTAATTTAAATGGGGATCTCCAATCCAACTAATTAACCATCAATCACATCTTTTATCAAATCAGCTAATGTCAATCTTCCATTCAGATCAACGCCACGTGATGAGATCTCGAGCGTCGAGTGTAGAGCCTGCCTGGAATAAATTGACAATCTGATGGCATCATATCCCCGCCACCAGGTATATAGGAACAGGATCATAAGGCAACTAAGGACAATTGGGGGTGGGGGATGACCTAAGAAAGAGGCATAGATTCACATCAGCAAATACAACAAGTGCTTTGATTTTAGCATCCAAAAAAGGTCAAATACAGCCATCCAAATAGAATGATTATGGCTGATCAAAGGAAAAAGGGATATCAGCTGTCCTACGCACGACAATCACAAATAGGATAAGCAATCTAGTCTGTTGTTTGAAAGATCCTTGAAGATATAGCTTAGGGAGATGAGCAAATAGATCAATAACAAGTGATTAGAAATGTGTAATTGATATTCCTTCTCACATATAACAAAAATAGAACGTTAGCTTAAAGCATTTAGTCACTTTGTAGAGTGCGTAATAACTTCAAAGACATCACTAATTTGGACATTGGAGGGGTTAGCAAAGTAGACTACCTAACTTATCAACTGCACTAATTATCAAACCTTAATAGAGCATGTTCATAAATATAAACCACATCTTCACTCAATTGCTCATTAATTCTCAAGCTAGAAAACAGCCTCAATGAATGTTCAAACTTAATCAAAGCTAGAAAACAACATGAATGAGATCTTGTAAAGGTTCATATGTGATCCTATGGAACAATAGAAAGTCATAACAAATCCAAGGTAAAACCAAAACAGGTAAAAATTTAGATGATAAAGGAAATCTTTTAGAACCTATGTTGGTTTGTTGCAAATAACCTGGACACATGAAGAACCATTAATTGGTCAGAAAGGATGACAAGATGTTAACTAAAAAACAATTTTAACAGGAGTGTGCTGGAAAATGAAATTCACGAAACCTAAGATGTAAATCTACTGCAAAAGGTACATGAGCATGAACTCAATTTTGCTTCATTCCGTCTTCAAGAACAACATATCCACACTGTTGCCAAGATCAATAAAAAACCCTATTATAGGCTGAAACTACCTTCAAAATGATGAAACTACTCAGGTAAACTTAGGGTAGGCTATTGATGCAGCTGAAAAGTATTAGCCATCCCATAACGTTTAACCGTCTACAAGTCCACCGGAGATATTTGTAAGGCTAAACAACAGTCATGGAACTTTCCTTTGAAACAACATACCAGTCAAAATAAAGTAGCTCCATTAGCTAGCTTCCAATGGAACCATTTATTGTTTTTATAGTAAGAGAAGTTTAGAAAAGCAAAGGACTCAGAACCATGAGAAATCAATTACAAGAGTCAAGGTTATCTAAAGTAGAATTGAAATTTCGCCAAAAGAATTTGGATGAAGGTTTCAACCACCTAATAAAAAACAAAAATTTTTCTAAACCTTTCGGTCTTCTTAAATTCTGCTCCACAAAAAAAAGACTTTGTTCGTAGTTTCATCACATAATTATTGCAGTCCACTGTGAAGAAATCCTTATGAATCACTTGGAAGAAAATGCATGGAAACAGAGGCACCTGGAGCTGTCATGCTCTTATAAAATCCAGCTATAAAGCCAGTATTTAACAAAGTAAAAACTAATGGAAAAGAAGCTTACCACCAAAAAGAATGAACAAACCAGCATAACGAATAAATGAACTAAAGCCACAGATACCTTGTTGGGGATGGAACAAGGACTTTCCACTTTGTTGGAGACATTATTAGCAACATGATGCATTTCTGATTTATCTACTTCATCTTTAGTTAAGTCATCTCCTAAGCCACTGAGAAAACTTCTTACTGACCCTGAAACATTCATTTCTTTATTTAATTTTCTTATTTGGCAGGAAATTTTTTCATCTCTTAACACTGTCCTCTCGGATAACATAGTACAATTATCATCATGCTTTCTCTTACTCACGGCTAAGAATTTGTTGAGGGATGACTGAACAAGGTTTGAGTGGGAAGAGGTATCACTTTGTTTTGATCTCAAATGGGTTTGCCCATCTAAATTTGCATTTGTCTTTACAGTATCTCTTGATTTCAGCTGTTGACTGGTAATCTCACAGACACTTCTGCTTAAATCCTTCCCAGAAGGGCTATCATTATCACTGCTATACCCAGTTTCCTGGTCCGTATCTTGATTGCAACATTGCAGAATCATTGGTGAAACATTATTCACATGCTGTTTGAAAGAGCTATTTTTTTCCAATTGCTTATGCTCAGGAGATGATGATTTGAGGGTGGAACTAGTAACCTGAGTATTCTGGACATCTTTACAATCCTGAAAAGCAAGAGCTGGTTCATCAGAAAGGTTCTTACTGCTATTTATAGAATAACTACATCCATGAGGTGCATACATTTTCTCTATTTCTGTTCTCAATAAAAGCAGGAGGGATCCCTCATCACTGATAAAAACCTTCCTCTTATCAGGACTCACGTTAACATCACAGGACATTGTTGGCATGATGAAGTTCATGATAGCAATCGGATACTGCTTGGAATTTGAACCTCGATAAACTTCGTTTAGAAGTTTGCTAACCTTTGGCATATCAACAGGCCTTCCATTAATGTAAAAGAATTGCCTATCACCCATGTTACGACCACTACCATAACCAGGTTTGGATAGAAAACCCTCAACTGTGCAGCTTTCACATAAATGCAAACTCAAAGGTTCAAGGCACTGGAAAGTGTTAAAACCAAGGACAGTAATGACATTTTCTTTGATTGAACTGTTTCCTTGAGTTTTCAGCACCACGCTTCTTGAATTTTTGCCAGTTATATTAGTGCAAAGAAAACGAACTCCTCTAGCCATGAGAGCATATGCCTACAAGTAAAATTCAGTGAATAGATATGGAATGCAACATGAAAGTATCTGGCGTTGATAAAGACCTAACAATATGTGCTAGTCAACACATTCAAGCAAAAACTAAACAAATTATATGTCAGCAGAAATTTTATTCCGCAGCCCATGTTACATTTACAATAGAAGCTAGGAAATAGGAGCTGAAGAATGGCAACATTGTCATCTTTTTATTAATGATACTATAAGAATAATTTATCATGTACGAAAAATAAAAGCAAAGGAAATCTCTGGAAAGGACAAAGTTCTGATAAATTGCAAGAGAATTTCTCACATTTAATAAAGAAGTCAACTTTCCATACTCCCTCCGAATGTTGCGACTAAATTCTTTATTCCGCACAGGCAAAGAGCAAAACAATTTTTCAACGATCACACTAGTACCTACTTGACGTGCAGTTTTCTTTTCTTCTATTACTGATCCTGAATGGTCAAAGGTCAAGTGCGTGCCCAACGCCTCATTCTTACTTCTTGTTTCAACAGTCACGTTTCCCAATGCACAAAGTGAACTCAGTGCTTCTCCTCTGAATCCAAAAGTCGTCAATGAATGTAGGTCAGAGAACTCCATTATCTTAGATGTGTGATGCTTTCTGGCAAGTGCCTGCAGCAAATAGGGGAACGATCATCCAGAGGAAGAGAGTGGTTCATGTAGGGCTAACGTAGAGAAATGTAACAAACATTTCTTTATCACAATTAGAGCAAGAGAAACAAAACCTTAAACTACTAAGGGATAGTCATATAGCAAAATTTGCAAATACATGATATAAAGAAAGGAATAGAATGTCAGAGTAGCAGTAAGAGATGTCCACAATCAGCATAGCCATTGTTGCCTTGCATGCTCAACACTATGGTGCTTATTGTGGATGCACATATGATTCATTGTTCATCTGCATTGTTATTGTACCATGTTCCTTGTTCTCTTGCTGCTTCCCTCAAATTTTATTTACTTTTCTGTTGAGACTTCACCAGATCTAAGATTGTCAAAGTTGAAATCTAGCTGGTTTGCATTTAGCACAACTTCATGGTCATCAAATGTTCTTACTATTTGGACTGAAACATGATATGCCCTTTCTGTGCACTTCAATTTTTCTATCTATATTTCATATTTTGCTTATATCATGATTCCTTACGATTTGTTGATTTGGGTATCCGGTGGCCTAACATGCATATTTCTACCAAAATTGTAAATCCATAACCCTAGCATCAATTGATGTTAAGGATTCTTAATTTCAAAGAACTTTAGCATTTCACAAGGTTTACTCTTCAATGTCCAGAAAGAATTTCTATAATAATAACAACAAACTAAGCCATTTTATCCCACTAGATGGGGGTCGGCTGTATGAATTCTTTGTTTCAATTGCACTCTATCAAGTAGCAAATCCTTATTAAACTCTAAATATGTAAAATCATTCCTTATAGCTTCTTGTCATGTTTTTTTTAGTTTTCTTATTCCTCTTTTTACATAGGCAAGATCTAATAAAACCAACTTTCCATACTAGAGTTTGATGCGGGACGGATGAACGATGATGCAGTTTAGAGATCAACACTTTTATAAAGCAAATTTTCACAAACTAATGCTTGAATATCAGGGAATAATTTTGTGATGACTGAGAAATTAATTAAGCCCGCAAAACCAATTACTTTTAAAATTTTAAATAAATTAGATCAAAGGTAATTAAAAAATTACCAATTCAGATTAGGGCGCAATCCGGTTTTCAATAAATCAGAAACAAGGAACAGGATAGAGGGACTCACAATATTTAACCAACAGTAATTTAAATTTGCTCAGTAATGAAAGGTCGCACAGGTGGAATAAATTCGAGCAAATCACAAGCGAGCATAAAAATCCAGATTATTCGATTTTACCAGGTTAGAGGTTTTGTCGAAATTCGTACCTGAGTCGGAGAATCCAGGGACCTAATTTGTTTCAAAATAGGGCAGTAGGTCGCTCGGGCGCTCGCGAAGCAGGCGAGGCGAACGCGCTGGACCGAGCGAAGTAGGCGCGCAGGCGCGACGGGCACGGGCAAGGCTGGCGCGCTGACTGGCGCGGGGAGGCGGGCACGCGGGGCGCGCCGACTGGCGCAGGACGAGGCGGTGCGCGAGCGCACCGGCTGGGGCAGACAGACGGGCGTGCAGGCTGGCGCAGGCGCGCTGACTGGTACAGGTGGGTGCGCGAGAGGGTGGCTGTAACATCCCGTGATCTCATTGTAGAGGTATTGTCCGCTTTGGCTTTAGGAAAACTGCATGCTTGAGTGCTTCCTAGGAGGTCACCCATCCCAGTGTTGCTCCAGCCCAAGCACGCTCAACTATGGAGTTTTCCATCACTAGCCTCACGATTTTGCCCCAAAAGGCGCCTCTACTATTTGAGATCACGTTATCTACTTATATAGCTCAGGATCTCCCTCCCTTTTCGATGTGGGACGATTCATTCCTGTGTCCCTCTCACCACTCATTATTCGGCCTAGAAGCATGTCAGGAGCCGCACGTTGCCTCAGTGATTCCTTTCTCTTAGGACATCACCCGACGATCACTCCCCGCCCTCTTCGGCCACGGGCGTCACATATTGCAGTGGTTTATTTTGGATATTGTTTTATCTACTGGGTCTGTATTAACAGACTCCTGCCATTTTTGGTAGTAAGTGTGGCACTAGAAGAATCACTGATCAAGGGAAGAGAAGCTGAAGGTATTTCTGAATTGTGATGTTTAAGAATTTGAGTTGAGATAAAAAAAATGGAAAGAATATTACTTTTCTAGCGTCCGGGAAACCGAGACGTCACAGTTGGTATCAGAGCAGTTGCGATCTTATGTGGAGGAAGTGGGTAGATATAGTGGATTACACTCACTAATCACTATATATGAAAGGTTTAGGAAAGATTGTGTATCATTCAGAGAAATATCTCTTTGGAACTTGAAACTGATGAAATATTCTATACAGAATAAGTATGAATATTTTACTGACAGTTTCTATGATTGATTTAGGAATAGAAGAACATGTTGAGATGGCAGATAAAAATTTAATGCTGATAGAAAAATATAAGATCAAGTTTGAAGACAAAATCCGACAGGAAGGAAAGGACAAGTTGGCAGAGAATGAAAAGTGTCGAATGTATATTGAAGGTTTACCTGCATCAATGCGGGATATATTAAAAGCACAGCAGTATACAGAGTTTGATAAGTTAGTAGAAGATTCAGAGATTGTAGCATCAAACCTGTTTGTATGTAAAGCAAGGGAACTACTTAGAAGTAGAAGAGTGACAATTAAGATGTAAATTGTGATGTTTTTGTTAATTGTAATACAGATGATATTCTGAGTTATACAGATGAGTATAATGATGTGAATTAATGAGATTTTGATTGTACAAATGATTGTGATTATTGCTGTAATGATATTTCTTATTGCCTGGAACAGGTGTTTCTTGTTCTGTTTATGTCATTGTTCTTGATTAAGGTAGATGATTTGATAATTTGTCAAGTTTGGAGGTTTTCTCCCAGAATGTGTAAACAATCTGCTAAATTTGGAGATAATTGTATATGTTTCATTTCTCTATTTTTGAGATGTGAAAGATGCTAGAATCCTCTATTTATGTGCTGATATAAAAGGTAGTTGAGATGTATCTCAAGCCAAATAGATGGACAAGAATAAATTCAGCCTCTGTCATGAGAGCTAGTGATTATAAATTTCGAGGACGAAATTTCTATAAGGTGGGGAGAATTGTAATATCCTGAAATTTTGAAGTCAAAAGAAATTGAAATATAAGTTGATTTAAGGTTTAAAAATTAAAACTGATTTGGATTTAAAATGAAGAAATTTTGTACCGTTAAATAATAATTTTGGACCTATTTATAAGAGAATGAAATAAAGAGACTAAATTGCAATTGCTCCAAATTAGATTAGGACAGCCGCAGAAACCTTTCTCCGCTTCTTCTGCGTGTCGCATGACTCACGCGTGGCCGCCTGGAGCTTTCCTCTCTTTCTTCCTCTCGGTTCCGCGTCATCTGCCCGCCCCTCTGTTCGTCGTTCCGCTGAGCCAGCGCCAGCAGCCAGCGCTAACAGCAACAGCTGCGGCAGTCAGAGAAGAAGAAGGAGAGGAAAGGGAAGAGAAGAAGAGGAAGCTAGGTGATTTTTCAGGCTTGGTTAAAGGTAGATAATCCTTTCTTTAAAGTTATTATTGCTATATTATTGCGTGTGAAAATGAATGAATTATGTTATTATGTCGTGTTTTTTGTAGTATGTTGTATATTGTGTAAGGATATGTATTGATTTGAGATTGTGTAGTGAAGACTGGGAAATTGAGAATTATAGTTTGGTGGCATTATAGTGATATTATGTGGATTTTGCATTACAGAGGATTTTTAGTACATGTGTCAATATGGAATTATATTTGTTATGCCATGTTTGTTGTATGCTGATATTTGAGTGAGTGAATGGATAAGGCAATGCTTGTCTGTGAGGTGATGTGGTACTAATGTATTTTTGTATACCAATAACTGATGAAGGCGGAGAGCTTCCTATTTATATGTTATTTCGATGAGGGCGGGGAGTGTACGTCGGGTGATGTCCTACGAAAAAGGAATCACTGATATAAGGTCCGGCTCCTGTCAAGGCTTCTAGAATAACAAGCTGTAGGAACTCTTGTCAGGCTTTTAAGTGAAAGGGTATGAAAATAATAGTTTCACATCACTAAACAGAATATTATTATTGTTGTGATGAAGTTTAGTGTGTTAAATGATAAATTATGATAATTAATATATATTTATTGTATGTAAATATAATTGAATAATGAGTTGGTAGTTGCATTCATGATTTAAATGCGATGATGAAGAAAGACAGGTTTCTCACAAGCGGTCACACATGCCAGCTCGAGCTTGATTTGGTGCGACGGCATCCAAGGCCCTTTTGGGACTGATGGGGTGACGACTTCATAAAAATGGCTAATGAGAGTCATTGAAATGATTGTGGCATTTGAGGTGATTGGTTGAGAAACCTGGGGCCCAGAGATATAATAATATTGAGTAAAGATGATTATGATATTGATATTAAAGGTTATTATTTTTAAGACTATCTTGCATATTGGAATTGTTGCTGTAGAGGTTGATTTTATTCCTGGTTTGATTCTATTACATGAGCTGTATTCTAACTGTATGCAGTGGTTTGTTTTGGATATTATTTTATTTACTGGGTCTGTATTAACAGACTCCTGCCATTTTTAATGGCAGGTGTGGCACTAGAAGAATCACTGATCAAGGGAAGAGAAATTAAAGGTATTTCTGAATTGTGATGTTTAAGAATTTGAGTTAAGATAAAAAAAAATGGAAAGAATATTACTTTTCTGGCGTCCGGAAAACTGAGACGTCACAGCGGCGCCGGCAGGTGTTCAAGCGGGCGGCGCCTGCGGGCCCACGGGGGCTGCGCCGGCGAATCGGGCGCAAGCGCGTGCTGGCGTGCGCGGGCGAGGCGCAGTAGCGCGGCCTGGACACAGACGCACGCGAGCGCACTGCAAGGGCGTCGCGCGCACAGGTGGAGCTGGGGCACGCGCAGGCCGTGCAGAGACGTGCACGGTCGGAGAGCAGGTGCGTCTGAAGGAACTGTACGAGAAGTCAAAGTGAATGCTGGAGGTGCAAGATGAATGGAATCGAACTCGGAGGGGTGGGGCTGGAGCGGGTGGAGTTTAGGGATTCTCACCCAAGGCCCAAGCCCTTCCCTATCCAGGATATCGATTCATTCCAGAATCAATTAATCCCAAGGGAAACACAAATCAGATTTATTCAGCATTAAAGAAATAAGAATAACAGGGGGGGCGTTTATATAGGCCTCTATACAGACTGACTCAATAAAGAAAAATACATACTGTAATAAATTCCTCACACAAACGAAGAAATACTAGATAACATGCCTAAAATAATGATCACTGAAATAGAAGCAACTAATACAAAATAAATGCGAAAAATAAAATCATCCAAAAATGGAATCTCCAATCAATCAGAATAAATAAGAGATTTTCAATTCATCGAGTCAGCGATCCGCAACATCCATCTTTCTCAATCTGTCCTAATAGTCAATCAATCCAAATCGAAGCAGCATGGCTAGATCTCGGCCGTCGACGGTAAACTCTGTCAGGAATGAATCGATGGTCGATCGTGGTGTCCCCACCAAAGTTTCTATCGGCTTACAATTTATATCCAAATCAAATTAAACCGACTCTCTCTGAACTTATCTTTAATTAAAGCCACTACAATCTTTTCATGGATATAGTAATTTCTCATCTTATCCTTTCACGTATACTCGCTCAGCCACTTTGGCATCCTCATTTTTGTGACATTCATCGTATTGGTGTGTTTTTTACTTTGTAAGCCAATATTTGGCACCATATAACATCGTTGGCCATATAACTGTCCAGAAAAAATTTCTCCCAAGTTAAAAATAATTTGAGCATGCCTACAAGGCAACTCTCGTCATTTTTCATGTTTATTTGCAGTTCTTTAGTTTGAACCAAGGTTATATGTCTTAGTCTCAGATTTGTATAATTGACATAAAACAAATTTAATCTACTAACAATCATGCTGCCTTATTTACCATCAGAAAAATAGCAGAAAAGTACAAAATAAAAGAAGCATTAGTCAGTTATATATTCACTACACTGAACACATTAAATGATGCAAATGCTCCATAATACCTGAAAATTATCAGGTGAAATGCCAGAACCATTATCTATAACCTTGAAAAACTCTTCACCGTACTCCTTTAGGATGATCTCAATGTTGCTCGCACCAGCATCCAAACTGTTCTCAACCAATTCTTTAACTGCAGAAGAAAGATCTAAAATGACCTGTCCTGAGCAAATTCGGTGAGCTACGGCCTTATTGATGGCCTTAATGACTGGCCATTTAGATTGTCCTTCCATTCCATGCAGTTTTGATTGAGATGGCTTGGCCTAAATAGATTAAACTTCTGAGATCTTTTCAATGAAATTTTCAAACAGCTGCGTATCAAACCAAGACGAAATATGTCAACTTATCTCCTCAATGGAAAAACATTATTAGCTATTTTGCAAAATCTAACAAACATGACCTAATGTAAAACCAAATACTGCTGATAAATAATAATAGTAATACCTTGATATAGCAACTAAGAGATAGAATTATAAAAGGGACACTTAACTGATCGGAAGCATTTAAGCAAAGAAATGATACCTCCCATGCGTTTCTAAGCAATTTTGATCAAATCTAGATGGAGAAATGGTTGCCCATTTAACAAGTCTACATCCAAACTTCATTTATGCCATGATATGTCTAGATCAAGTTCAACCTTTAAATTCCGCTTGCCAAATTTTTTATTCAAAATATTGAACTAGGGGTGAGAGTTTGACTCCATAGTCTCCCGATGTTCAGATCGATATTTAACTCCAAGGCACTTTTTCTTGAATGTGTCCAATCAAAACTTCATAATTAATGTAAAAAGAAATAGACTTAACGTGAAGCCTCGATGTAATCCAATTAAAATAAGAAAATTCTTAATCAAACTTTCTTGTGTCTGAATACATGTAACAACTCCTTTATACATATCCTGAATAATTTGAATATAAGTAGTGCAAATCATTTTTTCTAAAATGCTCCAAAGTATTCTCCTTAGAATTTTATTATAAGCTTTTTATATATCAATAAAAACCAAATACAGATCTTTTCTCTTCCTAAATATCTCTATTAAACCTCTCAACAAATAAATACCATTCATAGTAGATCTTCCTAGCATAAAACTAAATTGATCTTCCTAGCATAATCATTATTATGTGTTAATTATGAATTATTGCTCACAATAATATTACAGCCACACAGGTGAGCAAATCAAATAAATCCCGATAATAGAAATCACCACAAGATCTTATAGGATATCTGAAATACTTATTAGGTTTTTAGATTTACCTCGATAGAGGATCCAACACCACGGAGGCAAGTTATAGCAACTAATCTGTTGAGCAAGCTCGAGTGGAACAGTAAATCAGAGAAGATAGGGTCAAAGTAACATGTAGAAATAATGGATCACTTCCAAAAGTTGATAGCAACACACAAGCAGCAATAACCACTAGTGGAGTGGGTGCAGGAGGCAAGGGTGGAGATGCTGACGGCAGTGGGGTGTGAAGCAGCAAACAACGGAGTGTCGTTAGCGATAGTCAACGGATTCGCTGGGTAGCAAATCCCGACTGTTGTGCCCAAGCATGAGTACGGGAAGTCAGAGGTGAGGGCCAGATGACGACTTACCAGCAAAGGACGTCATCGAAGGGTGAGGACAACATCGAACCCTAGCCACGCGACAAACTGGGCGCAGATCGCGCTACAGCAGGGACGAGCACTGAGTCTAACCATTGAGCGAAGGCGAAACAGAGACTAAAGGTAGGCGGGATAGTGGTCACCGCTAGGTGGCGAGCTTGCTAGCTAAAGCGACATGGGCAACGAGGGTGTTGGAGCGCAGTAAGCGGGCTGGAAGGTGACGACTCTGCATCGGGGTGGGTGGTAGCGGCTGAGTGGAGGGCTCCCGGAACAACGGTGACTGCTATGCCGGCGTTCGCCAGTAATCTGCAAGCCACCTATCAGCGGAGGCAAAGCGCGGAGGGTCGGCGATGATGGCGCAAGGGTGAGTGACGGAGATCTAAGCATGTGGGGATCCCGAGGAGGCAAAGCGCGTGGTGATCCTAAATTCTTTACATATCATTAATGGCGATACCAAAGTGCTGCAGAATGAGAAAGATGGTCAAATAAGAGAAATCCAGCAGCCAATAACAGAAAAAAAAAAGACCCTTAGCAAGGAACTACTCTTCTTATTAAACAAACATACACCGCACTCACTGAACAACAATAGCACCAGCAAATCAAAATATAAGTAAGCAGAAACGTAAATGCCTCAATTCAACAGTGAATAATTAACTGTTTATACAAAAGACAGCGAAAAACAATGCAAACACGACCTCAGCGAAATATCAACAAATTATAGCGGGTACCAGAATCTAACAGCGCATATAAAAAATGGGAACACAAACGGCAGGGCAGACAATGCCGGATCAACAGAAATCGGACAACAAGAAAATAAGAAACAAAGAGGTGGAGAGGCGGAAATAGTAGAGTTTACGAAAGAAGAAAAGCCCACCGAAGGCGCCGGCAAGGGTAGAGGAGATGAAGCGGCGGATGGTGAGATCCATGCATGCGTCCCATTTCGCATCCAGTTCGCTGGCACGAATCTGCTTCTCTTTTCCTTCCGCCATCGCAGAACACGATGGCAAGGTCGCAAGAACCGAGCCGAGGGGACCGGGTCGGCCGAGGGATCAACGAGAGGGAAAAGAGGAATTAGGGGTGCAACTCGGGTCCGATTCGGTTTTAGGGTTTCAGAAATCAAAATTAAATTCAGTTCATTGGACCCGGCTCAGATCTAAATTAAAAAATTAGATTTAATTTCAACTCAGATGTAGTTCTAAATTTAAAATATATTTTTTTATACTAATATAAAAAATATAATAATCTAAAATTAAATAATTTTTTTGAAAATTTAAAATTATAAATCTTAAACATGAATTTATAGTGACTCAAATTAAAAAAAATATATTTATATGATGGACACAGAAATTAGGCTAATTTATATCACCATAAATTTCAAAATATTACATATATCACATCTAAAATAGCTATTTTTTCGTTTTTCACATCCTGCAGTAAATTCTATTAGAAGATTTAACTATAGTTAAATCTCAACCATTGATCGCATCGTTTTGTTAGGGTATTGTGGAGCTGCATTGGTTCCCGCAATAACATATTCATGCAAGGTGACAGTGTATTCACGCGAGCATCACTCTGCTATTTACATCTTCTTCTTATGCGGGCATCGCGAGCGAGCATCGGACCTTTTTGAGATTTAACTATAGTTAAATCTTCTGATAAAATTTACTGCAGAATGTGAAAAACCAAAAAATAGCTATTTTAGATGTGATATCTGTAATATTTTGATATTTATGATGAAATCTGTAAATTAGCCTAATTTATGTGTCCATCGTGTAAATTCATAACTAACTAATCATATAATATTTAATAATCAACAATTAATCTGGTTCGAATCGGTTCTAATTTATCTGAACAATAGAATTGAAAACCAACTCAAACTGACTAATTCCAATAAATTTGGAACCGAACGTGAACCAAACCAAATTTAGACCAAACCGAATTGATCGGTTCAATTTACTTCTGAATCGGATCTCAATTCCTTGGATTTATTTGCACACCTCTAAAGAGAATATCAAAGTTTTTTTGCATCGATTTATCATCGATCAATAACACATAAGTCCCTCTAATTTGAGTATAATTGCAATTGGGACCTTCACATTTCCAACTTTACCAAACAAATCCTCTAGATTAAAAATATATACAGATAAGTCCATTGAGCCCCAACATAAAAGGTCAATTCTGCCCTCATTCTAACCCAAAATTTTAATCTTTCTCCCTTTTATGCCTTTGATAGATTAAAAATTAAAATCAAGGCAAAATAATTTTTTTATATAGAAAATTCAATTTATTTAAATTAGAAATATAAGGGACTTATGTTTTATTTACCTAATTAATATTATGGTGTGCCAGCTTATAATTAAAATAGTATTTAATTATATTAATACGTATATTTTTTTTGAGGAAGTTAATGCGTACATTTCTAACTATGAAAATATTAATGGAAAAAAATAAAAAAAAATGTGAAATATAAACATGCAATATTTTACCTTTTAGGAGAAAATAACACATTTATTTTGGGGGTTTTATTGTTTTGCATTTCAAACAATAGCTCCGGTTATTTACATTAATGAATATTTCTTATTCTAATTTATTTTTGATAAGATCTATTTAATTAATTTTCATTTTTTTATTCGAAACACCGCAATTTTAAAGTGGGGATTAGAAATTACAATGATGTGGTTTGACCCACACAAGTGTATCGATTTGCTAACAAAGCAATAAATTTTATTACTTTTTACTCGATAGATGAGGATGTAGTGTGCAGAGAAAAATGCCTATCCAATATAATTTTTGCTCGATTCTCACCGAAGATGTAATGATAAATTGCACTAAGTTTTGCTTTTTTTAAAAAAATTATTATAGCTACAATTGATTTTTATAAAAATTACAGTAATGTAATTCAAGCCTAAGATCCCCTAATACACGAATGACCTAGGACCCCGTAGAGCCCATATAAGCTTCTTTTTAATTGAGCTATAACAACACCAAATTTTTATTATCTAACGACTTGTTTTAATCGATTGACTAAAATATTCTTCTTTCAGTCTTACCTTTCCTCTCCTTTCTATTGCACTTTCTCTCACTCACAAGAGAAGCACTTTTTGTGTTCAGCTAACAAAATATACAGCCAGCCAATAGGGAGCTGCCACATCAGCACTAGGTGAGGTCTACTGTTGACATAGCGTCTTCCCATTAGCTAGTTAACTGATTCGGTCGGCTGAACAAAAAAATTTTCACAAGAGCCCTTGTTTTAAGAAAAAGAGAGAGAGAATGACGAAGAATAACATCAAATAAAATAACCAAGCATTTGATCATAAGGATCTGCCTAAAGCAAATGAAAAAACCTTCAAAACACATGAAACAGCTCAAAATATATGAATCAATGTAAATGATAAGGTAAATGTGAGACACCTAAATGCAAATAATCCTTTACCTTTTTCTCAAAGAGCCATTTTAAGTACATAAAAAGATTCATATGGAACATTCTCTAAACTTTTGTTAATATTTGTGGTATAAATTATTACATTTTCACACTGAGTACAATTAATAAAAGTCAAATATTCTATTTTCAAATTTTTTTTAAAAAAAAAAATTCTACTTATAACATTAGTGTAAGTAAAGAAGGATTACTTGACCTTACTCCAACCAGCAGCAACTCATTCATCCTGGAGTCTGCTGTTCAGCATAAAGGGAAAGGAGCCAACAGTAGGGTAGTTGATAATGTTCAACAATCCAAACATGCTGTTAAATTGCTTGAATTTAACTCGAAATGGAATTATCGAAGCCGACTTGATATAACATATACATATATATGTGTTCATCGATGCAAAATACATATTATGTATGTCATCTGAAGTGTTTGCAGAAGAGTTATTCGCATATAGATTCACAGCTCTTCCTTCTTCCATGCACGAGAGTAATCAAATAAAACAAACAAGTTAACTACTCCTGCCTATTGTTAGAATCTTCTAGAAAGGGGGAAGATGGTAAAGGTCATTATCACACCAAAACGCGTAGACCGCACGTAGCAACAAAACATCATTATGGTCCTTTGATCCTTCTATAAATAGGAAAAGGAAGGAGTACATTCTTCAAAGGCAATACTCCTTGTGATGAGTCGTGGCCAAGGAGGATAAGGAGTAACCATCGGGTGATATCCTAAGAGAAGGAAATCTCTGATGTAAGAAGAGGCTCCTAGCAGACGTCTAGGCTTGATAATGGCGAGAGGAGCACATGGATAAATTGTTTCATATAGGAAAGGGAAAGGAGATCCTAAGGTATATAACTAAATAATGTGATCCTAATATGCAGGAGCGCCTGTTAGAATAAAACCGTGAGGTTAGAGATGGGTGATTTTCTAAAAAAAAAAAACTCAAATCATGCAGTTCATTAAAATCAAAGCAAATAATACCTCTATATCTGAGACTCAAGATGTTACACTCTCTCCCTTTGGATGGGGTAATATGGCAAATGTTGTGTCACACTAAGACATGCAACTGTACATAGCAACAAATTACCATTATGGTCCTTTGATCCCTCTATAAATAGGAGGAGGAAGAAGGACATTCTCTAGAGGGAATACTCGATTTCTCCATTGCACGTAGTAATGAATCATCATTATGATCCTCTGATCCCTTTATAAACAGGAGGAGAAAGAAGGAGGACATTCTCTAGAGGGAATACTCGATTACTCCATCGCATGTAGTAATGAATCATCATTATGGTCCCCTGATCCCTTTATAAAATGGAGAGGAAGAGGAAAGAATATGCACTATAAAGGCAATACCCGTCCCTTCCTCTCCTGCCCACCTCTGAAAGTGGGGAACATGGCCATGGTCATTATCACACCAAGATGTGCAACCACACACAACAACGAACATCATTATGGTCCCCTAATCCCTCTATAAGGAGGAAAGGAGGACATTCTCTAAAGGCAATTTTCCCTCCCTCCAATCCCACGATGAATCATCATTGTGGTCCTCTTATCCCTCCATAAATAAGAAAAGAAAAAAGAAGAGGACATTTTCCAAAGGCCATACTCCCTCCCTCCCTCCCTCCAATTGTTCACCAATGTAACCTCTATCACACAAAAGTGGAACTAGAAGAAATGATTCCACTTAAAGAAACGATCAAGAAGGCGTTGTGCCCCTGCCAATTTGCCCTTCCACCTTCACTTTTACTCTTCTTCAGTTTCTCTTTTTGCAGTTGCACTCCCACTTTTTCCATTCTCACCTCCTTAAGGAACAAAGCTTTAAACCTTTGTGACTCTATTTTCCTTTTAGAGCATTTAAAATAGCCAAGATGGAGCCATGGTTTCCTTCCAATCACACAAGGGGTTCTGCATAAAAAACTTGTTCAAATTCTTTCCTTTCCACCTTGTTTTTCGCTAGCTGTCCAATTCAGTTGACAGTTCTTCGTGTTAAAAAATTAAAAAAGTGTTTGGCATTGTTTTAAAAAATTGATTGCCTCAATCTAATATGGAAGAATTAAAATCTCATATGCACTAAAATTTCTTTCCTATTTTAATGGTAATAATGCACTAAAATTCAAGAGTTTGTAGCTACCCTCATAGATGCTAGCCAACACTAAAATTTCAGAATGCACATATATTTACAGCGTGTGATTTGAAGTCTCGGTAATACCAGCTTCTTCGAAAAGCTTTGTTGAAGGTCAGTAGCATAAGAGTCTCTTTGTACAACAATAAGGGTCGATGAAGATGTGACCATTAATTAGACTTCTTTAACTTCATAAAGCTCTTCGAGAAGGTTTCTCAAATGCAGGTGTCCGAAGTCCAAACTCAATCATACTAGCTCAAAGAAGGCGTAAAAACAAAAGAAACTGTAGTCAAAAGATATTCTTTTTGACAAGGTTTGTCAAAAGTCAAAAACCATGATTTTTGAGAAATTTTATCGAAAATGTTCTTTTACAGTTTTTCAACTTAGCTTGTTCATCTTCTTCTTCAATTTCAGAAAATGACAAATCTAGAGGTCTTGCATAAAGTGCAATAATGTCAGTTAAGACGTATTGCTATAAAGTCGTGTAATTTAGTTATCATGTTGCACTAAAAAGAAACCTTAGGCTAGTGATTAGATGCTATTTGTTGAACAACAATCTCTACATTGTATTCTTCTATAATTTCTATTTGAAATTCGTGAAGAAATTCTCGACTCTCTCATGGTTTTTCTTATAAGTGTTTTTCCCATAAATTGTGTACAGTTATCTTGCTTTTCTGATCAATTTTTCATTAGTTTATTGTTTGTTTGACTCTGTTTTCAATTCTTCACTTGTAAGTTGCAAACATGCTTTCACCGCAACAGTACTCATCACAGCAGTGAAGGGAAACAAAAAAACAAAATCTTCTACATAAATGTACATGATGTAACAAATATACACCTAAGTGAACATTTTCAAACTTATAAGAAGAGAAGGATAACATTAAAATTGAAGAATTAGCAATCACAAGATGGAAGCATTGGTGAATTCAGATACCCATAAAAGCCCTGCACTGGGACTCCCAGTGTTCCTTGGCCTGCCTTAGCCTCTCAACTCTCTCTGTGCGTAGCCTCTGCTCCCAATACCCACGGCAACTGTCGCCTCAGAAGGAAAAAAAGGAAAGAGGAAGAATTAGATTCTTCCTCCAGTGTTTAGTGCACACGATACTAATATAATAATTTATTAGTAGTTATGGATGATCACAGCACAAATAGAGTTAAAGTTCTATGGTTCAACTGAAAATGTGTTTTTGGAGTATTAATATGTTGTAAAGACTGGTAAAAACTTGAAAGAAAATCATTTCAGATAACAATTAAAACATCAATCTTCAAAGTTATCAATAAATGACTTAACAACAAAACAGTGATGAAATTGAAGTCAGGTTAAGAGATAATATCAAATGTCTACATTTTTCAAAAAATAACGTGTCCCTGAGATTTATTAAAATTGTCAAATCAATCCTTAAGCTCGACTTAAACATTTCATGCAGATTTTTTTTAATAGTTTCCGTTAAACTTTTGTTATCATATCACTATAAAAAATGAGTTTTGATGCTTTATTAATAAATTACTAAAATATCCCTAACCTAACTTACCCCCTTTTTTCATACACGTCTAATAGAGCGGTAAAGTAACTGTTTTATTTATATTTGACAGTGTTTTTTTACAAATGGATCTATTCGATATTACACTTAACCTCAAGGACCCAAATGATATTTTTTTTAATTGTGAACTTATTTCATATTACCTCCTAACCTCAGGAACCTATATATGATATTTACCTAAAACATTATATCAAAGAGCAAGCCATTAAATATCTCCAAGTGGTAGTAAATAAGAGCTATTGAATTCGACGACTTGTATGTGAATCATGTTGAAGAAATTAAAATTCTTTTCAAAAGCCTTCTGTATTGGTGGAAATATTCCGAACTTGAGGTGATGAGCACTTTATTCTATCTTCTCCTCGTGAGGTACATTTAGTTTGTTTTTCGAAAATGCCATCTTGATTTTGTGGTTGTTTATCTTCTCCCGAATGTTTTGGATCTCATTTGTGAACATTTTTTGTGAAAATGTTGGAGTCTGACTTCTGCCTGTTTAAGGCATCCCATTCATCCTCAGTCTTGATCTATTTGCCTAGTGACATCTTTAGATTAAAGTCTAAGTGAACATCTCACTCTTAATACTAGAGATCTTCTATAGCATCTTTGCTCTCTTAGTGCTCAAAATCTCTATTTTCCCTTACAACTCTTGAAGACGCAATTCCAAATATGCAATGTGTTTGCGCATCCTTTAGCGTTTTTCTTTCCGTTCTTAAGATTGATTTATTGACTATTTGTAAATTCTTCTGCAAGCTTAAGAGTAGTCTCCTTAATACAAGCTCAGCTCCAAGAGAGAATGCAAAAAGAAAGGAGGAAAAGGGCTTTTATTGACAATGCATCCCTGTCATTAGAGCATACTACCTCATTGCATAATAATAAGATGGAAAAGTTCAAAGATTTTTTAGCCCCAAATTTTGATTGAAAGGGCAAGAGGCAATGGCACATGCTAACTAGCTCAGTTTCCAAGAAGACCATAAGTCACGAGTAACATGGGAATCAAACATTTCAAAAATGAGATACATATAATGCTTCATAACACTTTAAATTTCTGAAAAAGTTGCCATCTATTTGCATGTCTGAGGAATAAATATGAAGATACAGCTAATCCAACAACATAACCTGTATTGTGCTTCAAAGACATCAGAAATAAAAGGAGCTTGCAAGTATAACTGCAAATTTATCAAAAGCATGTGAAATACACAAAAAACCGAGTATTTGCAAAATGGACTCAAAATACTAAGGTTAAGAAGCAATATCACTTTAATATTTAATACACTGTAATCGAAATACTTTACCTATTGCTCAACAGAAGGTTCAGCTCATCCATATGTACAGCACCATCAAAAACCCCTTCCTGAAGTCATGTCAAACAGGTTAATAATTCAATATAAATAGATAGATGTTTATGCATACAAATATATACCCCCAGCGAGCAGAATTACATGTAAATATATGTAAATTTATGTATGTATGTATGTATGTATGTATGTATGTATGTACATATATATACAGAGAGAGAGAGAGAGAGAGAGAGGAGGGAGGCATGAAGGGGAAGGGGAGGCAGAGGTATTACTTGTCGGCATAGAGGGCATTTTGCCTTAGAGTCTGCGTTTTTTAGTCCATCAACAATGGTAACTGATGCAGCAGAGCAACAGCACATGTAGCAGAAAATGTGACCACAAGTAAGTGAGATAGGATCAAACACGGTCTCCTGGAGGAGATATAAGCTTCGATGATCAAATTACACGTTTTACATGTTAACATCTTAATACACGATCAAGACATACTAGAAAGCCATCAAGCAAAAGATAATTATTTTTTGGATGTGATGCTCACCAAGCATATAGAACAAGTAAGATCAATATCAAGCTTCAGCGAATCAAGCAAGCTGCAAGAGAGTATTGGCCTTCCATCAGTGACGGTGAGATTGCAGTCACCCAGGAGACCCTGAGCAGGCTTGTTTTTTTCTTTTTCCCTCAGGTTGATGTAGAAAGCCATCAACTCAGATAGCCATGGAGATTGGAGAATGTCTATATGGAAGTTTTGAGCTTTGGATCGAAATGCTTGACCTTGTTTAGAGTAATGGACCTGTTCCAGCAGATTAATTATATTAAACTTATAAGGGAGAATGGAATTTAGTCCCTTATTTTTTCCTTAGGTGCAATGCAGCATTTTGCTAGCTAAGGTGCTGTAACCTGGATGGAACATACAGCATTCTTTTTTTTTTTTAATAACATAAGGAACAAAAAAGTAAACCAAGAAGAGAAAGAGATCAATATGCAAAAGCTTCACTTATTAGAATTAACAACATTTACTTTATGAACCCAAATAATTCATCATTGCAGGCAAGACACACACCTTATCATATTTCTTTAATATTTTTCTCATGGCAGTGGAGTTAATGACTGCATAAGTAACAAGATCTTTGCCTTCCTGGATCAAAGCTGCTTGGCTCTTTGATCGTCTTCCTCCAAAACAGATCAAACAATTACAAAAGCCAGACGCTAAATGCAGCTCGAGCAACTTCTCGGCTCGCTCATTGAAGCAACCAACTACAGTTGACATCTCAGCAAGAAGGGAGGGGAAGAAAGTGCCTTCACATACTAAATGTAGAAAAAGCATAGTCAAAGATAATATCATTCAGCAAGATAATTCCAACTAAACAACTAATTTTGTACAGTAAACCATAAAATTTTCTTATGGGATAATTCCATCCAAGCCCCCAAGGTAGAACCATGATTCCACGCAGGTCCACAAATACAAAAACATGTCATCTAGGTCCCTATTGCAAAAATATTTTTCATGTATGTCCTTTTGATAGATTTTGTTAAGTCTGGCTGTTAAGTTATTATTTTAAGAAATTTAAAATATATGTTTAAATATTAAAAATTACTATTATAGATTAGAATATAGTAAAAAAAAATAAGAGTTGAGATTAAAATAGTAATTAAAAATACTTAAACACATTTGCAATGCTTTAATATATACTTTTTAATTTTTTAAAATGACAATTTAATAGTCAAAGTTAATAGAATCCGTTAAAACAGACCCACGTGGAAAACATTTGTGCGAGAGGGATCCAGATAGCATGTTTTTATTTTTGTGAACCTACATGAAATCAAGGGTCTACCTCAAGGGTCTGGATGGAATTAGCCCTTTTTCTTATTATAAATTGACTAATAAGACAAGCATCACCCCCAACTTAACTGGTTTAAGGCATCTACATGAATAGTAGAAAACCCCACACAGAAAACTGCAACACAATTGAGCTATAATATAATTAGTTAGATGCATTTATGTGATCTTATATCATAGCGTAAAGCTCGTAACCTTACATTTGTCCAAGTATGCATTGAAAAAACTGCATAGTAGCAGCATTGAGAAGCCATACATCACCTCATTACTACTTACTATAGAAAGAGAAATTTGGCTCAGCAAACTCTATTAGCCAAATTAATCATACACAAATAGAGGAAAGGGGACGAAAATTTCAATGCCCAACCCCACAGAACCAAACTTAATTAGCCAAATTATTCATACAGAAGTAGAGGAAAGGGGATCAAAATTTTAATATCCAGCCCCACCAAACCCTCCACATCTTACCCCAAATGAGATGAGTGCAGGATTAAAAATAAAACCTAAATGATAGGTTTGAGTCTTAGCATATGAAACTCATGATAGCGAAGTGGTGGTTTGGGAATAGATGAACACAGTTTCATATAATTACACAATTTTTTGAATTACAGAAAACAAAAAAACGTAAATTCACACAAACAATTGTATTCTACTTATTAGATTTTTGACTTTATGTTTATTGTAATTTTTATATCTGAATGAGTTGTGTTAACCTAATTCATTTTTAACAAATAAGTAGCCAGGCGTAAGGTAGGAACGTGTTTTGCATAATTGTGATGGTGTGAGTAAGAGGTTGAGCCTTAGTGCAATGGTAAAGGTTGCTGCTCCATGATCCTAACTTTGAATCTCGCAAATACTCTTTATTAAAAATAAAGGGAAGGTTACGTATAATGGACTACTCTATCCCTACCCTTGCAAAGCAAGAAGAATTTGATTTTTGTGATGGCACAGGTAAAATTTTAATTTCAAATTTGATACATTATGAAAAAATCTGAGGAAATTACAGAGGCTAATGAAAAAGGCTCAAGAGTTTATGTGATCCACTTCGTGTCACAAAAACAAGGACTGACCAAATTTTAATGTTGTTCATCTCATTTATAATACTAGCTTGAAGATAAAAAGGATAAGACAACTGATTTCTTGTATAAAATCACCCCGATAAATTGTTGGAAAAAGAAAAATGTTAACGATGTTTACTACACAATTCTTGATGGTAACCTTAGGCAAGTAAGAGCTCTGACAAAAAGGGATTAGATTCATTATAAAACAAAGCTGACAAGTCTATTGGGCCTCTAAACCTTTCACAAAGGCAGAATAATACCAGACAGTAATTAGCAGGACTAATATGCAGGTTCAAGATGGTTAAACATGTCAGCTTTGAAGCAAGTTAAAATCTGTCACCCAAAGCAGCTTCAAAACATTAACATTGCAAGTAAACTGAGCAACTAGTTGTTGAAAGGAAAATATCTACCAATTATTTGGTAATGCAAAAGAAAAGCTAAAATGCAGTTCCAAAAGTGATAGGAAGCATGCTATAGGCAGTCTACATTTTTGAAACGGATGGAACCTTCTATCTTTCCAGGTAAGCAGCAAAAATAGGGCGTGGGCATCTAAAGCAAGATAAAGACCTGCTCTACGAATTTCAAAAAAGACCTGCTCTACAGCTCAAGAGATCTATTTGCTTTCATAAGCACATGACATAAAAAGAAAGGGCAATGCACATCAACTTCTTGCAAAGGTTCTGCTTTTTGTTATACTACTTAAAAATATATGCTAACATCCTTTGAATCATGGAATATGATGTAGAAACAAATGAAAGAATTCAGAACTACTAACAATAAGTTCATTAAACATAAATCATAAAACTCAATTATTCTAAACTGGAATATTTGGTACTTTCATTAGCAAAAAGAGCTTTTTATCACATTTTGGAATAGTTTCACCTGATGCAACTTGTGCTGGGTACAGTACCCTGGTTTGTTTTGTCAAAGATTCTCATTTATTTTCTATTTCAACTATACAGTCAATTCATTGTTTATGTTTTAGCATGAAATACATTATGTAGGCCACACATATGTGCTTGACATTATCTACAATTTGGCATCAATTCTGTAAACTATTATGTCTGGCACAGCTATTTAAAGGTGTTGCTTTTTTCAACTGCACATAACCAGCTAATTATGTAGACCGTAAGAATTTAAATTTGTTCTCTTAAGAACTCTAGTAATCAGTTTCTTAAACAGAAATTAATGCAAAACAAGTCCATGAAACCTCTTGGAACAATTGCACAGATAAAACCAGAAGAGCAAAGACCAGGTTACCATAATAGTCTATACACATGGAAAGCATGAAAATTCAATGAATTACTCCAAAATACAGGAAGTAATCCCAAGGGTTTTCATCAGTGAAACAATTCTGTAGAGCAAGAAAATTCTGGGTTATAAATTAAAAGCAGAGAGGGCAATTTCTGATATTCACCAGTACTAAGAATCAGAACAATTAAAAATCAAGTAACTAAAAACAAAACAATCTAATGGACCTTCACAAAAAAATTGTTGGAAACATCAGAATCAGGACTGCGACCTTGCGTATTTCAATGAGCTCAATTAGTAAGCTACCAACCAGGACACTGATCGGAGCCTTTGCCAACGACACGCCCACCCTCCGGTTCTCCTTCTTCGAGTTCTCCCTTGTTAGAGTGGAACTCCCTCCTGCAGTTCTTGAGGATCTTCTTCAGCTTCTTCAATCCTACTACCGGCAGGTCTCTATCCCTCTTTCCCCTCATGTACTCCTCGTACCTCTTGCAGAACTTCATCCTCTCCCCTCTCCGCCCCTCGAATGGGAATAGCCGATAACAAAAAGGCAAAATAGGAGGAAAATTCCCACTCCTATCCCATAAAGTATGAGCTTTTAAAACTCTGCTGGAATCCCACAAATTGAACCAATGCAGAAAGAGAGAGAAACTTCAATACTTTCCGATGAAAATCTTCGTAGATGCTTAAGGCTGCGCGGATTGTAAGCTAATCTGAGAGAGAGAGAGAGAGAGAGAAGCTCTCTAGCTTCGGACAAGAAGAACCTGGAGCTTCCGTTGTCCCGAATCACAGCTGCCCGCCTTGAGGGCAATTTCGCCATTAAAATAAAAAGAAAACTTCGACGGCTTCCATAATTCCATTATGTTTTTAATATAGAAATTTAAAATGAAGATTTTACATACAGAATATAAAATTTAAAAAAATTACATATTTTTAAATAATTTTACAAATAAAAATAAAAATCACGCTGCATTTTAAATTTTAATGTAACGCCTGTAACCGAAAAGGGTGAGAAATAATCGTCAAGTGATATTCTAAGAAAAAGAAATATGCAGCTTCTGGCAGGCTTCTAGGCTAAATAATGAGTGATGAAAGGGGCGCAGGAATAAATCGCCTCACATCAGAAAAAAAAGATAGATCTTGAGCTATGTAAATAAATAACGTAATTTTAAATAGTAAAAGCGCTTACAACTTTTCTAAAATCAAAGCGAACAATACTTCTACATTGAGATCACGAAATATTATATTTAAACCATAAAATTATAATCTAAAATTCAAATCATAAATTATATTCCTTAAATTACTTTAATAATAAAAAGCTTATTGCTAAACTCTAAATTCTAAAAACAAAAATTTAAGTTTTTATTGATTAACCATATATAATTCATTTTAAACTTAAATTAATGAGACTAAAGCTTCTATTATCATGAATGCATTTGGTATTCTTATACAATTTTATAATATAAAATTAAATCTATAAATTCATTGTATTTCTATATGATTCCATCAATAGCTTTATATTTTATAATCTAATATAATTTGTAAAATATGATCATTTTGGCATTTTTTTATTCTTTATTTGATCACTTTTGTGGTATTAAAACACAGCTTTATATTCACCCAAGCTTTCTTGGCTGCCTTCTCAAATCAATATTTCCACCATTTTGTTGCAAGTTTCTTGACTTTCTTCAAGGCATCCATTCTCACTTTCAACAGCTCATTTTATGTAGTTTGTTCCTTCGCTGGTAGTGCTATTAATAGTAAGTGAAGATCGAAGATTGATTGAAGATTAAATATAATTTTTAATCGAATTTTGATTGACTCAACTAAGAAAAAATGACTAATAAGTCTAGCTTTTTTATTTTGATTGATCAAATCTTTAGCTGGTATAAGATCAGATAAAGTTTGTCCAGAATTTGATTGGTTGAAATTCTAAGTTATGGCATAGTCGATGGCAATTTAAAGGTGTTACTTTCTTGCTGTGACCCTTATCTTGCTATCAAAAAAAAATCTGTTTCTTATTTTGGTTGCGAGATCAAAACTGATAAGAGTTTAAGGTAGAAAAATTGTTGTATTCAGCGAGTGAACTGCATCGATGTTTCGCTCGCTAATCATGTTACACCATAAGAGGTGAGAGGGTCTCCACTGCACAAAAAATATTGTAAGCAACATTAAGTCACCAGTAGAAGATGAGACTGTACGATCTCTGTAATGGACTGTTAGGTCATAAGAAATCAGACAGTCTGATAGAAAATAGGATAGTTTGATTAGCCTGACTAGACGGTCCGTTCTAGAGAGCCAAAGAAAGTATTAGGTAAGTATGGCTCCAAAAAAAGTATATATAGCTCAAGGTCGAGTAAATATTAATCAGAAAGAAGTTGATAGATGTGATGCCCGCCTAATCTTAAGCTATATTTACTTTTATAGACGAATACTTATCTGAATACTTATTTTTCTAATAGTATATATAATTGTCCAGTAGACTTGACCAAATAATCTGTTGTCTACCAAATCTTCTTGTCAAGCTTACCAGATAATTCATCCAATCTTAATGCTATTCATAGTGTTTTGTGTGAGGCGGGGCTTACTTGTTTGTGTGGTTATGCATCATTCCTGGGCAAATGACCGACTCTTTTCACCCATTTGATGCAATAATTTCTCTTTAAAATGACCATGGTTTCATCAGTTCTTATGACTTGCTTCGAATCCCTCTTGATCTCCATCATCCATTTAATTGTGACATAACTTTGTGCATTTTACTATTTGCATATAGTGGTAGCATAATATGACTAGAGCTATGAACTTGACCCAAGAATTTTTTATATGGTCCAGGGGTGGCAAAATGGGTCGGCGGGGCGAGTTCGGGTCGAATCCGAATCTAACCCAACCCCAATAGCCTCAACCCGAACCCAACCTATTTATTAAATGGGTCAAAATCCATGACCCAAACTCAACCCATTTAATAAATGGGTCTGATTGGCGGGTTGACCCGACCAGATTATGCCCAACCCGAACCCGACCCATTTAATAAATTAGTCAAAATTCATGTACCTAAAATTTGTGGGTCGGGTTCGGATTTACGGGTCGGGTCATCTATTGTCGCCCCTAGATATGGATCAAAAATTTCGACTTATTTATTAAATGGGTCACATGCAAGTTAGTCATAATTGGTCAAGTTTGAATTACCCATTTATCAACAATTGTTATATAAACAATTGAGTTGGTGGATTGACCTAACTCATTTATTAATTGAGTCCAATTTGAGTCATTGATATTAACTCATTTCATAAATGGGTTGGGTTGGATTCGAGTTTGGGTTGAATCAAACATGCCAAACTTATTTTGGCACCCATATTTGAGTCTATAACATGGAAAGGTTTTTTAATAAGAAATTAAATAATGTTGCATAGTCCCAACAATTAACCCCTTATTAAAGTTCTAGATAAGGCATATAATAATGAGAGGATCATTTATGACCGATTTGATAGTAAATTCGGCTTCAAAATAAATAGAAACGATTCAAAGTTTGAAGTGATTTCAGTTAAGTGAAGTGGATTCAAACTTAAATTCTATTTGAATAAAAAATATTTTAAAATTAATTTTGAATCTACTTTAATTTACTTCTGCTTGGATGAATATTAATTTAAAATTTTGGAATCTCCTGAAACCACGTTTTCGATGGTTTTAGCTTCGTGGCCACGAAGTCGCTTCACACTGGTGAAACAGATTCGGTTTCATTTGACGGATTAAATCTGTTTGATATCTGAATATATTTCAAACTGTTTAAAATCGGATGAAACGGACTATCAAATATAACCTGGCCATATACGATTTAGGGATCACCGGCTGCATAAAGGCCCACTTTAAGCCAGCATTTGGGCCCAAGTAAATTAGGCCCAATTAAATATAGTTCTATTACAATATGCTATTAATTAGATTGTTATTATTATTATTATTTTGATAGAAATTAGAGAGCTAATATTAGTTTTGGATTTTAAAAATAATAAATTACATCTAAGTCACTGGTCTTATGATATAATATTTCATAAATTTATAGTTTTAAATTTTAAATATCTATGTGACAATCTACAGTGAAAAGAGGCAGCAATAATCGAAGAGCAGTATCCCAAGAGGCGAGAACTACCGGAACCACAAAAAACGGTTCCTAGCACAATTTTTTCATTAGCTGCAGCAGAATAAAAAAAATTATATTAAAAAACTGAAATCATCTTTAGGCTCTGTTTGGTAATAAGAAAAAAAAAAGAAGATTTGGTTGAAATTTTTAGTGATTTTTGAAAAATGTGTATGATGTGAAATAAAATAAATTGATTATATTAAAAATTGTGTATGATGTGAAATAAAGTTTGATTGATTTATTGAGAATTGTGTTGGATGTGAAATAAAGTGATTGTTTAATGTTAGAATTTGTGTGAGATGAGATATAAAATAATTTTTTAAATTTTTTTAAAATAAATTTAAGATTTTGGCCATGGGTAATTTTAGCCATAATTTTTAGTCTATTGCCAAACAGAGCCTTAAAGTTAAAACAATCTACCACATGGTTTAGAATATTGTGCCCAAAATAAATAAGGTAATAAACAATGATATTTCAAAATAAAATCCTATTATTATATCTTTGTATTTGCATACATATATATATTTTTTAAATATGTGAATTATACATATTAAATAAAAAATATGCTCTATTTACTATGGTTTGATTTGTTTATAAGTTGCAAATATTTCAAACATTTCATGTCGGATATATATCTTATAAACTAAAGATAAATTAATTACCTTAAAAAAAAAGAAGAAGAAAAGTAATTATCAGTAGAATAATCTGTGAGACAATATTAAACAACAGACCATTCAATGTTTGATTATAAATATGTTGATGCAAAAAATGCACCATCACAGAGAGAAATGAGACGACAATTTTTACATGAAAATCCAAATATCCGGGGGAAAAACCACGACGCCGTTCAGGCGATTTGAATCTACTAATTGAATCTCCTCCTACAAAGCTTGATCTCTAAATGAAGACTGAATGAGTACAAGAGGGATAGAGAAAGAGAAAGGAAGGGTCCTTAGAGAGACCAATCCCCCCCTTATTTATAGCTTAGAGAAGAAAGAACAAATTAGGTTTAATCTGTCACATCTGACACCTACTCCTGCAAAGGACGATTAGGGAGTGAGCTCCCATGCTGTCTTAAATGCTGAGTTGACACAGTAGTACGGAGGATACGATCTTGTGATATCTCTTTGAGCTGCTATTCAGCAAGAGGCTGCTGTTGAGCAGCTGTTCGGCAAGGGGTGTTGGAGAAAGTTAATTCTAACAAAATACAATTAATGACATTTATAAATAATTTTTTATAAAATTATAAATTTATTTTAATATTATAATATTAAAATTACATTACATGCATGCATGCATGATATAATACTGCGATAATAATAAACCTAGCAACACAATCCATTATTCCATTAGCACGCACCATGCATTCAATAAGATAATCAGAAACTAAAATGGAAGGAAGAGCGTCGATGCGGCAAACGTAAGGAAGGCGTTGACGGCAGCACTGCATCGATATCGGACCGCGGCGCCATTAAAGGTGCACGCACATCTCTCGTACCAACAATCGCCGCCGTCAAAGCCGTGATTTGTGCACACCCCAACGCAGGAGTCGAGATCACAGGGGTCTCCCCAGTGGCGAGCAGAGCCCGCCAGATGGCACGTGCATCGATCGTGCCAGCAACTTCCTCCCATAAAAACATTGGCGTTGCACACGCCTGCGCAGTCCGGATCATCGCATGGAATATCAGACTGTAACAACACACGTGTCATGTTTTCATTCTCCAGCCACGCTGCCTCTGCATCCACACAATTAAAACGAGTAAAATACGACAATACAAATATTTAATAATACGATTATCATATATATATATATATATATGTAAGTGTGCGTATAATACATATTTAAAATATAACTTAATAGTTATACATCATATTGCTATAAATTTAAAAAAAATAGTTTTTAAATTTATTCAAAACAAAAAATAAAAAGCGTTCTTCAACAACTACTAAATTAAATTTAAAATAATATCATTACAAATCATTTAAATGCGATGAGAGTTTAAACATATTATTAATATTTTTTTCTTATTAGAAATATTGAGAAAGTATCAAATTTTTAAAAAATAAAATTAATACAACAGATGACGTTTCGAATGTGTTTAAATTTCACAAAGTATTGATATTTCATAGAGTACATAATTAACTGTAACTTAATTTGTGGGGACTGTTTTACAATTTAATATGCAAAAAGTAATAATAAAATTAAGGAGAATATTGGTCTCTTGTAATAGTAAACTTAATTCGAGTTGGGCATTTATCAAAAAATACTCTATAAATGGGTCGGGTCGACCCGCCAACCCGACCCATCTATTAATCGGATCGAGTTCGGATCATGAATTTTGATCCATTTAATAAATGGGCCGAGTTCAAGTCCAAAGTTCGGGTTCGACCCGAACCCGACCCACCGACCCATTTTGTCACCCCTGCGAGTATGGGCCTGTAGATTTGGTTTGGATCTAGGCCTGTGCATTCGATTTAATTGGCTGGCTTGGTGGCCAAACAAAAAAAAGATTGAGTTCAGTTTTAGATTTAATAAAATCAAACCAATCAAATTAGATAATAAACCAAACAAAACCAACCAAATAAATATCGGTTCGGTTTGGTTCGGTTCGGTTAAAACCATATTTTTTATCTCAAAAAATTTCTTAATCTTCTTATAATGATATTCAATATTGAAATATTAATATGATCTATATAATAGCTTTAATATAAGAGTAATTTAACACAATAAGTAATTTAACATAATAACTCAATTGCACCACCAAAATAAACTAACAAAAAATTTAAAAGAATTCAAAAGCAATTGGCCACATCATTATATCAATATCACAATATAATTAAAATTAAATAACAAAAATTTATCTATTTATCAAAAATGATGAATATTTTTTTTAATTTTTAGATAGTCTCCGTTGTAAGAATTCATCCTAATTATCACTCCTGAAAAAAAATACACTAAATAATTAGTATAAAAAAAATTATAAAAACTTATAAATATACATATATACTATCACTTCAATAGATTCAACGTCAATACTATAAAACTACTATAATATAACTGAACTGACCCAACCTTAAAATCATATTTATATATGTGTTATTTAATAATTGATTAATTTGGTCGGTTTGATTTCCAAACATGTGAAAATCGAACCCAAACCAATTAATCAAAATACTCAAAATATCAAACCGTTAGATTTTAAACCAAACCAAACTGCTAAATTTAAACAGTCTAGTTCGATTTTTCAATTTAAATCATAGTTTGCACACCCCTATTTGGATCATTGAGTATGATGCAAAATTTGGAATCAAAATAGAATCAACAAATCTTAGAAGCCAATTTGATTTGATCTCGATTCAATTTTCTGTACTTTGAATATTTTTGTTCATTCCTATCTCTTCCTAACACAAATTAGTTGAGAATGTTACATATAAGTTTTAAACATAAAAGTCGTATATTAACGCCTTTAAACAAAAGTAATTTTTTTTTTTCTAAAATTTCTGATTACGATTGAGAATTACAGTGATCCAGCTTAAAACTCAAGACCTCCTAGTACCCGAGCATATAGTATACATATTCTTAACATAATTATGCAAAAAATTATCGAAATCGAAACTATTGAGACTGCTGAAACCAGATAAAAGAAAACAGAACGAGTTACTCACCTATGGAAGGGAGAATCATAAAAATGAGAAATTGAGCTGTGAGAATTCTTTTGGAGAAACCCATTGCTTGATGAAGCCCATGGACCAATTAATTGCCATTATATAGAATTTTATAAGGACAAGTGTTTGAATTAATCAACTCATATAGTGCTCACATAATTAATTAGAAAAAATAAATTTAATATACAAACATAATTTTATTTTTTTTATTGAGATTTATATAACCATTAATTATCCTGCAAATAATATATGCATTTTGAATCATTGAAGATAAATATTAGATCTGTCATATAAATAGATTTTTAATAATTATAAATATAAAGATTGAAAAATATAAATTTTAAGAGGTGATATATGCAATTATCCCTTAAATATCCGGAGATCTAAAAAAAAATAGTTCCACCACATTAGACCGATTAAACAATTTAATTAGACCGAAGAACTTCACGAGTATGTAAAGTTAACAAGTGCTTAGTAACTTTTTATACTCTCTAAACTCAATTGATTTTGATTATTTGTGTAAAATAATAGCTAAGTTTATTATATTTTTATAATTTAATTAATAGTGTATTAAACAATGATTGAAGTATTAGTTATTGCTTTAAATTTTTTTTTTATTCATTGTCCTAATTATACATTAACTTCTTAAAAGTTATTTGTAAATTTAAAAATTTCAAAATATCATTGATATAATTAACCGATCAACCGTCGTTCGTTCAAGCCATTAGACTATGAACAGATCACTTGACCAATTCGACCTTTGGTTTAGTTCGGAGAACCTTAATATTTTGATCTTTTACTCACAAAAAAACTCATTAAACTATGAATCAAAATCTTTTAAAGTGAACCTATTGGCAAAATGGAAGACTTAAATAAGGGCAAAATTGGAATATAATATAAGATTTTATTTTTGATAAAATATATAATATGAGATTTGACTTGGCCTGAGCCACAACCAGGGATAAACATTAATTTAAATAATATACCCAATGCAAGAGTTAGAACCAATGATTTTCACAAATTAGAAAAAACAATAAATTATGATTTTTAAATACAGGATATAAAATTTATACGAAATTACGTATTTCACCATCAATTCCTAAATATTACCACTATCACACCATATTCATTTAAATTTTACGCATTTCACATATTTCACACTATATTCTTTGACGGTGAACTTCACATTTTTAAATTGGCCTTGATCTTAACTATATTATTAATATATTAATTAAATACTATAAATAAATTAATTTATATAAATAACATTTTAAATATTTATGAATTTATGTATTTTAATTTATTTATCCTATTTAAAATTTCCAATTAAGATGCCGAATTTAAATCCACGTGACTATAATTTTTAATTGAAGTAAGAAAATTAATATGTTTACAGTAAAAAATAAAAAATATATATTAGAATTTAAATATTAATGAATTTATGTATTTTAATTTATATATAATATTATAAAGTATATAAAATATGTGAAATATGTGAAATTCGTAAAATTTAAATAAATATGGTGTGATAGTGATAATATTTACGAATTGATGGTGAAATACGTATTTTCGTGTAAATTTCATGTCATGTATGTAAAAACCCCAAATTATAATTACAAATTAAGAGTGAAACAAAGAAATTTTAACTATTGATTTAAGTGCATGCATGGATCAATTTGATTAGGATGAGGATTTCACATTACAACTGTGGAATTGTGTTTTCATCGACAAAGATCCAACTAGCGACGTGAAACATTCGAGTTCGAGTTAAGCTGGGAACGATTCAAGTTCAGTTTATTGATTTATAGATTAATTTGAACTGGCTTGACTTAGCTAGCCTGTTAGACTTCGAGCTGACTGGAACCTTAATCGGGATTGGCCAAATCCCCAAATATAATCAGAATTATTTTGAGTAAAAATTAGGCAATCATTGCTTGGTTTTGAATATAAGTTAATCATATTCAACAACTTATGCATATAACACATATAATAGATGACTCGATCTTAGCTTTTGTTAATGATATTCAAAGGGAACATCGTTGTCGGTTGAATTTGTAAATTCTTATCGACGATTCTTGTTTTTGAGGATGTTTACTTTAGAGTATGTATCTTATAGTTTGCTTATTTTGTGTACGATTGAGATAATTAAGATTACAATTTTGCTTATTATGTGTACGATTAAGATTACAATTAACAAGAAATAAACAAAAAAAAAAGCTTGCAATGAACAACTTACCGAGGATTCAATAAGTGTGTTTAGGAATTTGAACTCACTCAATAATCGACTTGACCTGAGTTTTCATCATTTGTAGAATTCTATTGAAAGTCTTTCCCTGCGACTAATAGGTCCTTATGATTAATCTTTAATTATATTTTAATTTATAAATTTTAAAAACTTATTAATAAGTCTTTATAGTTAATTTCTAACTACATTATAATACTTTTCAATATGAGATAATTCATTTATATTCTTCTCTTATCAACCTAAAAACCTGCTAAAAACTGCACTTTATTTTAGTTATTTCTTCCTCTTGGGACATCATCCGACGATCACTCTATACCCTCTTTGACCACGAGCATCACAGGTCGACCAACTTCTATTTAGTTCATCCTCGAACCACATTATACTGCATTAGGTCAGAGACATCTAATAAAATTGGAATTATATAGAGAAGATTAGCATGACCTCTGCACAATGATGACACACACAAATTAAGAAATAGTCCAAATTTTTTCCTGTGACGCCCATGACCAAAAAAAACAGGGAGTGATCACCAGGTAATGTCTCAAAAGAAAAAAATTATTGGAGCAAAGTACAGCTTCTAGGCTAATAAATAGGAATGAGATGGGCATAGAAATGAATTAACTCATATTAAAAAGATGAGGAATTCTTAAACTATATTAGTAGATAATATGATCTCAAATGGTAGAGGCATCTTTAGGGGAAAAATCGTGAGACTAATAATAGAAAATTTTATAATTAAGCGTGCCTGGGCTGGAGTAATGTTGGGATAACTAATGTCTCATAAAACATTCAAGTTACGCAGTTCCTAAAAACCAAAGCAGAAAATACCTTTATATTTGAATTATAAAATGTTATAATATGATATAAGAGTGTTACTCCTACAGTATGATGTAGTTCGAGGACAAATCAAGCAGAAGTTGGTGGGACTGTGACGTCCACGATAGAAAAGAGCAGTGAGCGATAGCGAGGTGATGTTCAAAGAGAAGAAAATTACTTGAGTAAAGTGTGACTTTTAGTAGGCTTCTGAGCTGATAAATTATAAAGAGAAGTGAACAAGAATAAATTAAGTCACATCCGATAATCTTGAGTTATATTAGTAAATAACAGATCCAAAATAATAGATTTTCCTTTAAGGGAAAAATTATGAAGCTAATAATAAAAATTTTCGTAGTTAAAATACATTTAAACGAGAGTAATATAAAGATAAGTAACCTCTTATGAAATACTCAAATTACTCGGCTCTCAAAAATTAAAACAGATAATATTTTTACATTTAAATCACGAAATATTACAATAATTTAAAACCTTGCTTATTTTTTGCAAAATCGAGTTGTTTATTTGCAAAATTATTTTTGATTATAGTAAAGAATAATTATTAATTGATGCTTTTATTTTAAACTCATAAAAAATTAAATAAAATTACCTTGATTTTAAAATATATGCAAAATGTGAAATAAAATATATTGTAATATTAAAATTTATGTATTATAAAATTAATTTTAATCTAAAATAAAGTTAACTTAGGTAGACAAACAACAATATAAATGATAAACATAAAAAAAGATATCAAAATCTATTGCTGCTATTATTATTAGACAGTAAAAGCATTACAGTTAACCAGTAATAAAAGTCTTCCCTCAAATATGAATATATATATATTGTTGTGAGATAAATATCAAGGCATCAAAATTCTAGACTGCACTAGCATATTAATATCATTATTTAATAAAAAGAGCAAATTACATCCAGGTCCCTGAGTTTAAGGATTATTATCACACAAGTCCACGTTTTTTTAAATTATAACATCGGGTCCCTAAATTTTCAAAAATTATCATCTAAGTCCTTTTTAATTTTTTTATTATTAAAAAATATTAAAATTACCATTATACCCTTACCCTCCCTCTCTCCACAAGATCCGGCAGCCGCGCCGTCACCGCGCCGCCCCATGCCGCCTCCGGCAGCCTCGCACGGTCGCACGACCGCACGACCCCGCCGGCGGCCGCGCTGCCGGATCTGGTGGAGAGAGGGATGGTAAGAGTATAATGGTAATTTTAATATTTTTTAATAATAAAAAAATAAAAAAGGACCCAGATGATAATTTTTGAAAACCTAAGAACCCCGATGTTATAATTTAAAAAACGTGAACCTATGTAATAATAACCCTTAAACTCAGAGACCTAGTGTAATTTGCCCTAATAAAAATATCACAACTCATAATAATTGTTTATAGATATTCCCAACAATCTCTTTTCATGTAGGAATTTGTTCACTTTAGTTTTTTCTTATTAATAATTTAAACCATCAAATGCATAGACAATCACCTAAAAATATAGTAAAAATTATTTGCTCCTAAATTTATTCTTCAGCCATACTTGAATACAATGTGAGAGCACAACCAGTACGAACTACTTATCCCAACTAAACTACTTCATTGTGCAACATAATCTTCGGTGATTATCTTCTTTGTGTGAATTCTCAATTCTAAGACCCTGTTTGGCAATGAACACAAAATCATGGCTAAAATTACTCAAGACCAAAATCTTAAATTTATTTTAAAAAAATATTAAAAAATTATTTTATATCTCATCTCACACAAATTTCAATATTAAACAATCACTTTATTTCACATCCAACACAATTCTCAATAAATCAATCAACTTTATTTCACATCATACACAATTTTTAATATAACTAACTTACTTTATTTCACAACATACACATTTTTCAAAAATCACTAAAAATTTCAATCAAATTTTCTTTTTTTCTTATTACCAAACAGAGCCTTTAAGTAAATTTTGTTGAAACCATCAATATGAGAATTTGTATCAAACACCATCTTTTCCCATCTCGTTTTCGCATCGAGAGTCATAATCAAGGCTTGGAGGAAGTTTTTGGGGCTTCGGTTTGCTTCTTTTCTTATTGATTTTGATAGAATGAAATCTTTCAATTCCTGTCTATAGAATTGCCCCATTCTCTCTTTCACATAATTACACGATATCAATACCCATTTTCCTTCACCCAATTACACGATATGAGATGTTTGCAGTATGTGCAACAGTAACTAAGGAGTTACACTGCAATCACCAGAACCAAATATATATGGTGGTGTCATCGAAGGATATGTCGTAACATGTATGAAATTAATTGTGGTGAAATTGAAAGGCATCCCATTGATGGAGGAGCCATTGCAGAACACGTATTAAATTTCGCGAGTCGAATAGCATGAAAGAGTTGAGTAGGCCATCATGCTCAAGGATGATCTATTATTGATCATTCTAATTGACCTTCCCATGACTAATAAGAAGAGTTTTGTGCTAAGAGATTGGTGGATGAGTTGGAGCTCAAACATCTCTCACCAACGATGCTTGTTGATTCGTAAATACGTTGGGATTGCAAACTGACGGTACATTTTCTTAGATAAAATGTGTATTCCATTTCATTTTTGTTCATTATGAAATAATTATTTTCATATTTACTTTAGTGGAAGAGCTATTTCATAAAAAAATTTATTCCACATGTCATGAAATAAGTATTCATTCCCCTGTTCTAGGAATAGCTATTTCTTGACTATTCATTGTGTGCTAAAAATATTATTTCAAAATTATTCTTATTCATGTACATATACGTATATATATACTCATATGAGCTACACTCATCTAATGATTTGTATAATATCAAATTTAATAATAATAAATAATATAAAATTTTATTAATTTATATTCATGAATATTTTTTTCTATTTATTTCTTATTTCATATTTTATTTTATTTAAGTAAACTAAGGAAGTGTCATTTCATTCTTTTTAGAATGATAATTTCATTTCTACGAAATGATAATTTTATTTCAATCTTATTTCATTCCACTGAAATAAATGTACTGTAAATGTTTGTTAGAAGGAGAATCCTCTATTATGAAGATTAATGATAGGACAATGGCGTGTAGAATTATGAAGACAATTATTTGGACCAAATATGAGATCTTTAAATTATTGAAACCAATTTGCAACGCCTTTCCAATCTCTTGGGCCGAAATTAAATTTATCCTATGATTAAATATATTCATTGTAAATTAATAATAAACTTGTATTAAGATGTAATATACTCATTGTAGAGTGAAATAAAGTTAATTAGTTTATTAAGAAAGACGTATTACACGCAATATGCATACTATTTCAATAGTACGTTAGATATATTTTAATGAAACACATATTATATTCTTTCTCAAATTTATTTCTCACTATACTCATGTATTTTGTTGTTTTTTATCTTACATGTACGTATGCATATTTCTTTGTTAGATACTTATACTTGAAATCTACGCGACAATCATTCATTAATAAATATATAGAATTTGAAATAAAGTAATTATATAATAATATTAGAGATTTTATAAATCTAGAGGTGACAATTTTATGTAAAAATACAAACTCAGAAATCATATTTTACTCGAATCAACATTAGCCTGATTTTCCTCTTACTCAAAATTAGTTTGCTCGAAAAAAATTCAATTCAACTCGAAATTGACTCATATGTGCATAAGCATACATATTTATAATTTTTTAAAATATAATTAAGAAATTTTATGTATATAAATACGTATAATGACTTACGTAAAAAAATGAGATTATAAATATTTATAATATTTAGAATGAATTTTTGTTATTGTATTCTCATATAACTAATATATATAATAAATATTTTTATACAAAAATATGCTTTATAATTTGGCTCGATTAAATTCAAAAATTAATTTAAAATCGAGAAAATTTTAGAAGCCGCAAATCGAATTTGACTCGAAACTGAAAAATTTAATTTTGAGATTAGCCTTACTCAATTGAAATTAACTTAAAGCCACACTTAACTACACTAAAATGTAAAATATTTTTTAATTATTTTTTAAATAAAATAAAATTTTATTTTAAAAAATATTTGATTTAATGTTATTTTGATATTATGTTATATTATTTAGAAAAAATAATTATTTAATTTAATATTTTTAATTTTTTTATACTAATTATTCAATAAAGAGGAAGGTAAGGCGTACTATAAAAATACGAGAGAGAGAGAGAGAGAGAGTAGTTAGTTAGTTACCTCATTGGAGTACGAATGGGTGCAAGGGGACCATGCCAGGACCTGTCCCCATTTCGGCGGCGCTTACCGGCGGAGAACGACGAGCTTTCTACCTCCGGCTGGTTGACGCCGCATCGTCCCTCTTCCACCTCCGTCAAATCCTCGGCCACGCCATTGCTTCCGGCCACCACCCTGACCTCCCCACAACTACCAAGCTCATCCACCGCCATTCTGAGCTCGTTCCATCCCCATCCTCTTCTCGCTCCGCTTTCCCGCTTACCCTTTTCTCCTCTCATGCACAACCTGATCTCTTTCTGCTCAACGTTTTCCTTCGCTGCCTGCCACCAAACTCTGCTCTCTCGCTCTTCTCCTCCATTCCCCGACGTCACCCCCGTCTCCGCCCCGACAGCTTCACGTTGTCCTTCTCCCTCTCCGCCGCAGCGTCCTTGTCTTCTCCTACCGCTGGCCTCGCTCTTCACGCCCGCATTATTGTCGACGGCCTCTCGGCCGACCGCTTCATCGGCTCCGCACTCACCGATTTCTACTTCAAGTTTTCACAGAGCTCGCACGCCGAGAAGGCGTTCGATCAAATTCTCAAACCAGACACTGTTTCGTGGAATACCGTCATTTCTGGGCTCGTTCGAAACTGCTCTTTTCTGAGAGCCGTAAGGGCTTTCGTCCGCATGATAACACTTGGAAATCGCGTTGATTCAACCACAATAGCTGTGGTCCTGCCGGCTACCGCGGAGCTCCAAGATCTCGTTTTTGGGCAGACTGTGCATTGCCTAGGGGTGAAATCGGGATTGGAAGCTCAACTTCATGTAGCCACTGGACTCATCTCCTTCTACTCCAAGTGTGGCGATATCCCCGCTGCAGAGATCCTGTTCGAGGAGATCAACCATGCGGATCTTATTCACTGGAATGCCATGATTTCAGGCTACACGTTCACCGGTTGCATCATGTCATCTATTTCCTTGTTCAGATATTTGCTGTTTTCAGGTTTGCGCCCAAATTCCAGCACCATTGTAGCTCTGATCCCTGTAAAAACTCCATTTGGCCGTGAATTTCTCTGCAAATCCATACATGGGTTTGTCATAAGGGCCAGGCTCGATTTGAATTCCTTGGTTTCCACTGCTCTCACGACTGCTTACAGCAGGCTGAATGACATGGAATCTGCGAGGAAGGTGTTCGATGAAATGCCGGAGAAGACCATGGCATCATGGAATGCCACGATATCAGGATACGCGCAGAATGGATTAACAGAGCACGCAGTCTCCCTCTTCCATGACATGCAATCGCGCATGCTGAAGCCTAGTCCTGTGACAGCTGCGAGCATTTTGTCTGCCTGCGCGCAGCTTGGAGCTCTGGCGTTGGGCAAATGGGTTCACCGGATTATCACCGAGGAGGATGTCGAGCTTAACGTATACGTTTCCACTTCACTGATCGACATGTATGCAAAATGCGGCAACATATTGGAGGCGCAGAAGATATTTGATGGAATGCCCGAGAAGAACGTAGTGTGCTGGAATGCTATGATATCTGGCTGCGCCGTCCACGGCTATGGCCGCGAAGCTTTGAGGCTTTTTAGGGAGATGTCTGTTCAGATTCCTCCAACCGCCACGACGTTTCTCTCAGTCCTGCATGCGTGCAGCCATGGCGGATTGGTCAGAGAGGGGCAGGAGATATTCCGGTCCATGTTTTGGGATTACGGAATACAGCCGCTGGCCGAGCACCATGCCTGCATGGTAGACCTCTTGGGCCGAGCCGGGCAGCTAGAAGAAGCCATGGAGTTCATAAAAACAGCTCCTGCTGATGCGAGCAAGGGTGTCTGGGGTGCTTTTCTGGGTGCTTGCAGGATTCATAAGGAGGCAACTCTCGCCAAATTGGCCTCAGAAAAGCTGTTTGAGCTCGAACCCAAGAACCCGGGATACTATGTTCTCCTCTCCAACATTTACTCGGCCAGCCGGAACTTCTCGGAAGCAGCAGCAATTAGAGAGGTAGCCAACGCAAGGAAATTGGGGAAGATGCCGGGATGCGCTCTGATTGAGGTGGAGGATGTTCTGCATGTCTTCACTGCTGGTGACAGATCTCACCCTGAAACTTCAGCTATACACAGAATGTTGGATAGACTGCAGTGCCAGATGGTGGAAGCTGGGTATCAAGCAGAGACAGAGGCTGTTCTAGATGATGTAGAGGACAAGGAGAAGGAACACGTAGTTGAGATTCACAGCGACAAGCTTGCCATTGCCTTTTGGTCTTCTTGACACTGCCAATGCAGAGAAAGTGAGATTGCAATCATCAAGAATCTCTGAGGATGTGCTTGGACTCTTACAACTGGATCCAAGTTCATACATCTTGAAAATGTAGATTGTTGAAACAAAACATTCATCCAAGCTCAAAATTACTATTAAGGTCCCGTTTATTTGGAATTAATCAAATATATTACATCAAACATAAAAATTGCACAAAAACTCCTGATGTTAGAATGACGCTGTAAATAAATTCTATGTTTTGAAAAACATAAATTTGGGTCCCCGAGTTTGTGTTTGCGCTGTCATTTAATTCCTTAATTTAAATATTATTTTTTTGAATGGTCCAATTACACAATAATGATTAAATTTGACTGTTAGTTATATTTATATGGAACAAAATATTCTTATAATTTTCTCAAATGTTTTTAAAATAATATGAAGAATGAGTAAAAATCTAAAGGTAAAAATAGTAAAAAGTCAGCAAATTTCAGACGTGAGACTAAACGGCAGCACAAACACAAACTCAGAATCTAAATTTAAGCTTTTCAAAACATAGAACCTATTTGCAACACCATTCTAACCTTATGAGCCCCTGTGCAATTTACCCTAAAATTTAATATTAAAAATTAATTTTATTTCACATACTACACGTATTATTAAAATAATAATTAATTTATATCACATTCCTCGCATACCTCAATATAATAACTAATTTTATATCACATCCCTCACATATGTTAACATAATAATTATTTTTATTTCACATCAATCACAATTTTTAATTAAAAAAATTTATATTCAAATTTAATTTTAACCTTATTAAATTTAACTTTACAAACAAACAGGTCCTAAGTGATGATCCTACTTACAAGATCAGTACTTTAAAAAGATAAATAATATTGTTTATTGGCTACATTTATATTTTCTTAATTTACTAGCAGACATTAAAATTAGGTAATTTTGATCTGTTGGGCAGCTAAACTAACTTGTAAATTGCTAAATATAAATCGGAAATACAAATCACTCAAACGAACCCAAATAAAATCATAAATACAACCAGATACAAATTTTTTTGGCATATATTTACACATTTTATACATGATTTTAGGATAATTGAATTATAAATCACATTACACAATATACAAAAACTAAATAAATCATATCCAATACTAGACTAAACCAAATCATGCTAAACCAAAGATTTTTACATAACAAAACACTAGTTCATAAAAAATAATTATTTCATCTACATCGACTACACTTAACGTATGCCTACGAAGATATTCTTACAGTAATATCAGTGTACCCGTGCATGGCAATACTCCCAACAATCAAAGACGCCGCGACGCCGCCCTTCCAATTCCAAATAATACGGCATTTGATGCAGAGTCAACGTTACGCACCAATTAAACATGGAATAAGGAAAAAAAAAAGCATTAAAATGATGGCACAATAAATAAAGATATGTACATACAACTTAAACGAAAAGTGAAAGAAATTGAATAGGAGTGCAGCTCATATGATGATCATTGAGTCGTGATATTACATCCTACACAGATTGAAATTAAGCACCAACCAAAAATAAACTATCGACATGGAGTTATTAATCAAAAACAAATGGGAGTGAACTCATGCGAATGTTCTTCCCGCAACGAATTTGCAACGTCATGCCTCAGCCTTTCGCTAAGTCTACTATCTCCTATAAAATTATACTGCTCGGAATAATCATACGGATCTTCATGTAATTCAAAATTGTCGTCGGTCTCAACATCATCATCATCCTCATTCATCAAGATAAAATTATATAATATTGTGCAAATGATAGCAATTTTTACTTGTGTTCTAAATTTAAATTGCTTTATCTCTTTCAAAATTCTAAACTTTCATTTAAATATGTGAAATATATGCTTAGCTATATTTATGCACTGCACATTTTTTAGTTTAAATAGTTCCTCCTTGCACTTCCTAACATTGTATAATATGACAGTAATTGCTTAAGTGATAACAATAAGCTTTGTATTAAGCTATGAACTTATCAGTATTTTCATACCAAGAATCTATGAGGTAATATTTTCCTATCATAAAAAGAACCAAAAGATTAATGGAACATGAAAAATTTATAGTTTCTCATGTCTAGTATCTTTTACCAAGTGCATGGCTAAATTACTTTTTTCAAAGCTTCAGCGTGATAAATTGAACCATCTTATCAAATCCAATAGCCATCACGACGTTGTGTGCCATCATCAAGTCGCACCTAACCCATCCTGTAATAGGATCATTATTTTAATAGTGATGGTTAAAAAGTTATAGCAAGACCGCAATGAGATTATACCTTAAAAATGTCTGTAGTTGCTAAAGCAACACTTTCAGTTGGCACTTTTAAAAAATCTACTTGAGAAAACAACACATTAAGGACCACATTGAAATATCTACTAACTGTCTCCAATGAATGCCGTAAAAACTCTGCAACATCCCGAGCACTAGCGCTACGCATAAGAATGCAAAGACAGTCACTTGCTCAGCGACGGTAATATTTCGAGTGTCTTTTATGAGACCTTGAGATACCAAAAACATCTTTCAGTTGTATGAAAGTATTCGTCAACATATGAAAATTTGCACGGGCATGTCCGAGGTGGCCAACTAATAAATCTTGGATATATTCGTGACCTGAATAGATACGATTATGCATAAAGTGGCATATTCTATGTCCATCATGTAAAAACTCTTTGTTTAAAAAAACACCCTCTATCAGAGCATGACATTCATCATCAAAGTCATCATTTGCACTAGATGACATGTTTCGCTTCTCTATTTTTAAAATGTATACAATTAATTAATAAGACAAATGAGATATCCATGTTACAAAATGTGACGACCCTACTCGCCATCCTATTAAATTACACACATAGAGAGAAGAGAATTCGAAGAAGGGAGTGGAAGAAATAACAATTAAGTCAAAATAACAATTAACATAAAAAACTATCATGAATATCGCAAACCATACAATTTGAAACTAAGATAAACAACTAGAAAGATCAAATATTTCAGCTTAATTAAAGGTTCTAAGCATAAAATAAAAGGTCTCTCTAACATAGAAATAGTCTAATTCTTCTCCTGAACAGCTTTCTCCTCATTCTCATGATCTTGTGCACAAATACTTATCACATTAATGATAAGAGTTTGTTAGAACAGCTTCGTAGGTCTTGTACTAACAAAGCCTTTACAATAAAAGAATTCAAAGATAATAATGATATAAATATGTTAATAGGATAATACAATATAGTTATTAACTATATTATAGCAATAATATGTACAACAATTAAATGAAGGGATGAAGTATGAATAGCATAGCATGTACGATATAAGCATGCAAGGGAACAAATAAAAATGCAAGTAACGTGAAATTCTCATTTATTTTTATTTATTGTTATTTATTTTTATTCATTTTTAATATTTGAGCCCGTGATTTCTCGTACTATGCCTTAACTGTTTTTTACACTTTTAGGGATCACCCCTTATGAATAACCTCTTTAGGCATATCCAATAGAATTCGTCGCACCAAATATCATATGAGGAATTATAGTAGATATATATCCAAAGCAAACACATATTTGCATTGGGGATCGTCAACCCCTCCATGACAGTTGGAAACTGCCAATGAACATCGTCGCACCAAATATCATATTATATGCTCTAAACAAGGTAGGTGCGTAATCCTTAAAAAATCATTTTTAATTTTAATTCATTGTCGCATTAAAAATCTTGCATTATAATTTATTGAATTGACAAGTCCGTACATTTGCTCATCTCATTGAGTGTGATGACAAATCTGTCATTTGTTTACCAACGTAAGCCCATACAATTACCCTTCTAGTGGTGCCACAATCCAGAGAAACAAATATATGTTTGCAATAAAACTACCATAACTCAACTCAAATTTTAACTAAGGTTTGAACCACTCATACAAATCACAACCCTATCAATCCTCAAATTAAAAGTAATTATGATCTTCACATCAAGTCGATCACATGAAGGATTTTACGGACTGATCGACCCTTTTGTGGTTCAATGACCTAGGGCGAGATCTATGGTATGTCTAAAGCATCCTAAGTTATCCTTTAACCCATCTAAACTAAAAATTATCCATAGTTTTCTTTAGACAAAACTCCAGAATTTATATTATAGCATGATTAGAAAAAAAAATCACAGTTAATTTAAAGATCTAAATGGAAAAGATATTGCATATTATCCTGTAAACATAAACTATTTCATAAATAATTATAAGAAATCATATTTCAAACAAATTTCAAATAATCAAGCAATTAATAATTCATTGTTTTCACATCTATTTTCATGATTTTCACTGAAGGTGTATAGCATGAGATGAAAATAAATATATTTCTAACAAATAGATCAATATAATAATCATGAATATGATGCAATTAATCCAATAGTACACACGTGATTAAATACCATAAGAATTTATATTAAACTTCATAAAAATACATTAGATTCATCAAAATACTCATTTGGTTTCTAATTTTTAATTTATATAGGAAATGTTAGGGTAGAATTATCTCGAATTCACTATAGTTCTATGTTTTCTTTAGGTCTGGAGAGAAAGTATCGATCCAAATGAAGAGATCTGAATCTAATTTGCATAGGAATGCAAAGATTGCAAAGAATTAGAGAGAGATTGATGATTTAAGAGAGATCCAGGCTTTCTGCCTCTCCCACGTGTCTCTCTCTTCCACTCTCTTTAGGCCGACAGTTATATGGGAGGGGAAGAAAACGAATCGCTGTTTTTAGAACGAAAAACTCTCTTACTTCTCTAATACACAATCTGGGTGGTAGTTTGATCAATTCCTTGTAGCCTTAATTTAAGAAGGTAGTTAAGGAAATTTTAAACGACAATAGACTAAACATGTGACATTTCGGGATTGATTTATGATCACTTGAGCCAACAAGAATGACCAACCCACTCGACTGAGGATTGATTTTAAACTAGAAATCACACATTGCATGCAAAACTGTATGCTATGTCACTTACGGCTCATCACTTGAACCTTGAGTGGTCGCTACATCTACACTACCACGTATCACGAAGTAGAGAATCACCCCAAGAATCGAACCGTCTGAAGAAGATATTAACAAATTGAGAACCAGACTAACCAAGCTTCATTCAATAGGTTCAATTCTGCTACAGAATTGCACCAAAGATCATCATAAAGCAAAGTTTTTAAAACTAAAATACAAAAAGGTATCATGATTGCATGAGCTCAAAACTCAAGATTCATTGATGTCAACATACAAAACATGTCAAATGTCTCAGCTAGTATAGCCAAACATATAACTTTAACACAGTGTTCATCAGTTCATAGGTCAGTTTGGCTTCAGCAAACATGAAATCAAATGGAAACTGATCATCCCAAATGGTCCAACTATCAAACCACGAACTGAAATCAGAGATTATAAAACGAACCAATGCCCCTAATTAAATGGCTATTTTGGTCATATCTGACACAGATTTGTAGTTCTTGTTAAAATGACTATTTCTTGTAGTGATAGTAACTATAGATGAAGGAAGTTCAAGAAGAAATATTCACGAAGAGCAGAAGTTGATCAGAATACAAAAGAAAAAAAAAAACACATACCTATTTTCTGACATCACCCAAGCCAGGGATCACGAAAACAAAAAGAAGGCCGGGAAGAAATCCTTCGCGTCTTCTGACTCCATTTCACGAAACAGCAAGTGGGAAGATTCGAGAAGAAAGAAATTTCAAGATTGAAGAAGAGGGAGGGGGGGGAGGGGGAGGACTACACGGCAGAGCGATGACGGAATAGAGGGAGCTCAGTCCCGCTTGAGATTTCGGAGTAGCAAAAGAGGAGATGATGTTTGAGGCCAAAGAGGAGAATTTAGGGCAAAGTGTCGACACTGGGGCGATTCGTTAAAAAAAGACAAATTTAACCCTCGCTTTAGGGCAGACAATGAGATGAGTTAATTAAATTTTAATTAATTTTAAGTCAATTTTTTAATTAAAACTAGCTTAATTTTTAATCTTATTTTTTATTTAAAATTTTAATTTACATATATACAATATAATGCTTATACATAAAACTTTTTAATATATCCCTTAAATTTCTTCAACTTATATTTTATATAATATTTAGAAGAAAACCAAAGCAAAGAAGAAAGAAGAAGGTTGTTCTTCATATAAACAAAATACCATAATGAAATAAAGTAGGGGCAATTTAATATCACACACTTGATTCCCAAATATTTAATTTGAATGCAAACTACATTAAAAAAAAAAAAAAAACCCAACATTTTTAGCTAAATTAAAATTAACTATATTAACTTTAATCTAATATACCACACTATATATAAATATTTAACATCTTATAAACATATCAGAATAATAACTTATGTCACAGTTCTCTTACATTCCAACATAATAATTAATTTTATTTCATATCATATATTATTCTTAATAAAAAAAAATATGCAAACAAACACAAACTAAAATCTCCCTATAATTTACAGATTTGATGGTAATCAAACAAATATCCCTGAGAAGCTAATACACTGCCTCTTTCTCTCTCTCTCTCTCTATCACTCTTCTGCAGAAACTAAAACAAGAACAAATGACTGAATGAGTATCAAAATGGAAACAAAAATGATGAAGCCAAAGCCCTTGACATCAGAAGCAAAAGGGGTAAAACTGAGTCATGGGATTAATTTCATAAAAATCAAATTTCTGTGCCCTCAACTTCCACATTAACTATCATTTTCTAGACGCCAATGCTATCTAGATGTTTATGATGTTTCTAAATTATTATTTTATTAATTTAATATCATTATATTAAAAGATGACAAAAGAAAATCAATCAACCTTACTTTCCTCTATCATAAAGGGTACTACCTAGACGTCATTTTAGAGTGATAATCTTATAAAGTTTTACAATTTATCCAAACATATCATCAAACCAAAAGCCAGACCGCCCTCTTTATGTTTTCTAAATAAATCATCTAGACCACAGTTTTTTTTTTTTTTGTTGAAAGTTAGACCAAAAGTTTCATTGTGTGTATTATATGCCTCTGAAAACTATAGCACATGAAATGTATTGAACCAAGGTTACACAAGAAAGAACAGCCCTTTCCTAAAGATTTAAACTTCAATTCCTGACTTGAAAATTTATCCAAGTTTCTGCATATGAAACTTGTAATCTAAATCTATTACACCATAAGTTTTTTTTAATTCTTCACTTAGACAATTGATGGGAATGCAGAAAACCACATTCATGCCTACCGCAATTTTAACTACATGCTTAGGAATGGCAACGGGGCGGGTTTGGGTCGGGTTTATAAATACCCATACCCGGCCCGCTATATATCATTCATTACCCATACCCGCCCCGCTATATATCATTCATTACCCATACCCGCCCCATACCCGTTTTCACCCCGCCCCGCCTCGCCCTGCTTCTAATTTTCATAAACCCGTACCCGCCCCGCCCCGCCCCGTTTTCTCACTCAGTTAATGAAAATCGAATTATTTTATTCTATTTGAAACAACAAAAATCGTAACCACATGGTGTTAGTGACATTTTTCTATAGAAACCATTCCTTGTATGTAAATATATATAACAAGATCAGGAATAATAAATAACTTTCATATAAATTCTTCAAATTGCCAACTTTCTTAGCATGAATTTCTATATAAAGCAAGCATGTGACAATTAAGAGAAAATCAAATATGAGATAGTTTATAAGACCCTTTTGCAGGGCAACATGTATCAATTAATTTAAGAGCCAACTGGAAATATCAACTATCACAAGGTAAAGAAAACTTTACAGTAAAGAGTACATGCATTCTCTTCCAAAGTAACTATTTTTATTTAGGTATTAAAATTTTGAAATTTTTAAAATTTTAAAATTTATTAAATCGGGTACGGGGCGGGTCGGGTCCTATATGACTCGATACCCGAACCCGCCCCATTTCAATAACAGGGCGGGACGGGGCGGGTGTTCCGGGTAAATTTGAGTACCCATAGACCCGTCCCATTGAGGCGCGGGTCGGGGGCGGGTTTATCGGGTAGCGGGTACAAATTGCCACCCCTATACATGCTGCAGAAAACCACATTCAGAACAGAAGGATTGTCGGTCATTCTGTAAGAAAAAATAGGAAGCAAGTATTTTAATCCATCAAGTGGCTGCAAACAACATCACCTAAGATGTAAGCAAAACTCAATGCTTACAACAGATTTCATGAGCATCATAAGCCAACGGAACGTATCACCATAAAATGATACAAAACCTCATTTATACTCTAAGAATATAAAATATCAAAAGCAAAAAACTCTACAAATGAGTAGGATAATTGTATTAATCACAAGTAAAATACAGGTTGCTAATGAACAGCAGTAGGACCAAATACTAAACTGCAACAAACATATTTGCTAGAGACCAAATGCAAAACCAAGACACAATGAAAGATGATAACAAAAAGCAACTGAAGCAGTAGCAACAACAACAACAATGGCAAAAAACAGTTTTGTTTTGGAATTATCAATCAGAAATACGAGGATGTTAAAGGTGGATGGTGTGGATATACACGAAAACGGATATAATGTAAGAAAATGAAGTATATCCGAAAGAAAGTTGGTGTTGCACTATGCAATGGGATAAACTAGAGAAAAGTCCGACCTTGATGGTTTGGACATCTAAATCGCAGCAAGGCCATTGAAGCTCCAGTTAGAAAATTGAGTTACTGGGGATTTTTTGCAACATGTACAAAGAGGAAGAGGAAGACCAAAGAAGACATGGCAAGAAACTATAAGGAGTGATCTTAGTTACTTAAAGTTAGATAAGAATTTGGTAATTGATAGAGCGCAATGGAAACAAAGGATTCATGTAGCCGACCCCACCTAGTGGGATTAAGGCTTGGTTGTTGTTGTTGTTGTATCAATCAGAAATCACATAATAAAAAGATAAACAGAAATTTTCTTAAGCATAACACAACATGGAAAGGATATAAACACATTATTGCTGCAAATCCTGAAAAGCAAATTCCTAAGAGATACAGTGATTTCTCATCCCATGTACCATAAACAAGCCCACTGTCAAAACACATAGGCTCCAACGATCAGCTCCTGTTGATGGAAATCCAACCCCGTTCAAGCAAAATACATATAGTTTTAAGAAAGATCATAATAATAAAGCTAGGAAGAAATGACACATACGATACACAAAGGTGTCATGTTGCCTTATGAAATTGTCTTCAGCATAAGGACACACGGAATAAGGCATAAACACAGTTACTGCATATCCGGATCAATCAATCAAACAAGCTGAGTTTTTAGAAAGATAACAGAAGCCAATTGCTCAGAGATACATTGACTTCTCAACCCATGCTCCAGAAACATGCCCATTCTCACAGACATAGGCTCTAACAATCGGCTCTCCTCCATGGAAATCCAAGCCCCTTCTTAAGCAAAAAGCAGAGTGCAGATCCCAAGTCTCTTTCCCACGGCAAAAAGCACATTTCGCTCCAATCCTGCTTTCCTTAGCATCATTCACCGCCTGCCACACACAGGACCGCTGGAAGTCCTTGAAGATCCCCCTAAACAGCAAGTATTCCCTCCCCTTCTCCTCATGAACGCATCCAGGCCATTGGCAGATGTAGAGGCAATCGCTGCGGAACCTGCTGGCAAGCAGCTTGCTTCCCTCCTCTCTGCTAAACCCACGCGGCGTGGGCGGCACAGAGGCCAAATGAGACGCCCAAACGGGCTCATCCAGGAGGACGCCGGCGTGGTGGAGGCCGGGGCAGCACATGGAGAGTTTGCAGAGGGACGCCCAACCACCGGGAAGGTCGGCGGAGCCGGAAAGGATGTTACAAGTGAGGGAGGGTAGGAAATGGAAGCACCATGAGCGGAAACAGACTCTGCCAATGAGCTTGGAGAAACGGGAGGAGACGCAGGCGAGGCGAGACCAATCGCGGGGGTCGGAGCTGAGCCGATCTAGAATGAGAGAAATTATGTCGTCAGACAAAAGGTCAAAGAAGCAGCCGCCGCCGCAGCTGGCGGCTGTGTCGGCGACGGTCGTGGAGGCTGGGGGTTTCACCATCAGCGATGATGTGATGGCGAATTAGGGCTGGAAGAGGCCGACGACAGAAGAGGGATAGAAGAGAAGTGTTGGACGGACGCCTGGATCCGAAGAAGAATAAAGAAAATTCTCTCTCTCTCTCTCTCTCTCTCGAAAACTTATTATTATTATTTTTTTTGACGGAAAAGAAAAGAAAATTATTATACATTTCTTTAATTATTATTATTATTAGTAATTTTGAGGTTTCATAAAAAATATTAGAAATAATTACCTACATGTCACACAATTTAATTTTATTTATACCTTACTCATTCATTCTTAGTTAATTACGCTATACACACTCAAAATATTATAAAATTTTACATACACACATTTGATTTAAAACTTAATCAAAATCTATTTAAAAAAAAATATTCTGTTAGTAAATCATTAAAATTATATTTTTACTATTAATAGTACATATTTTTCTCTTTCTCAATACCACACTAAAGCGTTGATTTGTCATAAAATTAATTCACGTCGCAGATATCTCCTTCCTTTGCCGCCACCTAAACATTAAGGTTTTAGGATTTTCACACAAAATATATTTAAATATCCTTAAAATAATATGATGAACTGCTCAGATTTTTTGTAATCTAACTATAGTTAGGTTATTGAAAAATTATGATAACTCATTATAATAGAAATAATGTAGGTAATTATCCCAACCTATTATTATTAGTTTTTTGATTGAAAAGAAAAGAAAATTATTATATATTTCTTTAATTATTATTATTATTATTAGTAATTTTGACATTGCACAAAAAATATTATTGCATTCTGAAAAAGTTGCACATCATTTTTTTTATTTACTTGTAATATTACACACACACAGCACATAAAATTATAATATTTATTTATTTATTAAATATTTGAAATATAAATATTATTTTTGAAATACTCAACGCATATTAATATTGTCAACTTCATGTTTTGATCTTCATCCATCACCATTCAATCTAACTAAAATTAAATTAACTCTAATCAAGATTAAATTAATTATAACTTATTCACACAAATACTTTTAAAAAATAATAAATAATAAATATTATCCAATAACATAAAATATTAATAATATCACTTCAATAATTTGAGACATATTATTAATATATAATATAACTACTATTTTTTAATTATTAAATAATATTTAATATTTTTTATTTATTTCTAAAATATATATGTAAAAATTAAATTAGACAGTGAATAATGAATAAAAATTACAGTGTAAAGCTAGTACTATTACTATACTTAGAGTATTTTTAAAATAATATTTATATTTTAAATATTTAATAAGTACATATCATAATATTATGTGTTATGTAAGTAAATTATACTATCTTAAAATATTAAGAAATATATAATTTGCTAAATGTTAACCTCTTTCAACCATAAAGAACTTTTAACAATAATATATATAATGTCATAAATTAAGCATAGTTATTTAAGAACAGGTTTTAAAACTTGATTTCAACTACAATTTCACCCATAAACTGAAAATATTAATTTCAACAATTTTGATAATTTTAATCAAAATATTAAATCTTTGGTTTCTATTTTGCATGTAAATAAAAATAATTAACATTTGATAATTTCAAGTATTCTAGTTTTGATGATTTTAACATAATGTATATCATAATTATTAATTTTTTATTCAAAAATTTAAATTTTAAAAAATTTTATCTTCAAAACATGTGATCTTCAATTGAAACGAAACCAAAAGAGTTTAACATTCAATAATAATAATAATAATACTAAGGCCCTGTTTAGCGCGAAGACCAAAATCAAGAATAAAATAATACTAATTTTTAAAAAAAAAATAATAATAATAAATAATTTTTTTTTAAATTATTCTATACAAATTTTAATATAAAAAATAATATCTTACTTCACATACTCAATAATTTTTAATAAAAATATAAACTTTATTTCACATTTATATCAAAATACTCGATTCAAATATTTTAGTCTAGAATATAAAATAAAATTGATATTTTTTTTAAAATTATTGAGTATGTAAAGTAAAATAATATTTTTTTATATTAAAATTTGTATAAAATAATATAAAAAATTTATTTATTATTATTATTATTTTTTAAACTAATACCAATTTAGTCCTATTTTAATCCCGTTTTGGTCAAACAAGGCCTAATAAAACTTAAATGAAAGTTTTCCTTAAAAATAAAATTGATAAAAAGAAGCCTGATAAAACTTAAAAAATATGTTTAAGACATTTACCTAAATACTTATAATTGCAAATTTACATAACAAATGATGTATCATAATACGTATAATGTATTCTTAAATAGAAAACAATGGTGACAATTAAAAACAGTAATTGCAAAAAATTTAAAATAATAATAATAAAAAATATATATATTTTTGCTCAACAAGCTGAAAGAGGAGGCAATAGCAAGATGATGCAAGGAGGAACAAAAATTATTATTTTTTTATTTTTATGTTAACAACTACTATGATGAAAGACTCAGCAGAACAAATTAAAAATTAAAAAAAAAACCTAATTGAACATAAATTTAAACTAGAGGCACCAAATTACAATTTACCCTATATTTTAAGACAAACACCTGAAATGACAATATCATGAGATTAAGAGGACATTTTATGATGACATTTAATTACCATCTTTTAAACAATAATTTAAAAAAAAATATTTATACATTTTAATGAAATAATTATTTTTTAAAAAAATATTAGATAACACTAACATAATATCACCAACAAAAAGATGAATAAAATACTCCCTAAATTTAAAAAAAAAACTCATCTTACTAAAATTTCATTAATGATAAAATCTCAAAACTATATATATAGAGAAAATTACATACATACTCCTTAAATCATCTTGAATTACATATTAAACTCCTTATTTTTTAATTTTACAACTTAACCTCCTAAATCATCTAAAAATAACATATTTAGGTCTTTCTCAAAATTTTCAAAGTATGTTTTTTACTGATTTATAATTATTTGAATGTTTATTACCAATAATATATATATACAAATATTATAAATATATTTACAAATACATATATTCTACTAGTTTTCATTTTTGGATGATTTAAAGAGTTAAATTCTAAAATTAAAAAATAAAGAGTTTAATATGTAATTCAAGATGATTTAAGGGGTATGTACGTAAATGCCCCTATATTATATGAAGGTGAAAACAAAAATATATTATAATATAAATACATATACTCAACTGAGTAAGTTGAATAAGGGAAAGCATGACAACTACCGAACATACCGAACCAAACAAGGCCCGAGACATCGAAATCAAAATGTGAAGATCAAACAACTAAAAAAAAATGAGCCAGAAGACGACCAAAATAACTAGAGTTGAACGGAGATTACAACTCAATTATTCACGAAACACCGATAGCAACTCCGCTGACCCAAAAGCAATGAATTTACTTTCAAACCTAAGTTATAACAAATCAATTAAATGTATTCCTATTTTTTTTATTATTAAAATTTTATCAAATCACAGCTGCATGCGACCCGCGGAGGGTAGCTGGCACATGGAGCCTAACGGAGGAAAATTTATTGGGTTCGGATGCCCCCGCCACGTCACATTTTCGGACCTGCCTGTAACAAGCACTTTTAACTTATAGGTGCTTGTTATAGAGATTTTTATAACAAGCACCTATAACAAGCACAATTTTTAAATTTCTATAACAAACAGTTTTAATTATATAACAAGCACATTTATACCTATACCAAGCAGGTCTGAAAATGTGCTTGTTATGGGGTATCCGAACCCAAGTTTTTTTTCCTAACGGAGGGGGGTAGGATGTATAATTTAGGCATCCAGATGTTAAAATTTTAAAATAATGAACAAGGGTGATATTAGACTTTAAATTCAAAAAAAACTGAATGTAATTTATCCATTAAAATAACCTAAGCACAAGTGCCAAAAAAGTAACTGCAGTTGCCTTAACAACAATAATTCCATGTTCTTATCAATCTAAAAAGGGAGAGAGCTCACCAAACCTGTAATAGAAGGAAATGGAATGAGAGGAAACTGAATCCACTTCAAGTTAAACTCTTCCTTTTTGTAATTTTCCTCCACTCCAATTCCCATCATGCAAATAAACCAAATATTGGGTAAGCTTTTAAAGCAAACTTAGCAAAACCAAAGTACAAGTTTGGTAGATAGTGAAGTTCTAGTGGCTGTATGATAATTCAAGAGTACTAATGCCTCCACAGCAAGGGTCTGCAGAGTCCGAGCTCAGCGATCACCAGAATCAACAGATTGGGCGCGATCAGGTTTCGCCTACAAATGCCGCGAATTAGTAACAGATCATAAGATCAATTCTTTAAAAAAAATACGAAGAAATTTCCAGCATGAAAAGATTATACAACAGGAGATCTCGAGGGCGACAAGCTCTTGGTTCTGCTATCAGGGTTCTGTTTCTCCGGGCTATTGCTCACTCGTTTTTCATTGGGCTGCACAATCATAAAGCCAGCAGAAGAAAAAGAAGCACAAATGTTTTCAGGAGAAAATACAAACTTATTTACACGATGCAATAACAAAATTCATAAATAATAATACAAACTCAAATTAGATTTGATATGCAGCCCAATAACCAACTAATAAATTAATCACTCATGATTTAACTAAATTATCCAATAGATTAAGACTATCGCCAAAGGAAAGGGTGAATGAATTTCTTGCCCCATTTAACTGGTGCGAATTATGTAACTATTCAAATTTTTTTACATGCTACAACAATATTGCTAATTTACAAAGATGCAAATAGTAAAATTTATAATTACATGCTCACTATGTGTAAATGTTACCAATAACATGTTAATTAAATAATGCCAGTATAATCTTTTACAAAAGGTGAATTCATTTCTTGAACCATTTGACTAGTGTATAGTTTGTAAATATTCCAATTTTCATGTATGAGCTCAATTTAAGAGTTGTACTCTGGCATGTATGCAAATTTCCCATTTTTTAGTCATGCCAAAATTAACTTACAGAAGTTACTGGTGACTTGGATCTTGACCGTGATCTGCAAAAAGTTCCAGAAAACAACCGAATTCAATATCCATTACGAAGCGTTAATTCCTTGATCCAAAATGCTCGACGCCTCTTGCACGTCAAAGAATACAACCAAAAGAAGTAAAATCATAATCATAATAAAAAGACATGCTAAATACCTGTTGACTAACATGCAGAATGATGAAATTTATTAGATGAGGGAATGAAGTTAGGACAACATGAAACAAGACTAGACTAGAAAAGAAGGTTGAACTGAGGTTAACCAATTATGTAGTTGTACCAAACATGATCCAAACCAGAAAGAATCCAGCATCCAATCCCTACTATTATCGCGGCCCATGATGCCCTTGATACGATTCCAGCTTCCATTCCAATTAAGGGTCCATTGAAGTCCAGATAGATGCTCGCAACCCCATTTTCGTCCCACTTAGCTGAAGGGCATCTTACATCAAGCATGAGAAAACAAAAAATGCCTTCTAGGATACATATAACAGCCCTCGTATGAAACAGTATTACCTTAACAAATGAAAATGTTAGTACGCACTTGGAATATATCCAAAGAAGTTCCTAGCATGCAATCCCAAGATCGCTGCATAATCCCACATCTAGAAAACAAGTAGAGCAAATTTAAAGAAATATGATAGTGAGGTACAACAAATGCGCGACTGGGCACAAAGCTTCTGTTTGCTTGTGAGGTCCTCAATTAAATAATACCATTTTATGGCTAAAGACTCGAAATAAGATATACTATAATAAATAAACCTGAGGAAATATTGCAGTAAAGATGCAAATACAAATGGTACGAAAGTGAATTTTACAACATTCCATCGCATTCATCCTTTCCTTAGGACATACTGTTCCCTCCACCATAAAAACACAGGACGAGGCACAAACATGATACTAATTTTTGCAAGAATTTAGAAGCTTTATGTAAAGTTCCCAGAACAGAAAATAACAGAAGCGCAATAAGGAGATGTAATCTGCTCAGAGGACACCAATACAATCTCAAGGCAGCAAAAAGTTCCCGAGTATTTTTCATACTCTACTCTTCAATGTTTATTTGAGTGCACAAAAGACTGATTACTTTTATTTTGAATCCAGGAACTTGGTCAGGTGAACTCATAGATCCTTGGACCAAAATACATCAAATCATAATTAAACTGATTATTAACTTTCAATAGTTTCAGTTTATGACAGTATTCCAATAAAATAAGAGGTTGAGAATGGAGATGAGTTAACATGGACAGTATGTGAATCTAGGATTTGGTTGTGGAGCTCTAAGGTCCTGTTTGGTTGGAGGCCAAGCTATGGCCAAAATAGTCTCTAATAGCCTCCAACCATTTTATTAAAAAATTTATTAATAAAAAATTAAGCATAGTGTGTTAAAAATTATGTAGAATGTAATATAAAGTGAATTTTTTATATTAAAGTTTATGTATTGAGGTTAAAAAATAAAAATTTCTTTTTTAATAAAATAATTTTAGGCCATTTTGGCAATGACAGAGTTCTTTCAATATTCCGTAACTAAAAATCATCATTCTGGTTTAGATTCATGAAAAATGTTTCCACTATTGCCAAGGTGACTACAAATATGCACATCATTTTCTCAAATATAAGTAGATATTCATATACATAATTTATGTATGTACGCATGAAAAAGTGTGTGCATGTGCATAGAATATACATAGATGGTTACCAAGTGAAACATGTACAATGGACTAAAATTGATTTAAGAACTTGGTCAGCCAGGATAGGACATAAGCAGCAAGAGTATCATACCCTGACATAGAATTGTCTTTTGACCTCGAACGAGAACGAGAAGAAACAGATCTTGATCGAGACTTGGAACGTGATCGAACTGCTGATTTAGGTTTTGGAGACTTGCTGAGAAGTAACATGAATGAAATCATTAGTTCATCACTCAAATCTATTCAATACACAATGCAAGTATAAATACAAACCTTTTACTGCGACTCCTACTACGACTATAACTGCGCCTAGGGCTTCTTGAATAGGTACGGCTACGACTACGGCTCCGGGACAGGCTTCTCTTGGATTCATACTCACGTACCTGCAGAAAAATATGAAGGCCACATCTTTAGATACAGGTAGCAAGCATGAAAGCAAACTTGAAAGAACATACCCTTATATATGCCCTTGAAAATGCATTGCGGAACTCTGAGTCATCAAGCTTCCTTATCTATAACCAGAAAGAAATTAGTTAAACATCAGCAGAAAATTAATGGAAATAAAGAGGAAAAAAAACACAATTAAAGGTACACAAAAAATACCAATTAGCAAAGAACGAATCCTGCACCTAGATAGTTTAAGAGATCTTACCGCATATTTCATGTCATCGTAGTTTGTATAATCAACAATACCAGTAGTGCCTGCAAAGTACATATAAACAAAATTCACCATGTGCTTCCCATTTTCAACAAAGAGCTCATTTACACAAAAAAAGAAATTCATAATAATTAAAAATGAGGGGTGCGACTGGATATGGATAGGGAAGAATTAGAGAAATGGGAATGAACAAGAGTGCAATTACAGAGAGATGACACGCACGAAAAATCCAGGAAGCAGGTGAGATATCCATTTAAATAAATAAGCATCAGGATATTTAAATAAATGAGGTGACTTTTCAAGAAGAAGGTGAGATATCCATTTAAAACTGCAAAATGGAATTCCATTAATTGATGCTTGGAAACCGAAAAGTTAAGAGCTAGAGAGAAAAAAAGAAAGCGGAGACGGTCTAAAATAAATTAAATATTCGAATACCATTGCAAGTATATAGCCAGAAATAACTTTGTATATGCTTTTCATTTCACAAAAGAGCTTGCAAATGTAACAATAAAACAAAAAATGCAAATAATTCAAAACTAGCGCAAGGACTTCACATAAAATTAGTTTTCATTAGGATAAAACAGAGAAGGATCCTGCTTTTAACAGATGTTCACTACTTTCTAATTAATTTATGACATGTTTTGGATAAAATCATTGGCTTATTCATAATGAAATGTATCAATTTAACCAAATCTGACAAGAAACACATTATCAAAATGCCTAGAGCTGACCATTCACCACGAAATTAAAGATCTAGGAAAAAGATGACCGCACCTCCACCATCACGAAAAACTTCAGAGAAACAAACATCACCAGCTCGACGCATGTGGTCCTGAACAGGAACAAAAAGATCATTTTAGGATAAAATTTACATTAAAAGCTATGAGAAGTGAATACAATATTTTTATCCAACCAGTAGTAGAAGCAAAAGCTACCTTCAAGTCTTGCCATGAAGCAGAGGAAGGTAAGCCAGTAACAAGCACTGTTCAATAAATTACAATTAGTCAAGTGGAGACTGCGAGAACAAGTCAAGTAAATATACACTGTTTAGCAGCACAAACCACGATAGTCTGAGCGCCTAGAGACACCACGGCTACCAGTGAAACTTGGGCGACGATCACGTGTCGAAGAGTGCCCTCTTCCACCATGTGCAAGTTCCACCTACATGCGTAAACTATTAAGGAGACCAAATTGCATGATAAAATCTGCTTGGACATCCGAGTATTAAAAAATAACTTACACGCAGCTTATGACCATCAAAATTATAGCCATCACGACCACGAATTGCATCTTCAGCATCACGGGCATCATCAAACTACAGAAGCAGCATAAAAATTACAGATCGTAAAACAAAATACTTATAATACAGTTAAGTACATTTTGCTAGTAAAACTTGACTATATGCTTGGCATTACCTCAACAAAAGCATAACCTGGAGGCCTTGGAGGGACCTTCAGATCAATATCCACAATATGCCCATACTGCAAGAACACAGATTGCAAAATCACCAAATCGCAGAAACAGCCCATGAAGTTTTTTTTTTATTCTATCCAGTGAAGAATTAACATCAAAAGATCAGAAAAAAAGAACAAAGTTTTCATATAAATTACACGTTTAGAACATGGATTTTTGACAATTCACATTAAAAGCCTTCAATGCAATGTAATCTTCTAACAAAAAAAGCCTCCAGCTAAAAATCACGTAGTAAATCAACAAGACGGTATATTAATAGCCAATGATGCTTCAAAATAATTGTAGTCAAATATAAAAACCATGAAAAAAATTTTAAGCATGAGGTGTATAACCACTTTCAAAAACAGATAGAATGAAGACATTTGAGCCAGTTTAGAACAAAGTTTAAAAAACTTTGAATGAGGGTTTTGTTTTTGGCTTTATTTTTTTGAGATATAAGTACGATGAAAAATAAAGTTAGTTATGTTAAAAATTATATAGAATGTGAAATAAAATTAATTGATGTTTTAAAAATTGTGTATGTAAAAATAAAATGTTATTTTAATATTGAAGATCACGTAGGATGAAATATAAAATAATTTTTATATATTTTTTAATTAAAAAAAACTTCTTTTGCCATGACTACAAAGCCAAGGCCATTTGGCATGGTTGTAATGATGTAAAACAATATTGAAAAAGCAAATGCAAGTAATATAACTAATATTACTAAATCACGATCTGAATGTTAAGAGAAAAAAAAAATCATATATCAACAAAAAATGAAGATACAAATTGACTGAATTTGAGAACTTCTATATAGAATGCATACAGTAGTCAAGTTTAGTCAAGTTGTGTGCTCAAGGCAAATAGAGCCAATGCTACAAGCTTTGGCTCTATTTACGATATTATTTATGACAATAGATAAATTAGAATCCCAAATAAAAATACTTCCTAAGTTCAAGCTCTTTTCCACGAATTAACTTCCTAATTCTAGAATAGGAAGTACACGCCCCAGAACTCACCATCTCTCTCAAACTCACTACAAACATATAATTTTGATGCCTCACTTACGAACAGTGGAAATTTTCTTTATGAGAAAAATTTTATTGAATTGTGTATATTTTGAAGCTCTTTCTTTCTCAAGTATATGTCCTCTACGCATAGGTGTCAACATAGTTCCTTCTACTTTAACCTGCAACATCTCACATCTCAAATTGGAATATATATGCCTTGGGCTAGCACTAAACCAAGTTTGAACATGTTCAACTCAACTTAAACTTGAATAGGAGCGGACTCAAGTAAAAATGACTCAATTTTGATTCAACTAGCAATTAATATTTTCGAATAAAAAAAGTTAAAAATTGAAGTGACAAAGATGGATTCAAGCCAATCACTACATATTTCACGTACTCATTACTCGACCAATTTGCCCAACAATTTCTTGTGCTATATAACAGTTACATTATGCATAAATATATAATACTCCCACATATTTACAAAAAAATTCTGAACTATGAAGTACCGATACTTCGTGAGGCCTAACGTATTCGTATCGTATCCGTATCGGATACCGATACTCCACCAACACATATTTGATACGCCATGTGGCGTATCAATTTTTATTTTTAATTTTAAAAAATTCGATACTTGTTTGATATTTATCTGATACTTAACGATATTTCTAATTAGAGAAAAAATATTGAAACAGTTAGTTCAGCCTATACGATAAAAAAAAAATATCTTATACATAAAACACAATTTTTGCATAAATTTTAAAATTGAGAGATATACTGACCTCACGCAATTGGGATTGTAGAAAGCGTCATCTACTTTTTCTACCTCAACTGTACTATCTTTGCTTCTGATAAACACCAACCATTTTTTTTAATCAGGTTTATATTATGAAAAAGATGAAATTTTGACCTTTTTTATTTTATTTATTTGGAGACTCAGAGAGGATAGCATTTATCTACTTTGATCAAATTAGATCAATGTATTTGAATTTGTCACATTATCTATACTATTTTCAATTATATGTCATTTACATCGAGCTAATTGATTTAGGTCATACTTAAATTAAAATTGAAACTAATTTACTGATGTATATTAAACTCTCATCTTATTTAGATAATCTGTGACAAGTTAGAAACAATTAAATAAATTTTAAAATATTTTTTTAATTTAAATTTTTTTTAAACTCAATAGTTGTTGAAAGATATTTTTATTTTTTATAATTCAATTGTCTATAAAACTTTTTATAGTTGGTGGATATTATGATTCATAGAAAGATTAATATTTTGTGCTTGCAGAAAACAAAATGAGTTGGAGAGAAAGCTAAGAAAATTGATAGTTTAGGTTTAAACATTTGGTGCTCTGGTAAAAATAAAAATAAGAAAGGAGTTAATATAATTCTGGATAAGAACTTGAAGGATCACGTAGTGGAAGTTAAGAGAAATTGTGAAAGAATTATGGCTTTAAAAATAATAATCAATGGAATGATTATTGACATTGTAAGTGTGTATGCTTCCCAAATAGGCTTGGATCCGAGCATAAAAGAAAAAAATTTGGAAAGATTTGGAATAGTTAATACAAGAGATACCTCAGAAGGAAAAATTATTTATTAGAGGAGATTTAAATGAACATGTTGGAAGTGTTGTTGAGGAATTTAATAGCATCTATGGTGGATATGATTTTGGAGAGATAAATGAGGAGGGTAAAATTATTTTAGAGTTTTCTTCAGCATATAATCATGTAATTGCTAATACTTTATTCAAGAAAAGAGAGGAGCATATTGTCACGTACAAGAATGGAACTTCAAGAACTCAGATTGATTATTTTCTTATAAGGAAATGAGATCGCTCGGATTGTAAAGATTATAAAGTCATTTCAAGTGAATGTTTGACTACCCAATATCAATTGATGATTTTAGATTCTGAGATAAAGTATTGGAGAAGAAATAATAAGTCAAAATTTTATCCCCAGACTAGATGGTGGAATCTAAAGAATGAGAATAAATGTATATTTAAGAAGAAGATTCTAGAACTTGGGCAATAGAACATTAACGAGAAAACTAATCTTATGTGGTTGATAGTTGCTAACTGTATCCATAAGGTGGCGAAGGACGTGCTGGGAGAATCCAAAGGAATGATTCCAAATAATAAAGATACTTGGTGGTAGAAAGATGATGTACAAGAAAAAATTAAGGAGAAGAAGATTTATTATAAAGATTGATTTAAAAACAAAAATAAGGATAAGTGAGAGAAATATAAAATGGCTCGACGAGAATCTAAGAAAACAGTAGGCAATACAAAGAATATGGCTCTTGAGGATTTATATAAGAAGCTAGACGCTAAAGAAAGAGAAAAACAATTATATAGGATTGCTAAGACAAGAGATAAAAAAACTAAAAATTTAATTGAAGTAAAATGTATTAAAGATGAAGATCAAAAAATTCTTTTCATAGAAGAAGATATCAAAGATAGATGGATAGTTACTTTCAACAGCTTTTCAATGAAGATTGTGAAAATTCAATTGATCTTACAGAATTCAGCACCCTAAAAGAAAGTAAAAATTACTCTTACGACGTATTAGTAAAGCCTCAGAGAATCAGTTTGGTTTTATGCCAGGAAGATCTACTATAAAAGCCATTCATTTATTAAGAAGTTTAATGGAGAAATTTAAGGAGAGAAAAAAAAACCTACATTTGATTTTTATTGATTTGAAAAAAACTTATGATAAAGTCTCAAAAGAAGTACTTTGGAGAGTTTTAGAAAAGAAAGAGATTTGCACTGCTTATATTCAAGTTATTAAAGACATGTATGAAGGAACTGTTACATGTGTTCGAACACAAGTAGATTTGACTAAGGATTTTCCTATTGCAGTTGAATTACACCAAGGCTCGGCTTTAAGTCCGTATCTTTTTGCTTTGATGATGGAAGTCATGACTGGACATATCCAAGATGAAATGCCTTGGTGTATGCTCTTCGCAGATGATATTGTCCTTATTGAGAAAACTAAAGAGGGAGCTAAAGCGAAACTAGAGCTTTGGAAAAATGCTCTAGAATCTAAAGGTTTTCATCTCAGTAGATCAAAAATTGAATATATGGAGTGCACATTTAGTCAAGAAAGAAATACTTATATTAGAGATGTGATAATTGGTAATCAAATTGTCAAGAAGAGTGAGCGCTTTAGATACATTGGATCAATCATACAAAATGATGGTGAAATAGATAAAGACGTTATTGGCAGAATTCAAGCAGAAAATTTTAAAAGAGGGATTTAGTATTTATCTTTACTTAGAAATTCGCATTGACACATTTATCTATTTATTTTGTTCTATAATATTAGCATTTATTTTCACTAGTTGAGCTCGAGATCTATAAATAGCCCTAAATCTATTTCTCTTTTTCCACAAACTATTTTCAACTTTGTACTTTTTCTCATACACATTTTACATAACCTTGATACCAAAGCATAAACTCATTGGTTGACTAATTCTATCAACGACTTTGCCTAATCCAACAGCCCTCTCACGCTACCATCAGAGCACAAGACATCAAAGATGATCAAAATCCATCTACAAGCAAGTGCTCTCAGCTCAATGCTCACCAGACAAGTGTAAGACCCAAATTACTATGTCGAAGCCAACTAGACATTGCTTTGTCCATAGCACTTCTGTTTTCACTTTTCATCGATCCCTGGAACTGCCGAACTACCAAATCATCTTTGTCATTGATCATTAACAAGGCGAAATATTTGTCCGTGGACCAATGTAATCCCACGATCTGCAATTTTCAATCAACAGAGCTGATTTTGGTGCCCATGCATAAGATTCTAGATCGATTAACCACTTTAATTACACCAAGACCAAATTCATCTAAAGAAATGCCCAATTCAATCACTCACACAACATCAAGCCTACACGAGATGCCCTTGTTCATAGCGAGGACAAACCCTTCTGTGGAAGCCATCATAGGAAGCACCCAAAAAGAGACTTTGTTAGCACATGAGACCGAGCTCCTTATTGTTCGCTGAAGGTACAAATGTGGGTTCACCATTATTTGCTATAGAGGCCAAAGCCACCGTGAGCTCTATAGTGGAGATTCTCAAACTTTCCAGTTCTATAAGTGGAATAGACGGTGATGTCAAGACTAAGAATTCAAAACTGCTCATAACAGATGGTCCTTTCAGGTTAACAATACTAACTAAGATCCTTTTGCCATAGAATGTGAATGAGTAGGTATCTTTGCTCTCACAATGGGCAACACCTAGTGCTATAATACTACCCAAAACATCATGAGCCAGGTGCATGGCTAAGCCATCATACCACACGTGCATTATCTAATTAGGATTTAAAAATTATTAATATACAATAAATCTTAGGATGAAGATGTATGATAACTAAAATGACTAATTGATGTGGCACAAAATAACGATAGTGAATTATAAAAGAGTAGCACTTTGACACCATACTAATGTAGGCACGAAATCGATAGGATTATATAAAAATCTAATGGACCCTATCGTAAAAATTTACTTCCACAATTTCCAATCTACTACTTGATTTACCTCCCAGTTCATTTCTAGAGAGTTTAAGAATTTAGCAGGATCTGAACCTATTAGAATTTGACATCAATTCTACTGAGAATGCAATGGAAACTTTAATAATGATTCCTAACACCAAAATGAACATAAGCTCATAAAAAAAAATTTCTAAAATGATTACGAGGATTATTTCTAATTAGAAGATAAATTGGCCCAAATTCAAGCCTTATGTAATCCTTATAGGGATGGCAATGAACTAGGTTAGGGTCGTGTTAAGCAAAACCAATATCTATCCCACTTGCTTTTAACCATCAACCAAACCTACCCCATACTCACTTCCGCCACATCCTGCTTTTCTCAAAACCCATACCCTCCCAACCCAAACACATTAATAATGATTATTTTAGACAAAAATAAAGATAATACTTATTTAAATTTTTTAAATCTCAAGATTATGGACACGCTGTGTTTAGTCAGGTTAAAATTAACCTCACAGTACACATAAAATTTAATATTAAAAATTAACTATATTTCACACCATACATAATTTAAAATAAAAAATTAACTTTATTTCACATCCAACATACATACTAAAACAATGACTAACGTATATCACAACCTTCACATATCCTAATATTATAGTTAGCATTATTTCGTATCATTCATAACTTTGAATTAAAAAATATCTTCATTCAAGTTTAATATTAATCTTATTAAAATAAGCATTTGCGAATAAACAGGCCATGCAATTTCATTTAATTATACCAGTTCATGAATCTGGGCAAGTATAATTATGTTATACTCGAACACACCTCACCGATAAAGGGTCAAGGAAAGTTGTAGGTAATGAATACAATTTTGCAACTCATACCTATCCAATTAGGAGTGTGTTGAGGCATATTAAAACAACAGAGTTTCACAAGGAATGAAAAGGAAATAAAAACACAAATCCTAGCTTTCCCAAGGGTCTAGGCAGCAACATTCCTTAAATGCTTCAACTTCTCTCTCAATGGAAATCATTCAACATCGCCAACCAATTTTCAAGTTCTCGATTCTCCCTTTTAAACAAATTAAGTTCTCAGCAATCAAAAACCATATTCTGCAAAACCAACAAAGGTTGTACAACGGCAGCTGAAAGTGCCCACCAATTAAAAATTTGGCAAACATGGGTCTGAAACAACGAACAAGTGGCTAGAATTCAAGACCTTTGAACCAATGCACAAATACAAAATAGATCGAACCTAGATTGTGAAGCTAACAACCCATTCGTCAACTAATAAAGATGCCTCTAACAAGCAATTCTTTAGTTGACAATTGAATTTTTTGATCGACACCAAGAATTAGTCGATATCTTCTTTGGCTCCCAACTTGTTTTGATCTATTTTCTTTATTTTTGATGCAAACAAAATCCAAGTATCAAACTCGACTCAAATGCTTCCAAATATTCCCAAGACTGAATTACACCCAAACCCATTACAAAACATCTAGTGAGCAATCCCACCAATATGATATAAATGTTAAAGAAAAACAAATATACAAAAAAATTTCAATTAATAACTTTAGGAGCAAAAATGAAGCTACAAGCCCTTTAGTTTTGTTAAATAACAGATATTCTAAGACTTTGATAATATGTCCAACACTGCGAGGCCTTGCCTCCCAAGTCGTCCTTAAAATTTCCCTTCCTGACCCATCCTCGAGAGTCATCCTAGGGCATGGTAGTCGAGGCTTCTTCCTCGAGACTTGTCCTTGGATTTTATCCTTGCGCTTCCTTCAAAATTTTCCCCTTCGGACTTTCTCAAAGGGATTTTATTTCACTCACGGTGGCAATGATAAACAAAACTTACTAAACCAATGCCTACATCCAATCACGTCACTAAACCACTTTGTATCCATCAAAAATTTGGACTCGATGCAATTTTATTCAAATTATTTGATCATTTAAATACTAATGTTACTTGCATTGGGAAAGATTTATTACCTAGCCTACACATATCTGAATGTTCTATTTTCCCTAGTCTTTCTCTTCAAAGATTCTTTACATCAAATGACGTCACAAAGGAAGAATATGAAGTGTTAAATCCAAATCTCATGAAGTGATATTTGCACATCAACTCAACAGCATCCGACCTATTCTCAAGTAGAGGAGAATAATGCGGATCAATACAATCCAAAAGAAAATGTTGATTCAAGCAGGATGAATAAAATGAAGAAATGCTTTTGGCATGTGCGAAGAAAAAATTCCATCCAAACTTAAGAGTACATTTTATAAAACTATAGTAAGATCAGCGATAATATATGGTGCTGAATGCTGGCTTGCAAAGAGAAAATATATAAATAAAATAAATATTACAGAAATGAGGATGCTAAAAATGATGTGTAAATATACATGAAATAATGAAATGAAAAATGAATATATTCGTGAGAAAATTGTCGTTACACCAATTGAGAATAAACCTTAAAAAATTGGTTTAGATGGTTTGGACATATAAATGGTAGCCGATTGAAACTCTAGTTAGAGAAATCGAGTTATTGAATTTTGCTTACATAATAACAGAAAGAGGTAGACCAAAGAAGACATGACAAAAAACTATAAGGAGTGATCTTACACTTAGACTTAGATAAAAATTTCTTAATTGATAGAGCAAAATGAAAACAAAGGAGTCATGTAGACTGGGATTAGGGCTTGGTTGTTGTTGTAATAAAGGTTTTAGTATTTATCTCTATTAAAAATTTATTAATATTATTTATACATATAAATAATTTATCTTTTACCTAGTATTAATCCTTTAAGCTTGTTATATTCCATCAACATCTATTTTTTGTAGTTAGTTGGACTTAAATGCATAAACAGGCCCTTGATATATGCAATCAAGTGCTTTTGATGATTGAATAAAGTTTAACCATTAAATCTTTTCTCCTCTTCCTCTCTTCTCCATTTTGCACCCTTTTTGATAGGCATTCTACGTTAGGAAATCTACTAGAAAGTCTTCAAACCAATCTCGATTTAAGTCAAAACTTAAGCAAGTTTCCGCTAACTCTCCCTGATTTGAGGGTGATCTTAAAGAACGATCATCACTCAAACTATTACCATCCCCAGCCACTCACAAATTAAAAAAAGAAAAAGGAAAAAAAAACATTGACAGCAGTGAAGTTACAAAAATTTAAAAAACCTCCTTCCCTGAATTCCTCAAGGTTCTGGTTGAAGAGACTCCAATATGGAAAGAGCAAATTCTCCAATATCCCCAGCCACTAATGAAGTGCATTTTTCATCAGGACTTGGAATATTTGAAGCCGAGGCTTGAAGGAACCAATTGAACCTCTTGGTTAAAAACAAGCCAAGTTTTGGGGCTGAAATTAGACTCATACCAACCCTTGTTTTTTCTTCATACTAATTTTTCCCTCTTCCTGCAGCCACATTTAACCTCCTAGAAAACTAAAAGTTCACACAATAAGTTCAAAATTATAGATTTATACAGAGTATTACATTGCTTTAAGAGCAAACATCTCAACCCATCCAAACAACATCAAACCAACCAGTCCCCATTTAAAGGTCAAACCTGCCACATAAACACCGCTCTAGCGTATGAAACAAGAGCACGAACATGACCTAACACAGCAGGAAATCAGGTAAAAGTCGCAAAGCAATATCAAGCCAAAATAAATTTGATAAAAGACCTTATAGAACAAATCCTCAATCTCCCGCTCACGAATGTCGCCGGGTAGATTACCCACGTAGATGGTCCGGCTCGCACGGCTACTCATATTTCCTGCAACATCACAGAAACAAGAATTCAACCATTAGGGACTCAGAAACAAACCCTAAAAGGGCAACTTGCCACAGATTTCTTCAATGACATATTCAACGTTTCTAAAACAATATCTAGCTGAGAAACTGGAAACGAAAAAAACACATTAAAGGCTAGAGTCTTACTTGTATGGTTCAAGAGAAAACCTCGGGAGGCGCGGGGAGAGAAGCAGCAGATAGATGCGCCGTCGGCCAAGCGAGGACCTCTGGGTTAGGTTTAGAAATCGATATATATAGAGAGGCCGGAGGGACTGAGGAAGACGATAGGGTTCCCTAAACGGGTTGGCGGATCTCCTTAGCGTGAATCTGTTAAAGATCCGACAAGCATGAGGGAAAAGGATTATTTTGTAAAATTCTTGGGATAAATTACATCTAGGATCATGATACTGAGTATCCATCTTAAATGGATCCCAAGCATTTATACAAATTTAGGATAGCCCCTTGAGTCAGTTTGTAGTTTTTAATTGTGTTCCAATTCACTGTGACCATAAATTTCAACTTGTTTATGATTTAATTGAAAAACAAATATGCAAATTAAAAGAAAATTCAAATTTTATTCAAAAAAAAAAAATCAATAGCATTTTAGAAAAAAAATTCATTGAAAGATTTTTTTGATCTTGAACCTAAAAATATTAGGGAATACTTGAATTGTACATAGGTCAAACATCGTGTATAATTGAAAAATATTTGATTTGATGATATTATTTTTTGAGAGAGAGTTTCAAAAATTTCTATAAAATTATCTATATTATCCGTAAATTAAATTGATTATTTCTCCTTAATAATATAACAAAATATTGAGATGATATTTTAATTAGGTACAGTTCATTTGGTTTGAAGGATTATTTTTGAGTAGATTTAATAAAAATAATAATAACTGTATTTTACCTCTTGCTTAAATTAAATTTTAACATCTTTTCACAAATAAATCATATAATAATGTTCACCAATTTATTATGTAAACCCTGACTTTTCTCTTGGCCCTGTTTGGCGTGAGAATCAAAACAGGACCAAAATAATACTAATTTAAAAAATAATAATTTAAAAAAAAATTAAATCATTCTATACAAATTCAAATATAAAAAAATTATTTTACTTTACATACTCAATAATTTAAAATAAAAATATCAACTTTATTTCACATTCTAGATCAAAATATTCAAATCGAGTATTTTGATCTAAGATTTGTGAAATAAAATTTATATTTTTATTAAAAATTATTAAGTATGTGAAGTAAAATATTATTTTTTTATATTAAAATTTGTGTAGAATAATTAAAATAATTTATTTATTATTATTATTATTATTATTATTATTATTTTTTAAGCTAGTACTATTGTGGTCATGTTTTGGTTCTCACGCCAAACAGGACTTAATGATATAATGCATCTATTATTTTAATTAACCACTATTAACTATACAGTATTGATTTCAAAATTTCTAACTGAAATTGTGCATCAAAACTTAAACCCTATATCAAAAAAATCAAAAAAAAAAAAAACTTAGACCCACGTGAAAGAAATTAATCCAAAAAAGATCTATATATTATTAATGCTTGTATTTGATTTTTTTTTTCAAGATACTTTGTCACACATCTTTCCCCTGATCTCTCCCTTTCAGTCTCTCATTTTCTCTTCGTAGCAAAAAATTCTCTTTTTAAAAACTATTAAATAAGTAAAAATAGAAATAAATATAAATATAAATATATATATATATATATAAAGAGAAAAATAAAATAAAGAATAAAATAATTAAACTAAAAGTAAGATAAAAGAATAAAAACAAGTAAATCAAAAACTATTATAAATAAATAAGTAAAATAAAAATGAATATAAATATAAATATAAAGAGAAAAATGACATAAAGAATAAAATAATTAAACTAAAAGTAAGATAAAAGAATAAAAACAAGTAAATCAAAAACTATTATAAATAAAAGATAAAAAAGATCTAAAGAATAAATTTAATAATAAAATATTTAATATTAAAAAATTAAAAGATAAAAAGGATCTAAAAAATATTAATTAAATAAAAAAGATCTAAAGGGAAGAGGACAAAACTGTAATTTTAAGAGGGGAGGAGGGTGGGGCCGGGGGGTGCTGTCAGGGGGGGCATTAGCAGCTCCCAAATAAAAGGATTACAACCATGCCAAATACGGGTGTTTAAAAAAAGAAGAAAATAATGAAATCAGCCCAAAAATTTAAAATATTTCTCTTTAAATAATTTAATTGATTTGAATGGAGATTTTCAATCTTCTGATCAAGTATCATTGCCCTTAGCCTGTGCTTGTTTGGGTGAAAGAGTACCTGCCCAAAAGGTATCAGTCCATAGAACTGAGTAAGACAAAATTCATATCAATAAAAATATTTCACAAACATTCCAATCGTAACATTATCTTAATAAACTTATTAGCTCGTATACAAGATAAGCAGAGGTACTCTTGTCATCTGCAACGATATTAAACAACTTTCACCATTTCAATTTCAACATCGATTGCGATGGTTGAATCAACAACCCTCGAATGTCGGCTACAACATTCCCCATAATATCGAATACGATGATTGAATCGACAACCCTCAGCATCGCTCAAAACATCGTATAACCACAACTTTGTTAACTTCGATATTGCCCATAATATTGTATAACCATAATATCATTTACACCGCAACATTATTCATAATATCGTATACTCATACCGTTGTATATTTCAGCATTGCCCATTTCACATTAAATGGTTCTTTACAAAATATCGGGAATGAAGTTTAATCCCACTTTTATCAACTGGCCCTAATTTTTCGGTGTATCATCTCTCTGCCCAATCTCAATTGAATAGTTCTCAGCGACTACTCAAGATGACACAAGATCAAATATCATTGCTAATCATACTATCACGATAGACTGATATTGAATTCAATTTTTTCAATTTGCATTGGTCTTCAATTGGCTTGGATAGAAATTTGGTTCATAAATCTCCCATAATGTTAAAATACAAATAAAATAAGTGAAAATATTAAAATAGATAAATAGATATATACAAAAGAACAATATAAGAAATGAATATATCCACACAAAAATTAGAATAACCTCAATTGAGAACAAATTTAGAGAGAATCAACCTAAGCGTTTTGAACATACATCGTAAATCACCAGAAAATTAAATAAAAAAAATTAAATTATTGAATATTGCCTATACAAAAAAGAAAAGAAGAAGACCCAAAAGAACATAACAAGAAACCGTAATGAATAATATTACATACTTAAAACTAAATAATAATTTATTATTTGATATAATACAACAGAAATAAAAACTTCAAATATCTGATACCACCTAGTGGAATAAAAAATAATGACTTAAATGTTGTTGCTGCAGCCGCTAACTAAACATAAGAATTTAAAAACTTAAATTGAAACCTGAATTTTTTTTTTTACTCTAAACATAAACATTAAACTCAAATAAAAAATGATTACCAAATCTTCAGACAAAAGTAAATATTATTTACAGGTTTATACAAGTGAGTAGAGATGCGATCAAGACAGTAATTAATTATAAAAATTTTTACAGGACATAAAATTTATACAAAATTACACATTTAACATATCTCACATATTTCATATACTTTATAATATTATATATAAATTAAAATGCATAAATTCATTAATATTTAAATTCTAATATATATTTTTATTTTTTACTGTAAACACATCAATTTTCTTACTTCAATTAAAAATTAAAAAATTATAGTCATATGAATTTAAATATGACACCCTAATTGAAAATTTTAAATAAAATAAATAAATTAAAATACATAAATTCATAAATATTTAAATTATTAGTTATATAAATGAATTTATTTATAGTATTTAATTAATATATTAATAATATAATTAAGATTAAGGCCAATTTAGAAATGTGAAATTCACCATAAAAAAATATAGTGTGAAATATGTGAAATACATAAAATTTAAATGAATATGGTGTGATAGTGATAATATTTATGAATTGATGGTGAAATGCGTAATTTCGTGTAAATTTTATGTCATGTATGTAAAAACTCCTTAATTATATTGATTTAAGTGTTTAATCAAATTTAATTAATGGTGCAGAAAACAAAAATTAAAATAAATACATCCGATTCTTTATATTTATCAAATTCGGCAGGGTATCAAAAATTGAAAATGAATGCCTACGTGACATTTTTTAAGGATGAATTCTTTTAGGAGGCGTTTGGTTTAATGTTATCTTGATGTTATGTTATATTATTTAGAGAAAGTAATTGTTTGGTTTTATGACATCTATAAATAATCTTCTATTAGACTATAAAATTATTAGTTAAAAAATGACATCTAAATGTCATGACATCTAGATTACATAACATAACACCAAGATAACAACGAACCAAACGCCCCCTTAATCTGATGGATATTAATTATAATACACTGAATAATTCAATGAATCTAAACTTAAAACTGCAACTACTCAATGTATTAATTAATTATTGATCTATATAACAAGTCTTAAAGACTCACAAATCCACAACTTGCATCATTTACTTTAGAATAGCTTACCTGGGCCTGGAATGTAGAAACCGCATCATAAATTTATTGAAGTGAAGTTCTATCTCCTTGATCTCTTGTCCCGGCCTTCATCTTCACGACCAGATGATTCCTTATCGTGTCTCGAATGCGTCTCGCTTCCTCGACAGACAGCATCGCTCCCCGAATTATGCCCGAATTTAGGCCTTCTGAAGCCCTTGTCATTTGTAATTGGTTCTTGCTGATCTCTTGCATCTTTATCATCTCGATGAGATTCAGATTGGAAACTTAAAGAATCCCAGTAGTGTGATGCCCGCTTATCGCTTCTCGTATTGCCGATATCATCCTCCCGCCTATGCTCGAGCCCATTCCTCGCAGAACGTCCCTTTTCCCTTTCTTCAGTTTCCCTGTCTTCCTTATATCTAGAATCATTCCGTTTTCTATCCAAGAACGCATCCTTTTCTACATTGTCATGCCTTTTTGAACTCAGTTTGCTTTGTTTTCTATCATTTCTACTGTATAACTCATCAATTTGAGCATCATCGTATCTTGCCTCCTTATCTCGAGATCTAGGCATGGCTTTGTCCATCCTAGCCTTAGGCTGAAAGAAGCTTTTGTGGCTTTTCGGAGGACCTTCATACTTGTCATGGCCCCGACTCAATTCACTGTCCTTCGCACCCCAGCCAGTGTTCGCGTGACGCTGAAGAAATGGTCAGAAGCAATTTTAATCAACTGGAAGGTACTAGCAAATGAAGTCCAAAAAAAGAGAATCTTGATCCATGAATGAATGAAAATGCCAATGCTCGTCTCAAATCTGGGTGATAAAAGTTGAAGTTGATACCAATTGTAAAACTAGATATCAAAACCATGACAGAATATGAATGGGATTTAGTGGTAGGAAATTAATAGATCACAAACATAAATACTAAATAATGCAGAGCCAAGAATCTTACGATGGATGCAGCATGACTAAAATGACCAAGAGATCACAGCTTTAAGAAGAGTGTCACAGCAAATATACATTAAGGACAAGATAAAAGAAGTAGAATTTTTTGGTTTATCCTGAGTAGAGAGGATGAAGTACTATAAATATCTCTATTAGAAGGGCCATACAAAAATGGCATCAATAAGAATGATTTGTGAAGAATTCAATTTTATGAGATTAGGATTAAGAGTGGGCATGACTTTCACAGGAGAGACTAACACAATTTCATGGGACCAGAATATCCATGATTTCATACATAACTTAGCAAATCACAGAAACTAAACAAAACACTCGCACAAGCGTTATTTATAGACTACTTAGTTTGCCACCTCTGGTGAACAGTGTTTACCTATTTTAAGAAGATGCGGACATTTGCGAAGTGTCATTTTATTCAAAAAAACTTAAGGAAGATGAACAAAATTCTGTAGACAGATTCCCAGTATTGAGGATAAAAAAGGTATAAAATACCACAAGTCGATGAGACTCTAGGGTGAGGATTGCTGGGGCTGGTAACAGAGTTGAGTTCAAGTGAGCTGATTTTAGCTTGAACTCGAAATTTTCAAGCCACCTTAGCTTGAACATAATCAAACACCATTTTAAGTTTACAATGAGCAAGCTAATCACGTCTTGAACTTGACTAATCAAAACTGAGTTGATACTCATGCTAATTTCCAAGCTATTTTGCCAATCCTAGGCTATATACCGGTTATGGGTTTAATAACCAATCTCTGAAATATGAACTTTGGTTACAAGCTATCAATATATAAGCACCTTGTTAGCGTCAATCAGTGAAGTTTGGTCAAAACAAATTCTAAATAACCAGCCAATACTGTTAAAACTCTTTAAAGTTACAGAATTGCTGTCACACGTAATTTACATTCTTCTTCAGAATTAAGATCTGCATAAAAGATTTTTCTCAAATGAACAAGTTTAGGTTACATACAATAAGCGGTTTGTGGTTTATGTAGATTAGGATTATCCAAATCAACCATGGTTGTCTTTGGCATCAAAGTAATTGGTGATAGACTAAGCTATTCAATCAGTACATCTGTACTAAAGCTCAAGCTATGGCCAAATCAGGACAAAAACTAGTGAATTAATACATAGACGCACGAGGCCCTCTTAAATCGCCTTAAGCATCCCTTCTCAACTTATCCTCAGTACATTGACAATAGACACTTCATAGATGAATACACAACTCTCCTATGGAAACATACAACAAGGCAGAAATGTACATATCGTCTGTGGGTGTAGAGAGAGGAATGAATAAAAACTTATATGATGATTCAGTATCATAAGAATGCCAAACAGTATGTCAAACAAAGGAAACAACTATCAAACTATAATGATTAGGCTTAAACAAAAGGGCAACGGTTTACTTGATCATCATGTGAAAATTTACATGCAGATCCACGTGTACACTCGCCCCTTTGAAAAGCATGACACACTCCACGGGATTCCCTCTTTGATCTCTCAGTTTCCTCGTCTTCCTCCTCTTTCCTCTTGTAGCTGCTGACATGGTCAACCCTTACGATGCGACCAAGAACCTTAGCACCATTTAAATTATCTGAATCAGAAGGAAAAGTAATTTATATGAGTCATATAGCACATGCTGCTCAACTATAGAAGCACTGGATAAAGAAGTAAAAAATTAAACATAACAAACCTACAGCTAGGATTGTACTCCTCTGATCTTCATAAGCAAGGAAAGCAAAACCCTTAGATTTTCCTGTAGCTTTATCCCTCACAAGATTAACGTCAACAACTTCCCCATACCTAGGAACCGGATCACATAACAAAGATACTAATATTTTCTTTCAGGTAAATAACCAGCAAATAGAAGATACACAACAGTAGTATAGTACCAAAAAAACATTTATTTTACATAGAAATGTTCCAAAAAACAGTTACCAATGATGTACGACAAATGTGGTGTATTAGATTTAAGTGAAAAAAATAACTAACAAAATGTAAGTTCTGACAATGTCCTCACAATTCAACTAACAGCCGTACTACAAGAGGCACCATAACTTACTGCGTGCGTGATTTATCATGACCCATCCCCTCTAAAACTATTTCGTGGTTTAAATAGTTAGGCGTAAGCCTATTACAGCTCCAACTATATGTGACTACATTTCATTTAGGCTAACAAAAAAGTACAATCTATATTCACAAGCTTATTAAAGTAGAAGACTATCATGCTTTAATTAATTTAGGATCAGAACAATTAATTATTCAGCCAATTGCTTTGCGATGCCTGGCCTTAAGTAGAAAATAAGAGGACAGTGGCGCAACATCCATGCATGAAAGAAGAAAATGACCTCTGCAATGCAGAAAAGACTATGATATGGTACCATATCTGCTAGTGTTGTGTGCAATGAGAAGTGAGATGAATAGGTGACGACGATCAGGATAATCCTGATCCCAAAGAAGCACTTAACTATTTAATTATTAAAGGGGTCGACAATCTGTCAAATTTAAATATTTAGTATTTACTTTTATTAGTATTTAAATTTTGAACATCTAAATGACTAATAATCAAACAGAGTGAGGGAGAAGTAGAATCAAAAAAGTTGATATGGATGCGAGGCCAAACAAGAAAAGATTGAGTGACAGGTGATAATATTTGGAAATTTACAGTTACAAGTAAATTTCACTAATAAAACAAGGTTCTTCCATTAAATGTAAAAAAAATACAAACAAAATGAGGCAGATAAACTATAATGTCTGATAGATGAATGAAAGTTTTCATTAACTAGAATTAACAATGTGATCAATGATGAACAATTACCGTTGTTCTAATTACACCAAAGCAAAAAAGCTCTACAAATGAGAAATCACAAAATTTAGGCACCCATCTCACAACTGCACGGATCAATTCTGAAGGTGCTATGCAATCAAACAGGATATCCACGGTTACCTAAATCTAGGGCAAAGTTTCCATTAAAAACCAATTTCACTTCAGCGTTCAGCTTGACAACGATAAAAAAAAACTTCAGGAAAACAGCATATTACACGAAGAAAGACAAAGAAAAACCATCCCATGCAAATAATAGATTTGTGATGCATCTCAAATGGGGTTTGGTACCGTAACATATTCAAGAAACATTTAATCAAGAAAGCGTGTCAAGAATGGCACAACCCTAACCAAGATTAAAGTAAACTAGAAGACTTACTGTGCAAATACTGCGAGTAGGTCACCTTCAGTGAGATCGAAGGGGATTCCTCCGATGAATATGTAAGCGGAATCCTTGTATTTGGCATGCCATGAGGCCTCATCAGATATCCCGAGTGCCGCCTCGGTTGAATTAATCTTCTGTATACGCTTCACCAATGTCAAAGGATTCATCTAAAAAAGAGAAAATGCACGTAGATCAACAATAACAGTGAAACAGTGATTCTGAAGCACTAATTTTCATCTATTACAATAACGCGAATGCTTGAAATCTGAGACACAAATAGAAAAGGTAATGTCAGTAAAGTAAGGCAGTCATCACTTCATAACTACCTGTATATTCTAAAAAAAATATTTTTTGAAAAAATGATTTATCTGTAAGACTATAACTAATTATGCCACGTGTATGGTTATGATTTTTCAGTTGTATAATTCAATTTTTACAATTAAATTTAAGCCGAATTTATCGGGATAAATGTAATTAATGCCAAGCATGTGCTAAGTATAATCATAAAAATACTAAGACTATATAATGCTAAGTAAAGATTACATATGATCATATAAGTGTTAAATACATAATATATTATACTAAGTATGAGTATAAAAGTACTAAAAGGGAATTTATTTTAGTGTTATCTTGATGTTATGTGATATAATCTAAATGTTATATCATCTATATGTCATTTCTTTGAGTGAAAATTCCATAACTTTTTGCTATTCATATGTCATTAAACTAAGCAAATATTTATCCTAGATAACACAATATACTATCAATATACCATTGAATCAAATGCACCTTAAGTATAAACTCTATAGTATTAAGTATAAGCATAAAAGTTTTAAGTACAAGCTATATGTAACAAAATAGTAGTATGTCTATATATAAAGATGATTTAAGTACGAGAAAAAATACAAAGCATGGTTTGTATAATAATAAGTATAGATTCGACAGTGCTAAATATTGGTAATACAATCTTAGATATGATCTCGTTGCATTTCTCTTAACAATATAATGTCCACATTTAGCATTTTTACACATACTTAGTAATTTTTATATTCATATTTAGTACTTTCATTTTTATAATCAATATCATAACTCCGTTAGTATTGTCTGCTCGAGCAAGCACGTGTAAGCCTAGCAATGGCAATGTAGCACCATCCCATTAGCCACCAAAAATATGAAGAGGTACTTTGCTCGAGTCTAATATATAATTTCTCCATCATAGAAGCCTAACAATAGACGTACATTAATTTATCTTCTTGACTAGAGCACATCTTTTCAAGAAGATAAACTTTAATACCAATTATCATAGCCCATAATCAAATTAGAGTAGATCTTAGAGTTTAGTCTTTAGAAGGAGACTAAGTGCATGTTAGTATGTTGAGATATCCCTCCATATAAGAGTGGAGAAATATGTTCGACGAGGGATTTGAACAAAGTTATCTTTGGAGGAGATTTATCGAAGATGTCATCAAAGTTGAGCATACTAAAGGGATCATCGAAAGTTCGACGTCGAGAGTCCTTAATGAAGAATGCAATCTAGGATTGACTCAATCTAGCATCCAACCAAACAGAGGCAAAGTTTGAAAACTAGATATAGAAATCTTGAATAAGGGTGGAATTCAGAGATAGAAACTTTGATGAAGTACATTATAACAAAAACCTCAGGGAGGATGATCTTTGAAGGAAGCAGTAGAAAATGACGCTTTCCGCAGATGGTGTTGTTTTTTATGTCATGTTCGAAGAGAGAACATCCTAGACTCTATGGAAGAAGTTGGAGAGGGTGTACGAAAGGAATGCTATAAAAAAAAAATCTAATAAAAAAGGCTCATAAAAGTGAAGTTGGAGAAGAAAATTTTCATTTTCGGGCATTTGCATAAAATGCAGAGTATCATCAATCAACTGGCCATAAAGATAGCCTAATTTGATGATGAGTTGTGGGCACAATTGATGCTGAGTTCATTGCCTGGAAATTGAAAAACTCTCATCTTCCTGAGTAACTATGCATTATACGAACTACTCACCACGAAGTTGGTAACCTCAGGTTTACTAAACAAGGGAACAAAATGAAAATTGTAGATTGGGGCCTTAGTAACAGAGAAAAAAAGATAAAACTCGAGAAAGCTTTAAAATTGTTGGAGAAAATACCAACAAAAAAAACTATATTGACAAGAAGAAAAGATCGCAATCATAGCGGCAGCTATAAAATTGTTTTTTGTAACATCAGCTTTTGAAGAGACCACAACATGTCTCACTTAAGTTGACTCTGGAGCATCCTACTACATAACATTGAAAGAGGAGGTTTTTTCAACATATTATCCTGGGGAACATGGCTTCATAAAAATTGAAAATAGTCAATGAAATTTCAAAGACTACCAGCATTAGAGACATCAAGCTTCAGATTAGTTTGAGATGCTAGCAAAAGCTCAAAGATGTGATGTATGCCGCAAAATGATGACCCAAATGCACATTGACATAATATTGAGTATCACTTAAATCATAAGTAGTAAAAATTGAGTTACATATAAGGGTAAATTAGAAGAATCCAGTTGTAATTTACCCACTTAAAATTTCAAAATTAATTTTTAAATATTACAGTAAAAGAAAAAAGAAAACTCCATCCTTTTATAATTACTAACAAAACCAAACTTACAAGATTATTGTCATGTGGTAAGATTAGATTGATGCATAGATTTTGCATGATCTATCATCTCTTTAAAAAAAAGGATAATTAGAGAGGTCCCTATAATTTACCCATAATTACATATTGGTCTATATATTTTGAAATCCTTCACTTAGGTACCTAATAGGTCTATATTTTACATTACTTTTAGGCCTCTATTTTAAATTCTAGAAATCAAAGTGAAGAATTGCAAAAAATATTAGGAACCTAAGTGAAAGATTTCAAAAAATATAAACCAATGTGTAATTTCAAAAAAATATCAATTTCTAAAATGATTAAGGGGATTATTTTTTATTAGAAGATAAATTGGCCCTAATTCAAGCCTTAGTAATCCTTATAGAGATGGCAATGAAGGCACATGTTAAACAAAACTCATATTTGTCCCGCATGCTTTTAACTATTACCTATATCTTCCCCATACTCGCTTCCTCCCCATCCCGCTTCTCTGAAAACTCGTACGCTCCCCACCCAAAACCCATTATTAACAAATATTTTAGAAAAAAATAAAAATAATATCTATTTAAATTTTTTAAATCTTAAGATTATAAGCCAATTTATTTAGCCAAGTTAAATTTAACCTAGTTAATTCTAACCAGGCATGTCACATCATATATAAAATTTAATAATAAAAATTAACTATATTTCACATCATACACATAATTCAAAATAAAAAATTAACTTTATTCACATTCAACATGCATGCAAAAATAATAACTTATATCATATCCCTCACATATCACAATATAATAATTAAATTTATTTCACATCATTCATAATAGCTTTCAATAAAAAAATCTTCATTCAAATTTAACTTTAATCTTATTAAAATTAAAATTTGCAAACAAACAGGCCATGCAATTATATTTCATTACTAGCAAGTCATGAATTAGGGCAGGTATAATTACGTTATACTCAAACCTGACACACCCACAAGAGGTCAAAAGGTAGGTTGCAAATAATGGGTACAATTTTGCCACCCATATATATCCAATTAGGGGTGCAATGGGAAAGGTTAACCGAATTCGTGCAAAAATTATCATCATCTCTATAATCCTTACGAATTTTAAAGTTCTAAGAAGATAGCCATTATGATGTTTTGAAAATCCACAATTAGCAATATGAAATCAGGTAAAAGCCGCGTAGCAATATAAAGCAAAAATAACTTTGGTAAAATACCTTATAGAACAAATCCTCAATCTCCCACTCACGAATGTCGTCGGGGAGATTACCCACGTAGATGGTCCGACTCGTACGGCTACTCTATTTCCTTTAACAACACAAAAACAAGAATTCAGCCATTAGGGACTCAGAAACAAACCCTAGAAGGGCAAATTGCCACAGATTTCTTCAATCACATGATTCAACGTTACTAAAACAAAATCTAGCTGAGAAATTGGAAACGAAAAAAACAATGAAAAGGCTAGAGTCTTACTTGTATGGTTGAAGAGAAAACCTTGGGAGGCGCGGGGAGAGAAGCGGCAGATAGATGCGCCGTCGGCCAAGCGAAGACCTCTGGGTTAGGTTTAGAAATCGATATATATCGAGAGGCCGGAGGGACTGAGGAAGACGGTAGGGTTCCCTAAACGGGTTGGCGGATCTCCTTAGCGTGAATCCGTTAAAGATCCGACAAGCATGAGGGAAAAGGATTATTTTGTAAAATTCTTGGGATAAATTACATCTAGGACCATGATATTGAGCATCCATCTTAAATGGATCCCAAGCATTTATACAAATTTAGGATAACCCCTTGAGTCAAAGTTTTTTGACATAGTTTCAAATTTTTTTATAAAATTACCTATATTGTCAATAAATTAAATTTTTTTTTTCTTCTTAATAATATAACAAAATATTGAGATGACCGTTCATCTGGTTTGAAGGATTATTTTTTAGTAGATTTAATAAATAATAATAATAATTGTATTTTACCTATTGCTTAAATTTAATTTTAATATCTTCTCACAAATCAATCATATAATAATGTTCACCAAATTATTATGTAAACCCTAACTCTATTTAATGATCTAATTTAACGCAATTATTTGTTAATAAAATACTAAATTAATTTAAAAATTTTTAAAAAAATTAAAAAAAATTACTTGATCCACATTATGTTTAATAACTCATCAAATTTGGACATATTCCACTTGGAGATTTTTGTTTTTTTAAATCGTTTCTTCAATAATTTTGAATCAAAATTGAGCAATAAATTAATCTAAAATTCGCAATATAACCGTAAATAACTCTTGACATAAACGAGTAATTTTGATAATTTTCTTGGCATTTAACTCGATAAAACAAGTTTATTTAACTTCACTTGATCGTAAACAACATCGAACTAGTGGTTGAATTAATTTAATTTTCTTTAGCGATATTCGACATTATATTAACCGTGTCATGTTTCAAATTGGTGATCTAATTCAATCCTTTTAGTATTAATTAGAGACGATTAATCGATATTAAATTATTAGTTCTATTAAATGTCAAATTAATTTAAAAATAAAATTAATTGTTAGATCATATTATGTTAATTCAAGTCCAAAAACCTGAGTTGACTTCCTTAGATTGCCAAAAATAAAATAAAATTTCTCGAATTTATGCGAGCACAGAACGAAAAAAAAATAAAAATAAAAAATTTATAATACGATTTCGATGTTACAGCCGACATAAAAGAAAATCTTGATTTTAATTAAATTACGGCATATCAATGTTTACTAGATTTAATTCACTGTAAGTAAATTAATTACAGCCAAATAAAATATCAAATTAAATTTTTTTTGGATCACATTTTTTTGAATCAAGACACTGAAGTTAGATAGATTTTTAATACATTTAGTAGATCTAAAAAATAATCAAATTTGAGATTTTTTTTAAAGCAATTTATATAATTGAGTTCACATACAATTTTTATAATTTTGTTGGCATAATTGCAAAAATTGGATTTGAATATAATTTATATAATTAAATTAATCATATGTGAAATTACATTTGAATATGGTGCTTATGATTCAATCAATTTTATTTAATATTCTCATAATTAATTGACTTCCTTTTTTATTATATAAATATTTTTAAAAAATTTATATATTTAAAAAAAAAAAAAAAAAAAAAAAAGAACATAACTAACTTAACTATAAATTAAACAAAAGCTTTATATTTTTTTCATACCATATATAAATTTAAATATAAAAAATTAATTTCATTTTTACATTTTACACAAATCACAATCCTAAAAATTAATTTAATTATTCACATTTAACGTAATTATCAATATTGAAATATTTTTTTCTCACTGTCATAACTTTAAAAAATATTTTTTTTTTTTGATATATTCTATAAAAAATTTTAAAAAATATCTAAATCATATTCCAATCAAATCATGAGGCCGCACGTAGTACATATAATCACACAATTAAACATGCATTTGAGATTTCATTAATACATAATATTTCATTAATAAAACAATAAGTAGTACACTAATATTATTTTAAAGGGAACAATTAACTAAGAGCAAACATTAGACTTACACTTTTATATCTAATCCAACGTACATACGCATATAAACTCTAAACAAGCTGCAAATTAACAACAAACCGACACCAACGATGAATATCGATACTTCTTTACGAAGATTTGAAGGGAATAATTTTGCATCGCTCCCAACCGTTGGAGCGTGTGCGCTAAGGCTTGACGTTCTGGCAGAAACACAAGAGATTCTTACAACGAGAATATTCAAAAGAAACGTAGTCGCACATAGCTGCGCAATCATCTAAGCTGGCCTGATTGTTCACGTTGCAGGGTTCAATAACACCAACTTGCTGGCATATGCATTCAGGGCTGGTCATCGAACACGTTGTTCCATCGATATCGTTGCACACAACTGCCAACGGGTCCGACGTCTGCAACACCACTTTTCCCTTGAGGTTCATCATAGGATGTTCTGTGAATCAAAATCGATGACAACAAGAAATTAGACAAGTTTCCGCAGAAAGATACTGCAGCTATTTAATCCGTTGCACCTGCCGAGATCGAACCGGTCAGATGATTGGCTCGTGATCAATCTGACCGATATTCGATTCAACTAATTCATGACTCGACGATCTGTGGAACCCAATAGTCATTTTACTGAGCCGGAGATCAAACCAGCAGTTAAATCGCAATTCAACCGGGCAATTTTATAAATATTATATGACAGTTAACAAGAGATTAAGGTTATCATAGAAATAGAACAAGAAGTAGAGAAAAAAGCAAAAACCAATCGAGTTGAGAGAATTTAATTACTATATATACGCATTCACGAACTTTAACCGGCTTGATCGGTTCATCCGATCCACCTACTGATTTTAGTTTCACGAACAAACCGTCATGGCATGTATGCATGCATGCCCGCATGATAGATTAAATATCTCATCCACTTATAAAAACAAAATTAATTAATATAACTAATTGATTTTATTTCACATCATATATATATATATATATATATATATATATATATATATATTAAAAAAAAAATCTCTAATGAAACAGGACCTAAGAATATTGAAAGAACTGAAAGAAAAGAGAAATTAAGAAGTTTATAACCTCTGGAAGCTGCAGAGAGAGCAATAAGAAAGAGGAGGAAGGCAGCTGTGAGTGTGTGCATTCCTCTGGAGGGGTACCCTTCAGCCATGAGAAGAAATCTAATGGAAGCCTTTAAATCTCCAATGGCCTTTATATAGTGGCAGACAAGGGGCCTCTTGTTTGAATTAAGCAACTCATGGTCATTACAAAATTAGGAAATTTACATATTGGATACATTAATTTTAATATTTACATATACACCATCAAAATTGTAAATACCATACTAAGAATATTATTTTATTGGTTTGAGTTTTTTTTTTTTTTTTTTGGACAAAAAGAAAAATATTTTATTTTTATAATTTAAGACAGAAATTTGTTTTAATATAAGAAAGTGTGTAAAATGTGAAATAATTATTGGTTCCTCCCTTGTGGTAATATTGTAATTTTGATGTTTAGTAATATGTTTAAGTTAATTTATACTAACAAAATTATTTAGTGTTTTTAATTGTATCTATTTATACTAAAATTGAGATCTAATCAAGTTGGAGAAAAAAGTTCAAGCATTGAAGATTAAGTGAAGTAAATTTTATTATTGCCCTTTTCATTTTATTTGAGAGTAGAATTGTTGTGAGATTGATCTAGATTGCTAGAGTAGTTTAGATATGAGTTTGAGCACTTAGAATCTCTGCGAGTTAATTAGATAATCTTAAAAATTTGTTAAAAGTTAAAATTCTCTTAATTATGTGGCATGGTAGTGGTGAGATTGTTCTAAATATTTTTTTTTTGTTGTGATAGCTCCAGGGCAGCTTTAGGATAGCTGAAGGGTGACCCTCAGTAGTGAGATTCGATATCAAGGTCGACCCGAGGTCGACCTTTAGCAGCGACCCTAAACAGAAATTTTGGTCATTTTGGGGATTTTTTCAGGTCGACCTGGAGGCGACCTCAGTAGTGAGGTCGACCTGAGGTCAACCTTGGAATTGATCGTTGGCCTATTTTTATCCTCCAACGGCTAGCTGGGGTTGACTTGAGGCCGACCTCTAAGTCTTTTCCAGCTCCTTTTTCTAGCCGTTGGAGCTCTTATTATATAAGGAGATAGGGATTGTTGGGGTATTTCTCTTGGCTCATAAAATTCTCTAATTGCTCCCAACATTCACTTTCACTCTCCACCATCCTAAAGTTCATAAAAACATTCAAGTCGAGTTTCAATCAAGCTTCAAGGCGATCTAGGTAAACTTGGACTCAAGTGCTCAAACTTATCATCCACTCTTCTTCTAGCTATCAAGATTCAATTATAAGAAGAAAGAGAGTGATTTTCTTCTTATTATAATAATTTAGTTCTTTTTTTTGCCTCAAAATAAGGGTTGGAGGAGGTGAGTTAATGAGCCCTCCCTTAAAAGTGAGGAGAATTTGTATGGGCTTCTCCGCTTAAACCAAGGAGTGTGTTATAGTGATATCTTTCCGATCGGGGTTATGTGAATTAGGCTCGTATTTGAGCGGAACCACGTTATATCGTGTGTTCTGTGTAGATGTGATATTTTTTTCTTGTCTGCACTTATATTTGCTTCCGCTTGTATTTTTCATTAACTATTATAACTAGTAAATTAAATTAAATTTAAAAATTTTAATTACGTCTATTCATCCTCCTCTAGACGTCATACTTGATCTTACAATAATTTTAATTCTAATATTTGTATATATGTTAGATGTGAAATAAAATTAATTTTTTTTAATTGAATATTGTGTTAGGCAAAAAAAAATGCTTCGAACCAAACGAAGGCTAGGGACTGTTTGGTAATGACGTATAGGTTTTGGCGGATTATTTTTTTAGTTTTTTTGAGATATGGGTTTGATTTGAAATAAATTTAGTTAGTTATATAAAAATATATCAAAATAAACTGATATTTTAGTATTAAAATTTATATAGAATGAGGTATAAAATAATTTTAGATAAATTGCATTTGGGGCATTGAGGTTGGAAAGATATTGTAAATTAGTTTCAATTTTAAAAAACTTTTATTTGGATCTCTAACATTGCAAAAACTCTATAGTTTTAGTTCTAATTAAGAAATAATTGTTAAATTTTTACTGCTATGCTGTAAGATTATTCTCATTGGTTAATTTATGATTTCTTAAAATATAATTTTAAAATATTAATATTAAAATTTATTTAATTTTAAATTTTTAATGCAGAGAAAGTAAGGAATGAGGAAAATTAAATTTTAAATTTTGTGAAATTTTTAAAGAATGATGAGAATAGAGTGGTGTAATAATCCTTTAAAATGTGTAATAATTTCAGTTAGTTAAAAAATAATCAAATTTTATAATTTTTATTAAAAAAATTAAAAAAAAATAATGAGATTTTAATAAAAAAAAACTCCAAAATTGTAGCACTTTTATTATTAATTAGCATATTTGTTTCCCTTCTACCTTGTATGAGGAGGAGAGGTTAGGTCAGCCTGATAATCTTTGCATCACTGGGAACTGCCTAGAAGTAGCAAAATTAAACCCGGCTCACAAACTCGATTCAAAAAATTTGAGTCATGAATTTTTACTCGTTTATTAAACAAATTTGGTTTGAGTTGACAAGTTAACCTGACTTATTTATTAATTGAGTTGGAGTTGAGTCATCGATCTTAACTTATTTAATAATCGAGTCAAATTAGAGTTGAGTTATTCGAGTCAGGCATATTTGGGTTCAAGTCGAACCTGACCCGCAATTGGCCCTTCGATAAATAAATAAACGAGAAAAAAAAAATCTCTTTTTCACATTGACCCTATATTAAAAAAAATCTATAATCCCTTAATGACATTCATATATGAAAAAAAAAAGTTGAGTCAAATTGGACTCATAATTTTTGCCAGCAGGTTATATTCTGGTCCCATTCAAAAGGCTAACATATATGACAACCAAATATGTCATTAAGAGGTCAGAATTATATATCTAAAAGTTGACCAAAGTTAAAGTATTAATTCCTTAGGAAGATGATGAAAATTTCAATTTTGAATTCAAAAAGCAGCCTGAAAAAGTCAAATTACCACCACCACTCGATCCCCTCAAGATATTCGAGTTCAAAAGATTCTCAATAAGCAGACAAAAAAAAAAGAAGGGATTTACATACAGAACACTGAATTCATCACAAATTACGCATTTCACCATCTTTTAGTAAATATTACGCATTTCACACTCTGCTTATGGGTTTTATATTTCTATTGTAACAATAGCCAACACAGTAGAGTGTGAAATGCGTAATATTTACTAAAAGATAGTGAAATGCGTAATTTGTGATGAATTTAGTGTTCTGTATGTAAATCTCCCAAAAAAAAGGGATAATTATCTACATGCCACATCATTTAATTTTATTTATGCTTTACCCATCCATTCTTAGTTAATTATACTATGCACACTTAAAACATTACAAAATCTTACATACACATACTTGAGTTAAAACTTAATCAAAATCTATTTAAAAAAAAAATTGTGTTAGTAAATCATTAAAATTATATTTTTACCCTTAATGGTACATATTTTTCTCTTCCTCAATACCACACTAAAGCGCTGATTTGTCCTAAAATCAATTCACGTCGCGGATGTCTTCTTCATCTGTCGCCACTTAAACATCTTAAAAGTTTTAGGATTTTCACTCAAAATATATTTAAATATCCTTAAAATAACATGATGAACGGCTTAAATTTTTTGTAATCTAACTATGATTAGGTTATTAAAAAATTATTATTACTCATTATAATAAAAATAAGTTAAAATATATGTATGTAAGATTTTATACTGTTTTGAGTGTGCATAGCGTAATTAACTAAGAATGGATGGGTAAGGCATAAATAAAACTAAATTGTGTGGCATGTAGATAATTATCCCAAAAAGATAACATCGAACTAAATATTCTCTTATAAATTTTCTATGTTTCTAGTGGGTAAATAAAGGGTCAACATTTCTTTTGTTATTATTTTTTATTTTTTTTATTTCTTTTGTTATTATTCCTCCTAGTCATTCTAATCACAAATTAGGATCAATATTCAATACGACAAGAATTCGATTATCTTGAGGGGATCAAATGGTGGTGGTAATTTGATTTTTTTTTTTCAAAATTGAAATTTTCATCATCTTCCTGAGGAATTAATATTTTAACTTTGGTCAAATTTTAGATATCTATTGACTCATTCCCAACTATATTTGTCTGGGTCTCGAGCCGATCCAACCTTGGCTCAAGATTGAATTGAAAGTTTTCGATTAGAAAATTTACACATTGGATACATTAATTTTAATATTTACCAAAAGATCGATTCGACTTTCGACTAATTTTCGATCTTTTATCCAGATATTATGTATAAATATATTTGTTCATCCAATCAGTAGTTATTCGCTTTGATCTATTATTTAAAAATAAAAATAAAAAAATAATTTACAATAATTATAATTTAAATGATTATAGAGAAAATTCTAATGAAGGTTTAATGAAGCCTTTCAATAAACTACTGAAAAAAACTATATACTAAATCTAGTTACATATATATATATATATATATAATATTTTTTATTTTTTTAATCGATCTAATTTCGAACCATCTCGATCCGATCCTATGCCGGCTTAAGATTGGATTGATAAACTTTTCGAGCCAAAAAAAAGGCTCGTTAGTCTACTCATTTAGATCGAATCGAGCTCGATTCGATTCAATTTTCGAACGATCTTCGATCTTCAAGCAAAATTAACAGCCTTATATTTGTCTTACTTGAGGTTCCCAATAAGTTGGGAAATTAAAATTCTGACCTTTTAATAACATATTTGCTTGTCATATATGTTAGCCTTTTGAATGGGACCAGAATATAACCTGCTGGCAAAAATTATGAGTCCAATGTTGACTCAACTTTTTTTTTCATATATAAATGTCATTAAGGGATTATAGATTTTTTTAATATAGGGTCAATGTGAAGAAGAGATATTTTTTTTCTCGTTTATTTATTTATCGAAGGGCCAATTGCGGGTCAGGTTCGACTTGAACCCAAATATGCCTGACTCGAATAACTCAACCCTAATTTGACTCGATTATTAAATAAGTTAAGATCGATGACTCGACTCCAACTCAATTAATAAACAAATCAAACTTGTTTAATAAACGAGTAGAAATTCATGACGCAAATTTTTTGAATCGAGTTTGTGAGCTGGGTTTGATTTTGCTGCTCCCAGGCAGTTCCCAGTAATTTTGATATAAAGGCCATTGGAGATTTAAGCCTTCGCTGTGATAATTTAGAGGGATTTTTATATACAAAAATTTACACAAAATTACACATATCACAATCAATTCATAAATATTACCGCTATCACACCGTATTCATTTAAATTTTACGCATTTCACATATTTCACATATTTCATATACTTTATAATATTATATATAAATTAAAATACATAAATTCATTAATATTTAAATTCTAGTATATATTTTTATTTTTTACTATAAACCCATCAATTTTCTTACTTCAATTAAAAATTATAATCATGTGAATTTAAATTCGATACCCTAATTGAAAATTTTAAGTTAGATAAATAAATTAAAATACATAAATTCATAAATATTTAAATTATTATTTATAGTATTTAATTAATATATTAATAATATAGTTAAGATCAAGGTCAATTTAGAAATGTGAAGTTCACCATCAAAGAATAGATGTGAAATATGTGAAATACGTAAAATTTAAATGAATATAGTGTGATAATGGTAATATTTATGAATTGATGGTGAAATGCGTAATTTCGTGTAAATTTCATGTCCTGTATGTAAAAACCCCAATTTATATTCAAAAGTGAATTTATAATATTATATCTTAATATATTTAATATATATATATATATATATCATAAATACTTTAATAAATAATATTGCTTATAGCTAGCTCTATTGTGAAATTGACTCAAGCCACCCCTATTCAAGGGAGAATAGTTTCCTTTCCTATTACTTCTCTAATTGATTGCCACTTTTGATGATGGACTTCTACATTTCATCATTTGTTGACGTGCCCTCGTCTTACAATGCTATCCTACGCAACCGGACCGTAAACGATTTTAGGATTCGAACACTTGTGCGCGTAAGTGCCGCTCATGGGGATCGATAACAAGCCAAATTATGTTACGACTACTCACTGCAACTTCATATTGATCACCTGGATTATAGTGATAGTAGTCCTATGATGTAAGCACGATTTGGGACATCGGTTGCCCTCTTTTCAAAGATGACAAACCTTCTCAAAGAATATTTGTCGTCCCACGATGACGAACCATCAAAATGCAAGGAGACGAGAGTGGTACTTAAGGTTCGCAATGAAATGTGGATTTTTGTTGCCGAAAATTGTGAAGGTATATAAGACTTAGGAAGTGCGTAGACGATGGGGAGGGTCGCATAGATGCCATCTAACTATTTTTCATCGGAACTTCACACGCACAACGCAGGAATTAACTCTAAAATAGAGTGAAAATTCAGCAAAACATAATTCACATAGCATTTAATTAAAGAGTAGACAAAGTGTTGAACATCTAGAGAGGCTGTAGGTAAGAATGTAACATCCTGTAACTCAAATATATAAAACTTGTTTGCTTTAATTTTAGAAAAATTGTATGACTTGAAATTTTTTCATCATTAATCTCACGGTTTTGACCCAAAAGACACCTCTAATACTTGAGATCACATTATCTACTTATACAGTTCAAAATCTTCCCTCCTTTTCGACGTGAGACAATTCATTCTTGTGCCCCTCTCATTACTTTTTATCGAACTGAAAGCCTGCCAGAAGCTGCATTTTACCTCAATGATTCCTTTCCCTTAGGACATCACCGGCAATCACTCTCCACCCTCTTCGGCCACGAGCATTACAAAGAAATACAGAAAATTCAACAGTACTTAGGGTTGTTAACAAATTGAGTTTGAGCGAGTTTACCTCAATTAAAACTCAAAAATTTCGAATAATTGAGGTTCGAATATTTTGCTCACCCTAGCAGTGTTTAGGGTATAATAGCCTAGTTGGATTGAAATAGAAAATATTGGTAAGGTTTGGAATTAAGTGATAAGAAAGGATCTAAAATGAATAATTTTGGACTTAAAAATAATAATTTTAGATTTATTTATAAGAGTATAAAAATTGGGAGACTAATTTGCAATTTTTTCTAATTATTCAAAGGATAAGTTTGAGGGCTGCCGCCTGCTGTGAAATAAGAAAAGATCTAAAATGAATAATTTTGGACTTAAAAATAATAATTTTAGATTTATTTATAAGAGTATAAAAATTGAGAGACTAATTTACAATTTTTCCTAATTATTCAAATGATAAGTTTGGGGGCTTGTAGCTGGCTGGCAGCAGCCAGCAACCCGCCAGCGCCCCTCTCCTCTTCCCTTTCTGCCATGTGGCAGCTAAAAAAAAAAGGGGAAAAGGGGAAAAGAACAAGCTTTCCCCTCTGTTTTTTCCCCTTTGTTTTCCGCCAACCTTCTCCGCCTCCTCTGTTCCGCCTCCTTCCGCCAAAGCAAACAAAGAAAAAGAAAAGGAAAAGGAAAAGGAAAAGAAGGAGAAAAAGAAGAAAAAGAAAATTCTTTGTAAGTGGATTTTCACGGCTTTTGATATGAATTTATCGACTTTGCTTAGTTTTCTAATTAACATGAATATTCTGATATTGATTTAAAAAAATTTCTATTGATTTAAAAATATTTTGATATGTTTTTGATGACTGAATTGAACTCTACTCACGAGCTATATAATGATTGCTTGTGTATAAGAATGTTATAGGTTGAAAAAGAAATATTTGATTAACACATGGAGCATGTTTATTGCATATTTGCAAAATGCTTATCTGTTTGGATTTCAGGAATGCTGTGAAGACTAGTTAAGTAAATTGTGGGATTTAATCCCAAATTTGAATGAGCACCGTAACTCATCATGTGGATAGACTTCTTTGGTGCTGGAAGTTATTTCATGTGGCTCATAACGGGATCTGAATATATGGGAGCAAAATCTTAACTAGGATATGTATCTGTTCCTCTTTCGAGGATATCTGAAACCTCTGGCCAGTAGGATATATATTGAATCTCATCTGTGTATATTCGGTGGGTTATATATGTATTGCATTTCATATGCATTTCATCTGCTTGTGGCATATGAATTATCTTACTGTGTGTTTTAAAAAGTTATTATGAAAGACCGGTTTGATAAACTAATTTTGAGTATTCATTTCATTTGCTGTGAATAGTCCTCTTACTGAGTAGTAAGCTCACTTCTTTACACCAAAATTTTCAGATTGAGAGCCATACTAGGGACTGAAATTTTTCTGCTCTTTTTGGAAGCCATAGGAGACCTTCTCCACTTTTTAGGAGGTGATGTATTTGTCAGTCGTGTGACATCTTGTAGATATGTGAATAAGACTTGTATACAAATATTTTTTGGGACTCATGACAAACAAACATCATTTTGTATGTCAAAGATGTGAGTTTGTCTGATATATCTTGTAAATATTTGGAATATGATATTATATATTTTTGGTGGTTATATATTCAATTTGTTTTTATACTGAGGTGTTTTAGCTGCTCTGATTAGTCGTTAGTATGATGATAGTTTTATAAGCTTCCGCTGTTAAATGATTGACCATTGACAGTTCACGGCACGGGATTCATTTATTTGAATCTCGGGTTGTGACAATAGGGTCAACAAATCAATCACTGATTTAACCTCAACATGGGCACACTGAAGACGATTAGAAAGAAAAACATGAAGAAAAAGGGAAGTTGTAACTTCTAATGCAAACAACAATTAAATTGAGATTAAAACCACAGAGTAGAGATGGATTAGCCTGATGCTGACTACCATTCGTTAGCCATGGCCTGGGGTACACTCCTGTTTGGCGCAAGGACTAAAATAAGACCAAAATAGGATCAAAATGGTACTAATTTAAAAAATAACAAAAATAATAAAAAATAAATTTTTTAAATCATTCTATACAAATTCAAATATAAAATTATTATTTTACTTTACAAACTCAACAATTTAAAATAAAAATATCAATTTTATTTCACATTCTAGACCAAAATATTCAAATCGAGTATTTTGATCTAAAATGTGAAATAAAGTTTATATTTTTATTAAAAATTATTGAGTATGTGAAATAAAATATTATTTTTTATATTAAAATTTGTGTAGAATAATTAAAATAATTTATTTATTATTATTATTATTATTATTTTAAACTAGTACTATTTTGGTCCTGTTTTGATCCTCGCGCCAAACAGGGATAGGCACTGGTGGAGAGCAGTACTTTTGACTAGTTTGAAGAAGCTCGAAGACAACTACTAAGAAGATATGTCAAGCATGAGATTCAACTCAAGTCTGATACCCTCACTGCGAAACCTGAGCTTATAGATAGCAATAAGAGTTTGGGTTTGGGCCAAAGATCGATAATAGTTCAATATTCGGATTGATATTTAGTATAAATCGTTCTCGAGTCGAATTTGTTGAAATTGGTGAAAACTCGGCATGACCTTAACATATTTTTCATAAAATAGTGCTTAAATTTAACAAGAATTAGGCCTTGTCCAAAAGCAACCTTAATTGGCAATCAGATACAGTGTAGCAGTCAACTTGATCTCAACAATTTTTTGGATTAGACGAGTTCGGAAATGAACCGGGCACACAATTTATCAGGACAGCTAGTTCATCACTTTCAAAGAGTACTTTAGAAATAGGAGAAAATTGCAACAAGTCATGAAAAATATAAACAGAATTGTCAAGGAGAAAAGCTAAAACAAATAAATAAGAAAAACCTGCATATATTGTGTTGTTGACATCAATTGTTATTCATAGTTCTTCAAAACCTTCTTCATTGCCTTCTTCCTCAATCCTCTGAAAGTGCGTCCTCCACAGATCCATCTAAGTGATCAATTAATTTATGATTGAATCAGGCAGTATATTGATAATTAATAGAATGAGCATTCAAAACAGTAAGAAACTAAGGTTAGACCCCAGAGTATATAGAGTTTCAGTTAAAATTTTAAGAATATAACAGGATTATATCTGGGTTTTCAGGATTGAAACAAATTTAAAAAGTATGCATTCTGCTGAAGAAGTTTGCAACTCAGAAACTGACAAAAGTGTTTTCTTTAGTTACGGGACAACAATCTAGCATAGATAATAAAGATATGCAAGTTAGATTTCTTGAGTGCTCCCAAGGCAAAGCTAAAAGCATGATATTCCATAGTTCATGTTGAAAACATCAAAATAATGCGTACAAAGGTACGAGTGAAGCAAAATTACAACAACAACAACAACAACCAAGCCTTAATCCCACTAGGTGGGGTCAACTATATGAATCCTTTGTTTTCATTGCGCTCTATCAGTTACCAAATTCTTATCTAAGTCTAAGTAACTAAGATCACTCCTTATAGTTTCTTAACGAGTGAAGCAAAATTAATTTCCTAAAAATGAAAATAACCTAATATGCCTTGTTATTCTGATTTTAAAGTATAGGAGTGATAATCCTCAAAGACAATGATCTTTACTGGCTCCTTCTATTAGCAAAAATGTTCTGTTATTATACTTTGCTTCCTTCTATTAGCAATAATTTTTTGACAATAATTTGATAAAATAGAAAGATCTCATTAGCAAAACAAAAGGAGGTAAAAGTACATTGTAAATTTCCACAAGCATCATCAGTGCAAAGGACCTTAAGTAGAAAGCTGAACTTTTATTTTTTGGTAAAACATTTGAAAAACAGACAACTACAAATCTACATTTCAAAAGATACAACCAGATCATGCATGTATAGTTATCAACAAAAAAAACAAAACATTAAAATCCTAAAAATTGTTTACAAGACTCAGACTACAAATGTCAGAATACACTAAATCAAAAGGTGTTTGGCTAACAAGCACGGAGACATAGGCGAAGACATTGAATGATGCTTATCGAGCACACCAGCGTCAATCTCAAACTTTAAATTAGATGAAGCAATAGGAACCTCTACTAAAAGATGACTAGGAACATGACTAAGACTACAATGCCACTCACAGGTGGTAAACTTAAAAGGTTTTAAAAAAAAAGAAAAGCGGGAGAACTCGATCCAAGCAGGTAAGACACTCCACCAACTTCAACACTGCTACCAATTATTTTTTTCGCTTAGAGGTCCTAAAAAAACAAAATAAGTGGGACAAAAAGTAACAGCAATTTTGAGCAGAGGTGAGTTTTAGTTGAAAGAAAATTTATTAAAAATATGGGAAAAGGACTTCTGCTGTAAAAGCCAGGGTAACAATTAATTGATGTCAACGTGTGTTAAATCTCTAAGAATAAAATAAGCTGCGTTTCCTGTAAGCAACAAGCTCACATAAGGATGCTATCGTGCAAAAATCAAGAGAGATTTGCGATGATGGAAACAACGCAGAGTAGGGGTGATGCGGGGCAAAATGCAATTCAAATTAGAGATAAGTAAATAAATCTAGCAGATGAGCATAAAATCGTCCAGGAATATTACTGATGGTATTATGTAATAACTAAAAAACCCAGAAGTCCGAGAAATAGATCAAATTTTAAATATGTAAAAACAAGTTCAAATAATATCTAGTTAATTTACCAATTGATTTTAGGTGTCTTCATCTCAACAGGTCAAAGCTAGGGATGCGCAGTAATAGAGGGGTGCTCACAAGTAATAATACCCAACAGCAATTTATCACACAATACGATTTCAGGTTCACACGGGTGGGCAAATCAAACAGTCTCAATAACAAATACCACAACAAGATCTCAGGATCTTCAAAGTGTTTAGTCGATGTTTGGGCTTACCTCGAGAGGGAATTCCAGGCCACAAGACTGAACTGCTGATAAGTCGTGAACGATGCTGTGGGCGGCTGGACCCGCAGGATCGAAGTCCGCGGTCTTGGACTGCTATGTGCTGGAACACTAATAGTGTCTGGTCGTGCAAGATGTTTGCTATTAAACGACGCACGCGTTGTGCGGTAGAAGACCAAACGTCGTACAGAAGGCTAAACGTCGTGCGCGGAAGGTTGCAGAAGGCCAAACGTTGTGCGCAAGGTTGCAGAAGCCAAACGTCGTGCGCGAGGTTGCAGAGGCCAAACGTCGTGCACGAAGTTGCGGAGGCCAAACGTCGTGCACGAGGTTGCGGAGGCCAAACGTCGTGCACGAGGTTGCGGAGGCCAAACGTCGTGCGCGGAAGGTTGCAGAAGGCCAAACGTCGCGCACGAGGTTGCAGAGGCCAAACGTCGTGCACAAGGTTGCAGAGGCCAAACGTCGTGTGCGAAAGATTGTAGAAGGCCAAATGTTGTGCATGAGATTGTAGAGGGCCAAACGTCGATGCTGCGGAAGGCTGCTGGTATTAGCGGCGGCACGGGCGAAGACCGCAAGTGTGTTCGTCGCCCTCGCCGAAGGCCGGAGAGCTGCCAGAGGTGACGGTGACGCAAGAGGGACCACCCGCCGGCAGGCGCAGGCGGAGATCACAGGGCGGCGCAAGACCTCCGAACCGACAAAGGAAGGAAAATACCTGGATTTGTTGAGCTGAGATCGTGGTTTAAAGTGCAGGAAAAGTTAGGGAAATACTTTAAATTCCTTAAGGTATTTAGGGATTTTTACCCAAGACCCCAACCTTTCCCTTCACCGGGATATAACACATAATAATCAAACTCACAATAATTTCATTCCAGGATTAAGATTAAATAACACTAGTCCATGCCTTTATATAGGCCTATTACATGCGAAAATAAATGCTGAAATAAATACAGGAATAAAAAGATTACAATCATGCCAAATACGAAAGTCTAAAAAAGAAGTAAATAAACGAAATCAGCCCAAAAAATAAAATATTCCCATTCAAATCAATAAATTGATTTAAATGGGGATTTCTCATCAACTGATCAGCCCCCAATCATGCCTGCTGCCAAATCTGCAGATATTAATCCTCCATCCAGATAGACGCCACGTGGTGAGATCTCGGATGTCGAGTGTGAACCCTGCCTGAGATAAATCGATGATCCGATATCGCTGTGTCCCCACCAAGGGGTTGCAGCATTGGCATCAATCGATAGAGCATTACTAGCCTGAGAACTGCCTGATACTAGGTAGGCGAGCAACTAAGCGGATAGTTGAAGCAAAAGTACAGAGTCATGATATTTTTAAGCTCCTGAATATATATAGGCGAGAAACTGAGTCGCATTGTTTCTGCACAAGGGAGCTAACAAGGCAAACACGGCGGAACTTGGGACAATGGGAGTGGAGATTTGCAATGTTAAGAGCTTCATAGGTGGAAGAAGGGGGCGATGAAATATGAGAGCAGAATGAGAGTTGGGTTTGATGAGATCTCAAGGGAAGTGAGTAGGGATATTGTGCAATCAAAGAAGAGGAAAGAGAGCAAGATTATTTCCCACTCTAATACCACAAAAACTAAATCTTCAACATTTCCTATGTACATAAGATAGAGATACAATGTTCCTAATGAGCAATTAAAATAAACATGATCCAACCAGAAATAAAAATGAAATAAAATAAGAAATACAACAACAACAACTAAGCCTAATTCCACTAAGTGGAGTTGACTATATGAATTCTTTATTTCAATTGTGCTCTGTCAATTAATAAATTCTTATCTAGATCTACGTGAGTAAGATCACTCCTAATATTTTCTTGCAATGTCTTTTTTGGTCTCCTTTTTTCTCTTTGTATGTAGGTCAAATCTAATAACTCAATTTTTCTAACTGGAACTTCAATCGGCTTACGATTTATATATCTAAACTATTTAAGCCGATTTTCTCTATGTTTATTCTCAATTAGTGCAATACCAACCTTCTCGCGGATATACTCATTTCTCATTCTATCATTTCGTGTATATCCACAAATTCACCCTAGCATCCTCATTTCTATAACACTTATTTAATTTATATATTTTCTCTTTACACATCAGCATTCCAGCATCATATACCATCGTTAGTTTTACTACAATTTTATAAAATTTACCCTTAAGCTTGAATGAAATTTTTCTATCGCACAACACAGCAGAAGTATTTCTCTATTTTATCCATCATGCTAATAAAATCGTTATCTATTTCACCATTATTTTGTATGATTAATCCAAGGTATCTAACACGCTCACTTTTCTTCATAATTTGATTACAAATATCACATCACCAATATAAATACTTTTTTCTTAACTAAATGTGCATTTCATATATTCCATTTATCTACTGAAATGAAAATCTTTACATTCTAAAGTATTTCTCCAAAGCTCGAGTTTTGCGTTGGCTCCCTCTTTAGTTTTATCAACAAGAACAATATCATCTGCAAAAAGCATACATCATGACACCTGATTTTGGATATATCTAGTCAGAATTTTCATAGTCAAAGCAAAAAGATATAAACTTAAAGCTGAGTCTTGGTGTAATCTAACTATGATAGAAAAATTCTTAGTCAAACCTTCTTGTATTCGAACACAGGTAACTCCTTTATACATGTCTTTAATACCTTGAATATAAACAGTACAAATCTCTTTCTTTTTAAAAACTCTACAAAGTACTTTTCTTAAAACTTTATCATAAATTTTTTCCAAATAAAAAAAAATTAAATGTAATTTTTTATTTCTCTCCTTAAACTTCTCTATTAAACTTCTCAATAAATGAATAACTTCCATAGTAGATCTGCCCAACATAAAACCAAACTGAGAAAAACTCAAATAATTTCTCTCTTTATTTGTCTTTCCAAAATCATATCCACCATGGATGCTATTGGATTCCTCAGCAATACTTGTAATATATCCTTTTAGATCTCCTCCAATAAATAACCTTTTCTCCTGAGATATCTCTTGTATTAACTCTTCCAATTCATTCCAAAAATTTTTCTTTATGCTCGCATCTAAATTTACTTGAGGACCATATACGCTTATAATATTAATAATCATTCCATTGATTATAATTTTAAAGTCATAATTCTATCACCATTTCTATTAACTTCCACTACATGATCCTACAAGCTCTTATCCAGAATTATATCCACTCTATTTTTATTTTTATTCTTACCAGAGTACTAAAGTTTAAAACCTAAGCTATTAATTTCCTTGGCTTTCACTCCAACCCATTTTATTTCCTGCAGGTACAAAACATTAATCTTCCTATGAATCATAATATCTACCAACCCCATTAGTTTGCTTGTCACTTGTCAGGGTGCTATATTCCAAGTTCCTAATCTAATCCTATTGACTTGAGTTCTACTATATTGGATTAGCTTCTTTACCTGCATCCATTCATGATGTAGGGACCCTTGCTCACTTATCGCTATACCCGATGTTAATGCAGCGGTTCTTTCTCGTTTCCCCTGTATTAAGGCAATATAGCGCATCGCTTCTAGAGAACGTCCTAGCTTTAGTGCAATTTTTTTAAAGGATTCATGTCATGATTGATTCGACAAGTTTTATGCTGGCTATTGACTGCCTAATGCAACCCTCCGCATTTCTCATCCGGGACTTGGGACCTGGCAACGACGCATTAAATAGAATAAGAAATAATTACAAAAATATGTCTAAATTTATAATGGGTTTCTAATAAACATCAAACTATTAGTACTAAAGGAGATGTTATTATCAAAATTAAGAATTATACACCTTGGTTAGAATCTTTTTGGCTTAGGTTGACAAAAATGGCAATAAGTTGGGAACTGCACACGCAGAAACTAGTCAAAGGCAACTTATGTCCTAGCAGGAGATCAGATGGTAAGACATAATTATGAGGTAATATCAAATTATAGATTGGATCACCTGAGCATCAGAGAATCTCAACTGTTTTGCAACAAAAACCATGCAGACAGGGTATCCCTTCGGGAGATCTCTATGCAAATTTCTTGCCATCTCATCATAGTCAACTACATTGACTTGGAAACCATGTTTTAGGAAAAGTTTTTCCAACAATTTTTTTGCATCAAGCTGCTAGGTGAAAAGTGTGAATATAATAATTAGAATGCAGTCAAATGAACAAACTCATTAGAGATATATGGACTTGCCATGTTCTCATAGCCAGAATTTAGCAACCAGACTGGGAGTTCTCCTACGAAAAGGCAGCCTTTCATAGTCAAGCTGCCAATCATATCCAACATATCAATGAATCCCGCCAAAGTTTTAAATGATAGACCCTGCAACAAACTCAAACATAAATATGCAACTTCGTTGTTTGTCAGTAAAATTCTTGTCTAAGTCTTTTTACAGAAAGTAGAACAATTAATCGCAAGACTTCCTGGTTTCAAAAAATTGTAAAGTCCTAGCCAATAACTATTCGTTTGTGCAGGGTGGTCAAGGAAAGATACGTGAGAGTAGGTTTTAGAGATGACCCAGTCCACATTGGCCAATATAGATCACCCTAAACCACAAACTAGGCATGATTACATTTCATACTATCAATACCTAATTGTTTGCTCAATTCTCACTAGCTTCATGGAGAAAAGAAACGTGGGGAAAAGACGCACAAGTGTTTGCGAGAGCGGGCGGAATGCAATATCTGTAGGAAAAAATGTGACATTCTAAATGCAATATTCTACTTCTCGTACTAACACTTCTCGAAATAATATAAGTTCCATGTCAACATCATTTTGGTTTGAAAAATGGCTTTAATCCTCAAACTAGTGCTTATTCATCCAACAAAAGGTGTTGTTCAACAAAACAAACATGATCTGCCGTCCGATGCCCAAACATCGATGCTTCAGATGCATGTTCCCCGTCATGTCTATGTTGGCATTGTACTTACAAGTTTCTCAATAGTATTACCCATCAATATTGTCATATATACCCAAGGAAACCTCTGTTTTTTTTGGCTCCTATCATAGAATCGATGTACGATGGTTAACATAGAGGAGCGCAATAAAAGCTTCTATTTTGAAATTAGTGCAATAAAAGCTTTATGCTATAAGAAAGTGTCTATCAAGATGAAAGGAAATTATAATACTATTATCTGAAAAGCAATGTCAGATAAGAGTGAATTTTGGAAAGTTAAGTAGCATTAAATAGACATGAGATTAATGTAGCTAATACCATAATACATAGATGGATGAGTAGTCATACTAAGTGGACCATGACAAAAATAGTTGAATAATAAAGATAAGCATGATAGCTATATAAGATAAAATAAGGGAGTAGTCTGTTTAAAATGAAGCCTTGTTGGCATTGAATGATGGTTTTTTTGGCTTTCCCAGAAAAATATATATAATGAGAAATAAAATTAATTAATTATGTTAAAAATTGTGCAGAATGGAACATTAAGTTGATTGATGTAATGTGAACTGTGTAAGAGAAAATATAAAATAAGTTTTATATATTTTTTACTAAAAATATGGCCATAACTTTAGATTTTTCGCTTTTTGGCCAAATAGGCACGCCCTGTTTGGCGTGAGGACTAAAATCAGGACCAAAAAGGTACTACTTTAAAAAAGAATAATAATAATAATAAATATTTTTTTTAAATTATTCTACATAATTTCTAATATAAAAAATATTATTTTACTTCACAAAACTTAATAATTTTTAATAAAAATATCTACTTTATTTCATACCCTATACTAAAATATTTGAATCGAGTATTTTGGTCTAGAATGTGAAATAAAATTAATATTTTTATTGAAAATTATTAAATATGTGAAGTAAAATAATATTTTTTTATATTATAACTTATAAAAAATGATTAAAAAATTATTTATTATTATTATTATTGTTTCTTAAACTAATACTATTTTGATCCTTGCACCAAACAGGGTTAAGGTAGTTTGGCAATGCATCAGACCCAAAGAGGTCCTATACATACGTGAGAGAATCCAACTCAAAATAATAAAGAGGAAGGAGAAGACAAAAAGTAACTCGACAATGGTCATTACACGTGACCTTGAATTACTTTTTCCCATGAAGAGCATCACTCCACATAGAACTGAATGGAGAAGAAAAACCCTGTAGTACAAGCCCAATATGTTCCAATTAAGGCTTTCATTATTGTGATTGGTTATCAAAAGTTTGGTTATGTATGCTTTGTTCATCCCTTGATCAAGGGCATGACAAGATCTTTCCTTGTTCAATTGGTGTACTTTCAAAGGCTACCCTCATAAATATTAGTGCTGTAATTCTACTTCTCAACGTATGAAGAGAGCTTACCATCTATCAAACATGAACACTTCAAAAGACTACGTTATGCTCGTGTCGGACACACGGATACGGTGGGACGTGCGAGGACTGGCGTGTTTTAATAAAATAATATTACAAAAACTAAAAGACACTTCTTGGACATGCGAGGAACACTTTGGGATACCTTAAAATACTTCTAAAATACTTTCAAGACATTTTTTGTGATGTAGGACACTTCTGAAATACTTCTAGAATACTTCTGAGATGCAAGATACTTTTGAGACACAACAGTTCTAGGACACATATGAGATAGAATTAAACTATCTCATAAAGTTAAAATCAAACTTGAATTGATTTTGAGTTGGACATGATTCTGTTAAGATGTCAATTTCGAGTTGACTCCATAATGACTTAGTCTCCCAAAAAGTGTGAATAACCTAAAAAATGCATTTCGAGTGGGTTAGCAACAACTCAATTTGATTCAAAATGTTCTTAGTCAAGGGTATAACAATCTCAACAAGAAAATGTTTACGTCAATTTCCATTTAAGGACAAAATTAAGGGAGTCTCGAGATTTGATTGTTATTGTCATCTTTAATAAATAACAATGAGCAATTTAAGGCCGGCATGGTTGTGATAATGTAGGAGAAAAAATAAAGTTAAATGGGGGACATTTATTGTTTGAAATGTAGAATTAGTTAAGCCAATAAGGCTGGAATGTAGTCAATATATATTTGGCCTGAACTTTGACTACTTGATCCAATTACTTCAAACTTCAAAGTATGGAAAATGATGTATAGAGAATTAGCTAAACAATCTCAACTTGGGGCCCATTAGCAAGATGCAGCTTTGAAGTAAGGATCAGCTTAACTAATCTTATCAAATAAATAGAATTATGATTCCAGATGAACTTTAAACTATAATACACGCAAAGGTACATCAAAAAAAAAATTGATACATGTAAAGTCACTGATCTCTTTTCCAGTCAATTTTCTAGTGAAAACTAAATCACAAAGCGTTGAAATCTTTTCAAATGATATGTAACTCAAATGACAACAAATTGAGTAACAATTGTATCATTAGAACATGCAATACAAAGAACGTGAATTACAACTTAAATTCAACTTCACACAGCAAGCAGCCATTTGAAAGTGAACTGAAAATGGAGTCATCAAACAACTGAACATGCACCCTATAAACAGTTTCATCATGAAGAGAACTTATAGAAGAATAGAAGGCACTTTTTAGATATAAAAGACTAGGAAATCTAGTTACCAAAAAAATCAGAGACATGAAATAGATTCTTTTCGGAAAAGTCTCTTGAAATGTGTAAATAATCGGAAAATGAAATCTTACTACTTTTATTTATATAAGCAATTTATAGTCTTCATTATAGTAGCATTATTACAAGATCATTGAGAAGTAAAAAAGTTATGGTGTTTACGCATGCTATAACAACAAAAATATAGATGGATGAGAGGTTATTCATATACTGCACCTGAAGGGCCCATAAACTTGGTTTGCTACCATTGAATCCTTTTCTACACAAAGCCATATGCAAATCAGAGGACAACGGGACATGGATGAGCAAGCAGCTGTTAGATATCTTAGCCCCAATACCTACAAGCACACGAGTGAAGAAAGAAAGAAAAAAAGGATATTAGACAATGCCCAAAAGTAGATATTCAAATAATGCATGCCAAAATGCATAACCAACAATGACGAGATATCATCAGTTTGATATATAGCAACTGTTACAGAATGCCATTAGATATAAAAGTTGAAAATAGTATAAATTATTGCACCATGTTTCAATATGGATAACCAAGTCCAACTAATTAAGTCTTATAGAAATTAATTTAACATATAATAGCAATTTTACTTCTAAGTTCATTCAAACTACAAAAATTTTTAATAGCACCCAATTCATCCCCTCTTTGGTGTGTCGGACCTATCGTTCCTGGGATTTAACGAGCTTATTTGCAGTTATATTTATGATCCACATGTCTAATTGTAGAATGTTGCATATGACGAGTGAAATGACATGCCAACAATGCATTGAATCCAGGATGTCTAAAGCCTAGGTCTAGGTTTTGCTTTTCTTTTCATTGAATTTCATTAGGTCTTGCACTTAGGATCATATTTATATAAGCATCGCAAGTAATTATGGGCATTGAGTCACACATTTGCAACTCGAGTTGTTCACCTAACCACGTATGACATCAGTAAGTGGCCATAGAATACATCCTTAAAATAAGCAAAAAATTGCCAAGAAATTCTAGCAATGTGCTGGTTTTGATGCCTCAGGAAAGTCTTTATGTTATATTTGTATACCAGGCAAAAAATTTCAATGGATTTCTTCAATTTTTCCACTAAAAAAAGAATCCTTCCAAGAGCTATTTCATTCACTTCATATAGGTTGTCCGAAGCTGCATGCACTTTCAATTGTAGGAACTAAGAAAAGTGAACGAAGGATGGTTAAAATAAAAAATATATTAAGTTAAAAGTTGACTCTCTTGATTAGTTAGTTTTAAAACATCATAAAAACAAATAAAATAATCTTTTTTTATGTAAGCTCAATAATCAATAGTTGATTTGAAACGTGTTGCCTAAAACTTTTTAATAAATACCTTAGAATATAGCTTTACTAAATCTCCAAATATGAGATTGTTGTTTGCCTAAATTAAGTTTAACTAGTGTTAATATTGATCATATAAGTCATATCATACACAAATTTCAATATTAAACTAACAATATTTTAGATTCTACACAAACTCTAATATTAAAAACAACTTTATTTCACATTCTACACGCTCCTCGAAATTTAACTAGCTTTATTTCATAACCCTCAAAATAAAAGTATCATATCAAAAATTATTTTTTATTCCTGTTAAAAATAACATCACAAACAAAGAAACTTTGAAGTTTTACCTTATGATTAATGATTAGCTCATCTACCACTCAAACCAAATATTGATGTATGAATCTCCTATTAAATCCCACAGATTTGCCGATATTTGGTATGTTTACTCACCGTGTAACCTTTGAGATGCTTCTTTGAAGACTCTATCCAGAGAGATATCATAAATAACTGTTGATCGTGGCCAATTTAATCGAAAGGGACGAGTGTCCATACCATCTGTCAACAAAACAATCTACACGCTAACAGATAACGTCAATCAAATTGAATAAAAATTCATAAGATTAACAGTGGTTCCCTAACCTGCCTCAGCTCTTGTGAACTGCTCATTTCACTTAGTATTTTATCATCAATGAACTTCGTTGCCAGCTTGAAATACAATGTTGATGGTATTGGGATTGAATCCTGCACTTTGTCCTGAGAAAGCAAACATTTTGCATATGGATCGATGAAAATTGGATCTGCAAAGTAAACATTTTGATAAACAAAACAAAACAAAAACATAAGAATCTACAATGGAAAGAATTGTTAAAATGTTAATAAGACTTTTTTTTAATAGAATAAAATGTTATGAGACTTAAGATAACCTTGAGATGAAATTATATAATTATTCTTACAATCAATTGTAAATGAATATGATAACATTATGACATTCAACATTTAACTATTTGCTCAAAGATATTTATATTTATACGTATAGTTGTAGTGGATACGACCGTAAAGGGCCCTGTAAAGACCCAATTCAAAGAGGTTATGGAGTAGAGAGAATTATGGCGGGCTACCAGGATGATAGAGAGGCAACGACACCTGGTAGGCTTCTAGGACAGAGAGAGGAGCATAGAAATGAATTATCCCATATCAAAAAAGGGATGAGAGATCACAAAATATATAAATAATAGCATGATCCCAACTTATACAGGCGATTTTTTGAGTCTAAGGATGAAAAATAGTTTAAGTGTGGTTGAGCTGCAATAACGCCAAGATAGATTACCTAAAAAGCGCCTCAAATCACGTAGTTCACTAAGACCAAAGCGAACAATACCTCTACACCTAGACAACGGAACACTACAATAATATTTTTTGTTGCCTAATAAGTTTATTTGCAACAACATTACTTGAAAGTGTTTATTATAACTGTAAAAATCAAGAAAATCAAATCAAATATTGTTAAAATACAGGAACTCAATTAAGGCTTATGAACGTGTAATATTCTCATTTTTTAACATGGATGGATTATTTTCAAAAGTTTTTCAATAATGGCTGTGACAATACATTTGATCTTACGGAATTTAACATTCAAAAAAAGAATAGAAATGACTTTACATTCGGCATACTAGTAAAATTGAAGTTTGAGAAGCTTTACAAAAAATGAAGCGTAAGAAAGCAGTTGAACCAGATGACATCCTAATAAATGTTTAAAAATATATGGGAGATAAAGGAGAGTCTTGGTTTATTAGATTATTTAATATGATTTTGAAAACTAAATAAATGCCAAATAAGTGACAAAAAATATATTGATACCTATTTATAAAAATAAAGATAATATACAGAATTATACTAATTATAGATGTATTATTTATTGATAAGTCATACTTTAAAATTTTAGAAAATAGTGATCGACCAGAGATTATGCTGTAATACTATGATGCCACAGAACTAATTTGATTTTATATCTGGTAGATCCACTTTAGAAACTATTTATTTGTTGAGCGATTTAATGAAAAAATACAGAGAGAGAAGAAAATTTGCATTTAATTTTCATCAATCTGAAAAGAGCCTATGATAAAATTTCAAGAGAAGTGCTTTGAAAAATTTTAAAAAAAAAGTGTTTGTATCGTCTATATTCAAATTATCAAAGACATATATAAAAAAATTATTACTTGTGTTCAAACATAAAGTAATTTAACTAAGAATTTCTCAATTACAATTAAACTACACTAAGACTCAGCTTTAAGCTCATGTCTTTTTACATTAGTTATAGAAGCATCTCACTGGACATATCTAAGAAATAGTATATTGGTGTATGCTGTTCACAAATGATATTCTCCTTATTAATAAAACTAGAAAAAGGGCTAACGCAAAACTTGAGTCATAGAAAAACACCTTAAAAACTAAAAAAAAATTGTCTTAGCAAATCAAAAATTAAATATATGAAGTGCAAATTTAGTCAAGATAGAAATATCTGTATTAGTGAGATGATAATTAATGATCAAATTATCAGGAAGAATGAGAGATTTAAATCTTTGGATCAATTATATAAAATAATGGAGAAATAAATAGTGATGTTATCAACAAAATCCAAGTTGGATGGCTAAAGTAAAGAACTATTTTTAATATATTGTGTGATAAAAAACTTTTACTCAAACTTAAAGATGGATTTTACAAAACAGTTGTAAGACCAACAATATTACATGGTGCTAGCCTACAAAATAAAAACACACAAGTAACATAAGTATCATAGAAATGAGGATACTAAGGTGGATGAGCGAGTATATGCTTAAAGATAGGATAAAAAATGAATATATCCCCAAGAAAGTAGGGATAGCCTCAATTAAGGATAAGCTCAGGCTTAAATGGTTTGAACATGTAAATCATAGGCCAATGAAAATTTCAGTAAGGAAAGCTGAGTTATTAGTTTTTGCCTATATTAAAAGAGAAAGAGAAAGACTAAATAAGACATGATAAGAATCTATCAAAAAAAATCTCACATATTTAGAGATAAATAAGAATTTATTATGTGATAAAGCACAATAGAAACAAAAAATTCATGTACATCTAGTGAAAAAAAGGCTTAGTTGTTGTTGTATAATTATAGAATTTTTGATGCAGCGCAGGGATCGGTTTAACGCGATCCTAACGCTACCAAAATTAGGATTGTGCCTAGGACTAATTTTACTTAGAAGAATACTATTCTAGGGACCCAAATATGCAAATTAACTTAACTATATGATGCCAAGGAGATTAATCAAAATATAAGCAAATTATACTATCTAACAGCATTTGCATATTCACATGACATTCATGGAGTTTCTAAAAAAATTAAGTATGCTTCGTGCAAATTCAGTAAACTTGTGCAAATTCAGATAAATAAAATAACCTCTCAAGTTAACAGAGATTAACTCATAAGCATAATCTGATTTACATTTCACATGAAACTAAAACTGATTGATTAGAACCCAACAAAAACTTAACAGAACCAACAGTGAGAATAATGAGTAACAGAGAATGACAACTATGGATT